>MU159172.1:80228-123099 GCA_015888305.1 Antheraea pernyi | reverse complement strand
GGAGTGTGGAGGGGAGATGAGATGGGGGAGGAGAGGTGAGGAGAGGGGCGGAGAGGGGAGGGGAGGTGAGTCTCTGGCACTCTCACTGACCGAAAGAAACGCAACAATGCAAGCACTGTTACTTCACGTCGGTTTTCTGTGAGAGGGTGGGACTACCCCGGAAGAGCCGACTCATTTATGCTGAAACCAGTAATAGCTTCAGCGTAGCTCTACCACTTACATATGAATATCTCTGGATTAATATAGTGTTATTGTTGTACAAAATATTTGAGCTAAAAATACTTTTAACTACATTTTGAATTACTTCGAGTCGAAATGCTGCTTCTCGCAGTTCCTCCGTTTTCCTAATTGATGACACAGCTGAGGCGAGCCCACGATGTCCCCGAGGAAAACGCTCAGCAGATAATATTCTTTAGCTTGATCTGGAGAACGTTTATACTGACTGGAAATTAAAAACAAATATGTGTTAGTAATTATCACACCTCAGGCTGTAAGATACCCTCAGCAGGGCTATAGACCTCTTCCCAAATCCCATATACAGTGGTACTACAAGAGTATTTCTCAGGTTCATGTTTCTTCACGAAGTTATATTTCACTATCAGTCGCTAGTGTTACCAATTTGAATTAGTACATGTAAACAAATTTCGAAAAATTCGTCTATAAATCAAAGTCGCTGGCACATACCGGAATTCCAACCTGCAGGCATCGAATTGACATTCCACCGGTCAAATCACTCGACCAATAGGACTTAACTATATACTTTTTGTTAAAAATAAATAATTTCAAAATCAAATCTTGGACACACCAATTTATTCAATATTCTCACAGCCGGTAGGTTTAGTTCTGTATAAAAATATTATTTTGTCTTTATGTACTTGAGTATAATAAAATTAATATCTATATGCATAAATAAGTGTTAGTATATACCAGGTGAATGTTTAAAGGGTCACATTTTTCAATCCTATGGTAGTTCATGGTCACATTTAACATATAAAATAATAATATCAAAATATATACTAATAAACAACCAAGAAAACCTAAGTTAAAGTTAGTTCTGAGACTTTCAAAAGTATGGGAACGATACTTTTAAATGTAAAAAATATCACATTTAGGATCAATGAACAACATTAAAGGAGCTCCCCTTTAAGGTTAATCATTACGTAACTGCTTAACATCGGAACGCCGCACGGTCGAACAAAAGAAAGCGGGGTGCGGGTTGAGGTGGGGACGTGGGTGGGACTACGCGACACGGTGTGATTCATTACTTTCCTTATTAATACACCAGTTCGTTTTTGCATAAATCACCTGATGAGTGTATATCAGTTTTGCGCTTCTCTAGATAATTAGGTTAAATATTAAGCACCTATTTTTTTATTGATATAGAACGACAGTCGACTAATGCTTATCCCGTAAAAATATTGCTAGTGACTAACCAGTCGCGCATCGAATTGACACTCCACCGGTCAAACCACTCGACCAACTTAAGTGTATACTTTTTGTTAAAAATAAATCATTTAAAAATTAAATCTTGGGCACACCAATTTATTCTATATTCTCACAGCCGGTAGGTTTAGTTCTGTATAAAAATATCATTTTGTCTTTATATACTCGAGTATAATAAAATTAATATCTATATGCATAAATAGGTGTTCGTATATACCAGGTGAATGTTTAAATACAACGTTTTATCCTAATGCCCATACGCCGGTATTCCATATTCACTTATTAGTATATTGGCCAATCAATTAATTGGTCATTAATAATTAAAAATATACTAAATAGAAAACTTCAACAGTTCTGGTGTGGTAATTTAATATTTAAATACGAAGCACGTTCCTAATTTATCCAAATGCTCTTAATTTCACTTGTGCGTGTTAGCAAACTCTACTTCCAAATAAGGAACGTTGGGTTGCGGTTTGAACTAAGTTTGTGTAAAAGCATTTGTCAGTATTATTTAGCTTAAAAACAATGTTTTAGTGTACACAATTAGTGTACAATTCTTGTGAATAGAATTCACTAAATATTTATAATTACTACTTATTTACTACTTAGTAGCATCGCGTGATGTCGTTACGACCGCATACGGTACAACACGCAAGATCGCGTGATCTTATTTTACAGTGTTTTAAAAAAAATACTAGTCACAACCCGTGACTATGCCTATATTACATTACAAGTGTTTCGTTTCTTAATTATACTACCACGGTACAACACGCAAGATCGCGTGATCTTATTTTACAGTGTTTTAAAAAAAATACTAGTCACAACCCGTGACTATGCCTATATTACATTACAAATGTGTCGTTTCTTAATTGTTTGCAATAAGTCTTAGAATATAGCACCGGCAACATTGCCATCAATAAAGCGCCTAAAAGACTCGTAGCTAAGGGCCTAAAATGTAAAACAACGCGCCTTACCGGAGAACTGTCACTTTTTGTAACGGGGACACGTAGGGACGCTAGAGTAAGATGCTATATTGAACAAATATTTGTATCGCAGTGTATTATTACTTGTATTACATTTGTATTAAAAAGGCAGTCATTAGAGCACCTTCAGTATTTCATTTCACTCCACCGACGACAAGCGACGTGAACCTTAAAGGCCAAAAATCGCCAAACAACTTAAGACTATCTTTCTACTTCTATTCAACCGATAATCATGGAAATTGTTTTATACACGTTACCAGTAGGGTAACTATAACCCAGAAAAAAAAACTGACAAGGGATAGCTCAAATCTAGATTACCGCGAGCGAAAGCCAGTATAGAATAAAATACCATATAGTGCCACCTGGGGCGAGTTACGAAAAAATAGATAGGTATCATAAAAAAACGCACGGGCGTACTAAATTTTATCAAAACTGCTCACTGTTGCAGTTTTCGATCTCAGATATATCTATCCATGGCTATGTCTATAAATATAATAAAGTCGCTTTTCGTCTACAGTCCCTGGCCATATATTCTAGGCGCTTATTACGATAGACGATTATTAGATGCACCATAAGATCTTATATAAAACGTTAATTATCAGGTGATACTGTACATATGTATTGTTTTTTATGAGATACAATGTATATTTACGATATTATTAATAACGTAAGTATCTGTAAAACTAATAAAACATCGTCATTATAGAAAAAATATGTATTTATCGACTCTCGAACAAAAATGAAGAAAATGTAATAAAAAGTTAATATTTTGTTGATCCACCTTTGGCTGCTATGAGAGCTTTAATTCTGCGCGGCCAGTCTATGCAAGACTGTACTGTATTCTACATTTGCGGTTGATGATACCAAACATGAATAATCTTTTCTGTGAGCTGAGTTTTGTTTGTAATCACCACTTTAGTCACTTCTCTTTTCATGTATAAATTCATTCAAATTTCAATTCAATTCAAATTCATCTTACATTTTCAACAATTATCGTTATATTTCAACCAATTCACACAAAATCTGGACAAACTAAATACACCTATCTTCCTCTTCCTCTCCACAATCTTCCTCGTGAATCCCTTTATTTACTGGTGAAAATCCATTCAGTAGTTTTTGAGTTTATCGCGAACAGACAGACAGACGTGGCAAAGGACTTTTTTTCTCATAATCTATACTAATATTATAAAGAGGTAAAGTTTGTGACTTTGTGAGTTTGTGACGTTGCGACGTTGTAAGGGGTAATCTCAGGAACTACTGGTCCGATTTGGAAAATTATTACAGTGTTATATGGCTCATTTATCAGGGAAGGTTATATGCCATATATCATCACGCTAAGACCCATAGGAGCGGAGCAACAATGAAGAATGTTGCAAAATCGGGGTATTTTTTCCTTTTCAGAGCTTCCGCTGCGTTTTAGCGCAAAATAACCATTCCACGCGTACGTATTACCGCCCAACTAAGTGGGCACGGGTCGGCTAGTATTTGTATAAAAAAAATAAAAGGATTTACTTTGTTCTAATTTACTCTTAACGTCATAACTAGATCTGTATTACGTTACCCAATGAAGCAAAACACATACTAAAATCTGATATCTATAACTATTATAGGGTCATATAAGTGTATGGATGGATAAACAGACAGATCGTTCTGTGATAAACAAGAATAATTACTATGTATATGTAGGAAAATAGTATTCAAGTAACAATACATATTAGTAAAATATCTTTATTAATTAGTTTCTATATTATTTTTAACACCAAATATATGTATAGAAGTATATATTTTACACACAGAACTGTATAATTACATCATTTAATACAATTTTACTAATGTCGATAAATTTATATGTTTAATTTTTCGATATAATTTTCCAATACAATTATAACACATTTATATAACATAATATCCCTAACCTTATACATAGAAAATACATGAGTTTTGAGAACGAATTTATCATTGCCATGATTTAAACACATTGAACATTTAATCGTATATAGTTTTCAAGCGTAAACCATAATTATAGTATATTAAACCCAAAATACCCTAACGATTTTGTTTATCAAATGAAAATTAATAGATTTGCTTATAACAACAAGTTATGATTGACCTTAGGGCATTTTCGTACCAGTAGAAAAATATTGTAATAGCCTTGAGCTAGTTGTCAAATAAAATCGGCTGAGTGCCTTAAGCGCTCGCCTTAGTAGTCCGATGAAGCTGTTAGGACCTTTCTAGGTTAATAGCGTAGTCAGTTAGAAAATAAAAAAAATTGGTAATAGTCTATGGTTTAATAAATTCTCTAATGGTGTTATATACACTTATATTACAAAGTAATTATGTAGTTATTTTTTAAACCCTTTATTTTTTTAAAACTATTATTGTTAAACTTTTTTTTTTTTTAAGCGAACGAAAGAATGGCTTTAAGTCTAAATGTTGCAGTTACACACGTTACACATTTTGTCACATAAATCGCATAAAATTGACAACAAATTAACAAATAGAAAAACTACAACAGGTTGAGATACAAATTATTTTGCTTTCTTCACGTACGAGTGAAAAACGATTTAACTGAAATTTAGTTAGTGGCAACTAAATGGAAGAATTCACGATTTAAGAATTACGCTAACAAAGCTTAACTTAGTTTGTAACTTAAGATCAGTTACAAAGAGGGTGCAGACAGGGATGTGCCTGACAGAGTGTTATTATTATACATTTCTTTATGAATGTGTCGGTAACCCTAGATTGTCGGACATTTACACTCACGGCTAACAAATTCTTATAAATTCACCATTAAATCTCAAGGGTCACGATATAAAAAGATAAATAAAGGTACAACGCCTTTAACTATAAAACATAATTATAACAAAGCTATAATATTTTTATCTTTCAATACATTTAAATAACAACTATTTAATTATAGCATTATTTTTAATTATCCGTAAAAAATAATTAAATCACAATTTAGGTAACTTTAACGCGCGCGTTCTTTATAATGCTTATACATTTATCTATAACATATTTGCCTACTAATATCTAATATTACTATTATTACAAATATATTTATTAAGATAATTCGATAGAAAAATAAACTATTTAAAAATTTAAACATAAGTAATCCAAATAAACCACAAACCGGTTTTAAGATATACAATCACATTCATTGATGTGGTAAATATTCAACATTAATTACATAATATTATATTCATTTTAACCTATTAATAAAATTATTTTAAAGTATAAAAATTGATTCTACACATTTCATTACTCACATTAGTACATTTAAAAAAACCACTTAACATTATGCCGTATTTTATTTTCTTTTATGTCATAGGAGGCAAATGAAGATGTTTGTCACCTGATGTTCAGTGATCACCACCGTCCATAGACACTAACAACACCAAAGGAGTCGCATATGCGTTGCCATTCTGTTTTTGTGAGGACTGGGGAGTGGGGAGTGTGGAGGGGAGAGGAGAGTGAGGAGTGTGGAGGGGAGATGAGATGGGGGAGGAGAGGTGAGGAGAGGGGCGGAGAGGGGAGGGGAGGTGAGTCTCTGGCACTCTCACTGACCGAAAGAAACGCAACAATGCAAGCACTGTTACTTCACGTCGGTTTTCTGTGAGAGGGTGGGACTACCCCGGAAGAGCCGACTCATTTATGCTGAAACCAGTAATAGCTTCAGCGTGGCTCTACCACTTACATATGAATATCTCTGGATTAATATAGTGTTATTGTTGTACAAAATATTTGAGCTAAAAATACTTTTAACTACATTTTGAATTACTTCGAGTCGAAATGCTGCTTCTCGCAGTTCCTCCGTTTTCCTAATTGATGACACAGGTGAGGCGAGCCCACGATGTCCCCGAGGAAAACGCTCAGCAGATAATATTCTTTAGCTTGATCTGGAGAACGTTTATACTGACTGGAAATTAAAATAAATATGTATTAGTAATTATCACACCTCAGGCTGTAAGATACCCTCTGTGGGGCTATAGACCTCTTCCCAAATCCCATATACAGTGGTACTACAAGAGTATTTCTCAGGTTCAAGTTTCTTCACGAAGTTATATTTCACTATCAGTCGCTAGTGTTACCAATTTGAATTAGTACATGTAAACAAATTTCGAAAAATTCGTCTATAAATCAAATTCGCTGGCACATACCGGGATTCGAACCTGCAGGCATCGAATTGACACTCCACCGGTCAAACCACTCGACCAACTTAAGTGTATACTTTTTGTTAAAAATAAATCATTTAAAAATTAAATCTTGGGCACACCAATTTATTCTATATTCTCACAGCCGGTAGGTTTAGTTCTGTATAAAAATATCATTTTGTCTTTATATACTCGAGTATAATAAAATTAATATCTATATGCATAAATAGGTGTTCGTATATACCAGGTGAATGTTTAAATACAACGTTTTATCCTAATGCCCATACGCCGGTATTCCATATTCACTTATTAGTATATTGGCCAATCAATTAATTGGTCATTAATAATTAAAAATATACTAAATAGAAAACTTCAACAGTTCTGGTGTGGTAATTTAATATTTAAATACGAAGCACGTTCCTAATTTATCCAAATGCTCTTAATTTCACTTGTGCGTGTTAGCAAACTCTACTTCCAAATAAGGAACGTTGGGTTGCGGTTTGAACTAAGTTTGTGTAAAAGCATTTGTCAGTATTATTTAGCTTAAAAACAATGTTTTAGTGTACACAATTAGTGTACAATTCTTGTGAATAGAATTCACTAAATATTTATAATTACTACTTATTTACTACTTAGTAGCATCGCGTGATGTCGTTACGACCGCATACGGTACAACACGCAAGATCGCGTGATCTTATTTTACAGTGTTTTAAAAAAAATACTAGTCACAACCCGTGACTATGCCTATATTACATTACAAATGTGTCGTTTCTTAATTGTTTGCAATAAGTCTTAGAATATAGCACCGGCAACATTGCCATCAATAAAGCGCCTAAAAGACTCGTAGCTAAGGGCCTAAAATGTAAAACAACGCGCCTTACCGGAGAACTGTCACTTTTTGTAACGGGGACACGTAGGGACGCTAGAGTAAGATGCTATATTGAACAAATATTTGTATCGCAGTGTATTATTACTTGTATTACATTTGTATTAAAAAGGCAGTCATTAGAGCACCTTCAGTGCTTCAGCGTGGCTCTACCACCTACAGTCTCACCATGTATGTCATTTGTATATGGTGGTTGCAATTCATTCGAACACTACTGTTACATTCTACCATCCGGCTAATTACAATTTTCCCAGTTACATAAATATAATTGCTTAAACATAAGTTGTAATGAAATTAAAAACAATTAACAACGATGTCCGTTGGAGAATAGAAAACTTGGCGTACATTTGTCCTTTTATAATGTTATATAAATGTCTGGTTTCACAGATAATGACTTTTATCCCCGCGGTAAATAATATGAAAAGACGTGAACCTTAAAGGCCAAAAATCGCCAAACAACTTAAGACTATCTTTCTACTTCTATTCAACCGATAATCATGGAAATTGTTTTATACACGTTACCAGTAGGCTAACTATAACCCAGAAAAAAAAACTGACAAGGGATAGCTCAAATCTAGATTACCGCGAGCGAAAGCCAGTATAGAATAAAATACCATATAGTGCCACCTGGGGCGAGTTACGAAAAAATAGATAGGTATCATAAAATTGTTTTATACACGTTACCAGTAGGCTAACTATAACCCAGAAAAAAAAACTGACAAGGGATAGCTCAAATCTAGATTACCGCGAGCGAAAGCCAGTATAGAATAAAATACCATATAGTGCCACCTGGGGCGAGTTACGAAAAAATAGATAGGTATCATAAAAAAACGCACGGGCGTACTAAATTTTATCAAAACTGCTCACTGTTGCAGTTTTCGATCTCAGATATATCTATCCATGGCTATGTCTATAAATATAATAAAGTCGCTTTTCGTCTACAGTCCCTGGCCATATATTCTAGGCGCTTATTACGATAGACGATTATTAGATGCACCATAAGATCTTATATAAAACGTTAATTATCATGAAAAGAATATGTGTCGTGTTTTTTTTAATGCTTATTAGGTCTTGGGTTATATATCGCATACTATCTTTTGTCTCTCAGGAATAGTACTATATTTCTGCATTAAAAGTAACCTATAGCCCTAATCTAAATTATATATTAAATTATATGCAACATTATCGGTGATATTACAAAAAAGATAAATACGTATTCATCCCTGGCTTTAAAAAGGTCTCATATTGCATATTTTCGAGAGTAACTTAGTCTTTGCTTCATTAAAATCGGTCCACTCTATCAAAAGTTATTGTAGTTTTAATGACGACGCGGCGTAAGTACGCGAGAAAATTAGACAAGTAAATGGACTTAATACATTCAGATGACTTTATTAATCACTGTTTTTTTACATTATCTTCTACGTAAACGAAGTCTCGGGCACGGCTAGTATTTTATAAGTCCCTATTCGTTATATTTCACAATCACATATACTGGTCTTCAACAACGAGTACATATAAATAGGCCAAGACAATACCTTTCCTCCTCTGTTTATCAACCAATTTTCTTTATTCTATGTATAGTTATTGACAAGCTTTAGAGTTACATGGTTCATGTTTACGATTTGTTAAATAGCTTAGTAGTGAAAGCGTAACAAACAAACAAACTTATTATCGCATATATTGTAATAAATCAAGATTTTGAGGTAATTTTATTATTTTATATTATTCATTCATATCTGTTACATATAACTATATACTGTTCACAAAAGTTATATATAACACAACTAGTAATTTTTGTTTTCTTTACAAATGTCTAAAAGATTGTATTAGGCTTCAAATTATTCATTCATATCTGTTACATATAACTATATACTGTTCACAAAAGTTATATATAACACAACTAGTAATTTTTGTTTTCTTTACAAATGTCTAAAAGATTGTATTAGGCTTCAAACTTCATTTTAAAAACACACGGATACGTTTTTCTGGATAATATATAATACATAAAAGAGAAACAAAGTCCCAAAGCACATTACTGGTTCATCACATAGTAAGTTAAAGCACACAGTCAAGCGTGGTGACGTCTGGAAATGACGCCCTTCTCTGTGTGTCGACCAAAAACGAATGTAACTATCAATTTCCTATAACTATGTATATATTATGTGTAATGTGTGCATGTAATATGTATGATGAAAAAATAAGCCAGATAGACTTTCTTGCCGGTTTTTCTCGGTGACTGGGTTGTTTTCCGAACCGATGGTAGTACTGACGTTCATGAGGATAAAAGATTTTGATTTATAAAATACAAAAAAAACTATTACTAATACAAAAAACTATGATTACAATGAGGACAACCCTATTCAGAATATTTCGACATAACCAAGCAAGCTGCCTCATTGAATTAATTATGAAAATTTATCCTAACCAAAACACGCCAGTTACAGAATACATTTGAATAATAATGATATGGGTAATTATTATTTAACTTAATAAAGCATAAAGCAATAAAGCAGATTTCGTACTGATATTTTGAGAGAGATTCCATTTAACGCTAATAATTTATAGATTCCAGTCAATGACGTATAGAAACCCAAGTACACACCTCGAATAAAAGTAGCGCTGAAAACCGTCCCACAAAAACTCCCCAATATACATACGCGGTTATAGTTACGCGATAAACTTATGATGTTGCAAATTAGACCTTACCTCTGAATAACTGAATAAAATACCTGAATTCTTTCTTTCGAAAAAAACTAATGCCAGGAAATGAATTACACGAATCTTGTTAATTAAATCTGGCAAATGATTTTTTCTCCTGTCGCGTGTACTTCTTCAGCTATTACAGTAAGAGTTATAAAGTTATTTTCCCTACTGCGTGTTGAATGGGACTAGAAGATCACGAGTTTCATTTCAACGGTAGTATTCCATTACTTCTAAATTTCCTTCATAAACCTGAACGACTTTCTTGCTTGTCTTTCCCAATGACTAGTTTGTTTCCGATTCGATGGTAGTTTTGACTTTTATAAACTTCTATTTAGGGTCAAAATTGAGCAAAGTATTATGGATGTTGATTTTTTGTTATTTAATCAGCGACCAGAATACCACAATCTTCACAGATCACACTAAGTAATCAATACTTAAGGAGTGATACGAAAATTGATCTAAATAAGGAATTTATTATGTTTTACTTTTTGCCACAACCATTCATATATTATTTTAATTTTGTGTTGCAAATATGAACTAAATACTAAACTTTTCTATCATTTAGATAAATGCGGCGACATTTCTGTAATTAAATCAGTATTACCTTTTAATTGAACAGTTTATCGATAATAAATCATAGTAATTACAAAACTAACTTAGCCTTGTGGTTCATCTCATAATAATGCTCACTTGGCTAACTACGACCTTCAAGTAGAAAATTTATCGCCAAGGACCCAAGTGTATTCCCGTAGCTGCGGTCAAAAGCCAACTCCGCTGTAGGTTCTTAGTTTTAGGGTACATTGTCATTTAATACCAATTGATGAAGCACATAATCTCTTAGATTTACTAACACTTGACCAGAGTGATAATTGTGTTACGTCATTGACTTATTTTTTGTAATATTCTGCAACACTTTAAAACGCACAATCGTTTATCAAGTTTTTGGCCATAAATAATTGAAGATTATTTTGTTCTGTTTCGTTTCGCAAACATTCTTACTATTATTTAATAACGTTGTTATAATATTTCACTCATCGCGATGTTATGGATCGTAAATTTAATACATACTGCACTCAATAACATTCATATAAATCAATTCTCTCTCAGTCATAACACTGTGAAATATATACTTTTATAATTTATACGAATAATGTATAGAGGTTAATAAAGTTTGTGTGTTTGTAAGATCACCATCTCTGGAAATACGCATCTGAATTCAAAAATTCTTCTACTGATAGAAAACTTTGGGGATATCCCTTATGGATATCTCGGACCCACGGTGTACCGTTAGACTGTATTTGTTGAGGCAGCAAGGGATCGTTCCACGCTAATCACCTTGAATAGCCCCCTCAACGGTCACTCCAGCTGTCTCCCCTCGTCCACCGGACCTGTGCGTTGGCGGAGAGCGCCGCTCGGCGGATTCTCCTCGCGGGCCCTATCAACCGCTTCCTTCTGCGAGATAACCTCTTCGCAGAAGGAGGTCATCGCTTGCCACGCCTGTTCGCTGGCAAACATGGCAAAAACCACACAGAGTGTGCTGCACTCGTGGCATGCGGTGGTCGGCTGCCTGCGAGCGATCTGGTAACACCCGAAACAATGGTACCTGCACCAGCCGGAACGATAGGTAGCCCCACTCCCCAAACAACCACTCCGGCAGGATCGGGCCAACGGCGTCAGTTGTATATCGCCCGTAGCTCTCGTCCGCCAGGTCCTGCCTATAGCCTCGTCCCTAAGTGTACGTCCAGAGTGCACGTTATAACGGAGCGTCGAGCGAAGCGTCGCGTCCGGCGTTCGTTTCAAACATATGCACTAATACGTGAGTATCCTGAGTGGCGCGCGAGCGTCGCTCTTGGACGCTGGACGCCCCGCTGGACGCACCGCCGAACGCAGATGCACTCAGGCCGTACACTCAACATTCGCCGCATTAGCTCTATCTCCCTGGGAGGCGGAGGCTCCCCATTTCTCTTCCCTGCCGTTGGGTCTGATACACGATCACCACGATTATAGTTTATGTACTACATTCCTAATAACTTTATGCTAATTGCATAACAACATATATATTATTATATTTATTACGACATAAGAAGTTATAAATACTTTTTTAAACACTGTACTAGAATATTTTTACATAAACATTAAATTCAACAGGTATACATATATTATATATCGAAAGTATATATTACGAAAACCATCGCGCTCACTAAGAAATTGAAGCTAATACAAATTACATGAATTACCCGCTTTACATTACCGCTTTATTAATACAAAATTTACTATGTATGGCTATCCTTATATGGTAAACGAAATGAGTCCCAAGGGTCGTATAATAGAAAATGACGTGTGTGTTCTGTATATACCGCCGTATTTTGAGAACGACCCTGTTATTCTTATAATACGCTTTATAATACACTAGTTTTTGCTCGCGACTTCACTTCTTACGCTCGGGAGCTTTACATTTTTCGAGATGACAGCTGTGCTATGTCCCCAGACAACCTGTATGCAAAAGCGTAACAAACAAACAAACTCGTATTGACATTTAAAATAAGTGGAGTTTTAGTCATATAAATGGCTTAAATAATGTGTTATTTGCCTCTATATTTTGCAATATTTGTGGCATTTTACGTAAGCGAAGTAAATGTAAATGAGTACCACGAAACATGAATTGTGAGATGCCACAGCAACTACCTGGAAAATTTTCAGAAGGGACCACCATATTGTTAGAACAATGAAATTTTTGGTAAGGCTCTTGTAATATTATTTTTGGCTACCAATCATTTAGATTATTACTGCCATCGTCGAGTAGTCAATAGTATTACAAGTTCTTCTTCTATTTTATTTTTGGCAGCCAGTCTTCTAGTAGATTATTACTGCCATTGTCAAGTGAGTATCGATATTACAAGTTTCTTGACATAATTTCAATGAACTAACAAGATGGTGGCCATCTTGTTAGAACTTTCCTTGGAGTTTTTGTGGCAAATCAAAATCCATGCACCGTGGTATTATTTCCGATCCACTTCACTTATGCACAATAATTAGACTATATTACGTAAAGCACCACCAATATTACACAATATAGAGACAAATAACACAAGACTATAGATAATAAATAAAGACCAATACATGGCATTCCAAAATACCGCCAAAAACTCCATAATTATAATATAATTACCTACTCGACAATGGCCGTAATAATCTAAAAGATTGGTTGCCAAAAATAATAGAAGAAATAAAAAAAAATAGTAAATATAGTGGTTGATAAAATAATATAATAATACAAAAAAATACAGTCTTTATCTTTAACTAGCCTTTATACTTAAGACTAAGTAATTGTCAAAAATGATTACTTGAAACTAAGTGACCCACAAAGCCTGTACCACAGGCTCTCGAATACAACACACATCTTTAGGTGCTTAGCGACAAATTTTCAACAAGAAGGTTGTAGCTAGCCAGATAGGTATTAGAAAAAGCCCTCCAACTATACTTTCATTGCCGAAACCTCCGGCTTATGAGAGAGATTCGAACCTAATTTAAATAGCTACTATAATAATAATGTTGGGAATAGTTAAAATTCTTTTATCTCGACATATGATAAAAACGTAAATTTAATTTGTCTGTAATTTTTCGAAAATCGAGGAAAATAATGTTGCAGATGTCTAGGATTAAGTAATAGAATACATTTCAATCATTTTTAGAAATGTCTGTCTGTCTGTCTGTCTGTTTGTATGAACACGCATCACTGCTAAAGTACTGGGTTCACAATAACCCCTCATATAAATAAATCGTAAAGCATATTTTCGGGAGTAACTTAGTCTTTGTTTCATTAAAATCGGTCCACTTTATCAAAAGTTATTGTAGTTTTAATGACGACGCGGCCTAAGTACGAGAGATAAGTAGACAAGTAAATGGACTTAATACATTCAGATGACTTTATTAATCACTGTTTTTTTACATTATCTTCTACGTAAACGAAGTCTCGGGCACGGCTAGTATTTTATAAGTCCCTATTCGTTATATTTCACAATCACATATACTGGTCTTCAACAACGAGTACATATAAATAGGCCAAGACAATACCTTTCCTCCTCTGTTTATCAACCAATTTTCTTTATTCTATGTATAGTTATTGACAAGCTTTAGAGTTACCAATAAAAAAGATTGGAAAGAGGTTTTTCCATACCATTGACGAGTTTAACCTTTAACTATACATTTGTATTCGCCATAAGGATCCTTAATGCCCGGTTTCTAAGATACTCGTTTAAGCTACCAATAGTTATTGACTGAAGAAAATTATCCATTTGATAAACTGTCAAATGGCCCGTTGAGTTTTACTGACATTTATCGTTATCGATAACGCTATTAAACAGATAAACTACAGTTAAAATATCTCGGAAACCGGGCATAAGTCTCCTAATTAACTAATATTGTGAATGTGAGTTTGTTTGATTGTGTATTACGTTTTTACACCTTAACATATCCACATTAATGCAGCCGACGTTGCGAGCAATAACTAATCTACAACATTTTTACACTCTTTTAAAAAAAAATCAAGACAGTCGTAAGGACTACCGATAGAAGTTAAAACTGAAAACAGTGGAGTAGCTGTGTACTTTTTTTTTGTATAATTTTTAAAACAATTATAGTCTGAATTAAATCAAGACAGTCGTAAGGACTACCGATAGAAGTTAAAACTGAAAACAGTGGAGTAGCTGTGTACTTTTTTTTTGTATAATTTTTAAAACAATTATAGTCTGAATTATTAAAATCTCATAATTTATAAACGGAAACTATCAGCACTCCGAGCAATAAGTAAAAACATTTTTATGTAGTTTATTAATTCATCAAAAATATGATGGGCTACACGAGATAAGTACAAAATGGCAATATTACATAGCCGCTATACTATACGTCACTAGTCTGGCGCAAGCGCAATACGTCTCGAACATGTCAAGGTCATCGGTGACGTGACACGTGAATCCATACATTTTTCTCCTACCGAAAATCGCTCAACGCTTTTAAAGAATTATTTTTTACGTTTTTGGAATGTATATGACAAAATCTTAAAAAAGACATGAAATGTGATCGCAATTCGGTCACTGGACGCCCACTAGTCGCAGTAAATTCGTCATTAAAATTTTTGAATTATTGCAAAACATTCTATTTCTCATATGAAATGCGTAAGTTTTCGATTACATGATAATTATTACATCAATGTCCCCCGACTACCGTTTCAAATGACGTCACAAACCGAATACTGACCTGGATTACACTTTAAACAATTGGACGCGCCATTGAGACCTCTGCTTTGGCCTGGTAGCATTATGAAATATTCATAGAAAGCAGTGGATGAACTGTGTCAAGGACATCTTTGTTTAGCAAACGCTTGGACAGTAGGCCATTGGTCTAGTTGCACCATAACTCTGGGGCATTATTACTTACTATGTGGTGCTCCTGACTTTGTTTACATGAAAATGATTTTATTCTTTTGTGGTATCTAGATTAATTATAGGATGTCTTTGATATTATTTTTTAATTGTATTAATACTTAATCCTCTTATAGACTTTAGGTTGCTTTTGTTTAATTTGATTTTTGTAAATTAAATTTAAAAAATTAGCAATAATTCTGGGATACAAAGAGAACTCCTTAGAAATTCCTAACAAAGGAGCCGCAATCTTGTTGGGACATTGAAGTTACCACAATATGTCATATTAGCAACTTAATAACATGGGCAATGACCTTCATAACAGAGTATTTATTGCCAAAGTAAGAAGAATAGAAACGTAACATTATCATCGAAAACGCGGGCAGTATATATATTAAGTACGTATCACAGTGGCAAATGCGTAATCACGACTTACCAAAAATTAAAAAAAAAGATCGAGGCAGTCATAAGGGCTGCTGACAGAAGTGATAACTCAAAACTGAATTTCCGTTTTGTTGAAGATCTCCTTATGAATTTTCATATTAACCGTAGTGTGAATGACAATATTTAAATTTCAGAAATTGTTTGTAGAAATTATTATTATTAGTATGGTTTATTAGTGTAATATATATTTTTGTAAAATCTATAGAAACGTATGATGAGCTGCAAAATATCAATATTACATGGGCACAGGTTATATTACGCGTCCGAACCGAGCTTGATAGGATGGGTTGGGGGACCCATCTCCTCGTTGCACAGGTGAGGCTGACGAGGGGAGACGACTGGTTGTGTACCCAGCAGTCTCTCTATAGTAGAACGAAGCCTGGCGTTCATTCTAATAACTCAATCTCTCCCCCGAGAGGGTGGCGTATCCATAAAGGATTTCACCACGTAAATAAAAAAAAAGGTTATATTACGCGTCGCCAGTTTGACGCAAGCTCACTGTCATGACGCGAAATTATAAATGTATCTCCTGCAAGAAGGACCACTTAACGCATCTATAGAAGTTTTTAATTCAAAAGAGCTAAGGAAATATTTAAAAGTGGAAATACGAGGGTCCATATTTACCTGAATACGTCGGGCCAGTCGAGTTGCGGTCGCGGTTGCCTGCGTGCCCTTGTAGCGTAATGCGCGCACACACGTTCAAACACGCACGCTTTGGCACCAAACTCACCTACTATGTACTTCTCAACTTCAACCACATCGAACGGTTCAGCCGGTTCACCCAGTAGCTCACGACGATTACGTGAACGATATGTAGCTGTAAAACACAAAATTATTTAATGAAATACTGATAATAACAGAAAACAGTACCCAGAGGGAAGTTAGAACTACATTATTTGCGGGGTGGTAGGGTTTTACAGCCTGACTGGGTCGCAACCATCATGTTATGGCGAAAAAGCCCGTCATAGTGATTCGCTTCTGCGGGTCGCGTTTCGGGATCAGCCTGTGCATATCCAGCTTTTCGTAGGCCGGCATGACAGCGGCGACCGGCGATGGATAGTGTGTCACTCGGTAGTCGCCATTGTTTTTGGATTGTACTGTGCTTACCATCAGGCATAGTGCAGTCATTTTGCCGTGCTACAATAAAAAAATATATTATCGCTAACAAAGGCGTGAGCAGGAGCTAGTAATATTATAAGCAGAGTCTCCGGCCAGTTAGCTATAGTCAACTTTGTCTATTGGTGGTGTCGTTTTTTCTACAAACGTAGAATAAGGCGAAAGGTGAAAAATTTGAAAAGATTTTTATCTTGTTACGCCAAACAAATATAACTTCTAACGCGTGTACATAAGTACAGACACACTTCTTTTTATACAGATTCGTACAAATACTATTGTCGTATATAATTGTTGTAATTAATGCCTTTTAAACGATTATATTACAGCTTTTTAGTTTAATTATTGATTTTAAATGAAAATAGTTAGTAATATTGGTATAACACAAAAATATTGGTGAAAAAGAAGAATCTAGAACATTATTAGTCATCTATATAAGGGCAAGAATGTTATTGCAAACTTATGTTTTTTAATTTATTTTTTGCTATTCTTTTCTTTTGTACGATGTTTTATTGACTATTATATGGATGTTGTTTTTGTACTTCGATCGACAATAACTATATAAAGAGTCACGTACAAAACCGAAGCTAACTGCTGTCCGCGTAAATATATACTTATGTAGCTATTTGTTTACTAAGAAAGGGAGAAAAAGTTTTAGAAGAGTTTTAAGTGCAACCTAATTACAACCATGACACGTAGTAATAAAGTCATACATGTTCAAAATATTATCTAATACTTACGATAAAACGAGCAAAGCAGTAAATTACTCCTGTCACTTACAAATGAAAAGACAACATAAACAACATTTAGTGTGAATTCAACCTTAACACGCAATGAATAATGTACTTTTCCCCGTTATTGTGCGTGGTTGGCGAGCCTTGACCAAACATTTGTACCACAGGTTTAAAATAGGTAATTTTGTTCAAAATTTGATATTATTTGTTAGTTTAAAATATAACTTATTCAACATATATTTAGCGAAACTAATATACACCGGCCGTTAAATTGCTTTTTCGAGTATTATTTTTGCATCTTTTGAATACACTACGGCGTTATGAAACGTGCTTACATGGGCTATGTTTCAAACAAACTAAACAAAATAAAAGCTCACATTTCAAGTGAGCTGTTATTTACCGAGACGTATTTTTCGCGCCGACCCGATATCTAGTTATTGTTGATCGAAGTTTTTGTACCAATCCTCGATAAAAATAAACAGAAAGAAAAAAAATGCAACAAGCTACGGAAAAACTCAGAAATGAAACACGGTATTCTCAATTTTACTAAAACTGGAACTAAAGAATGTGTTTTTAATATCATGTAATCATGTAGGTAAATACTTAACAAAGTAATCAAGTTATTCACCCAAATACATTATAGAATAAATTCTGCGTAAATCAGTAATTATGATTTACGTTCAGCTATTAAACAAACCGCAATCACTCGTATCCAGTTCAATACATTAACGCGGCAGGCTGATGCATAGCGCCAATGATTAATACGTTGCAGTCATTAATTATGCACTAGACGAGAGTGTTAAATAACCACGGTTATATTTCAACTATATAATATGACAACAGTTACGCAAACTTGGCATACATTAACAACACACATTGCTTAACAATTTTATACCAAAAACGGACTTTAAAAATCTGAAAAGAATATGTGTCGTGTTTTTTTTAATGCTTATTAGGTCTTGGGTTATATATCGCATACTATCTTTTGTCTCTCAGGAATAGTACTATATTTCTGCATTAAAAGTAACCTATAGCCCTAATCTAAATTATATATTAAATTATATGCAACATTATCGGTGATATTACAAAAAAGATAAATACGTATTCATCCCTGCCTTTAAAAAGGTCTCATATTAAATGCACCGCGGTCGCTGAATGTTCGCCATCTTGCTCTTTTGTCTCGCTTTGGTTACGTTAGGTTAGACTTGTGAAAAAGGATAACGCGAACTTGCCTGGTGCGGGCGCGGTGGATTTATTAGGAAACTTTTTTAAACCAAGTATTTAATACGTATTTAACTTTTTTGTAATAACATGGTTCATGTTTACGATTTGTTAAATAGCTTAGTAGTGAAAGCGTAACAAACAAACAAACTTATTATCGCATATATTGTAATAAATCAAGATTTTGAGGTAATTTTATTATTTTATATTATTCATTCATATCTGTTACATATAACTATATACTGTTCACAAAAGTTATATATAACACAACTAGTAATTTTTGTTTTCTTTACAAATGTCTAAAAGATTGTATTAGGCTTCAAACTTCATTTTAAAAACACACGGATACGTTTTTCTGGATAATATATAATACATAAAAGAGAAACAAAGTCCCAAAGCACATTACTGGTTCATCACATAGTAAGTTAAAGCACACAGTCAAGCGTGGTGACGTCTGGAAATGACGCCCTTCTCTGTGTGTCGACCAAAAACGAATGTAACTATCAATTTCCTATAACTATGTATATATTATGTGTAATGTGTGCATGTAATATGTATGATGAAAAAATAAGCCAGATAGACTTTCTTGCCGGTTTTTCTCGGTGACTGGGTTGTTTTCCGAACCGATGGTAGTACTGACGTTCATGAGGATAAAAGATTTTGATTTATAAAATACAAAAAAAACTATTACTAATACAAAAAACTATGATTACAATGAGGACAACCCTATTCAGAAAGTAGCTGTGTACTTTTTTTGTATAATTTTTAAAACAATTATAGTCTGAATTATTAAAATCTCATAATTTATAAACGGAAACTATCAGCACTCCGAGCAATAAGTAAAAACATTTTTATGTAGTTTATTAATTCATCAAAAATATGATGGGCTACACGAGATAAGTACAAAATGGCAATATTACATAGCCGCTATACTATACGTCACTAGTCTGGCGCAAGCGCAATACGTCTCGAACATGTCAAGGTCATCGGTGATGTGACACGTGAATCCATACATTTTTCTCCTGCCGAAAATCGCTCAACGCTGTTAAAGATATTTTTTACGTTTTTGGAATGTAAATGACAAAAACTTAAAAAAGACATGAAATGTGATCGCAATTCGGTCACTGAACGCCCACTAGTCGCAGTAAATTGGTCATTAAAATTTTTGAATTATTGCAAAACATTCTATTTCTCATATGAAATGCGTAAGTTTTCGATTACATGATAATTATTACATCAATGTCCCCCGACTACCGTTTCAAATGACGTCACAAACCGAATACTGACCTGGATTACACTTTAAACAATTGGACGCGCCATTGAGACCTCTGCTTTGGCCTGGTAGCATTATGAAATATTCATAGAAAGCAGTGGATGAACTGTGTCAAGGACATCTTTGTTTAGCAAACGCTTGGACAGTAGGCCATTGGTCTAGTTGCACCATAACTCTGGGGCATTATTACTTACTATGTGGTGCTCCTGACTTTGTTTACATGAAAATGATTTTATTCTTTTGTGGTATCTAGATTAATTATAGGATGTCTTTGATATTATTTTTTAATTGTATTAATACTTAATCCTCTTATAGACTTTAGGTTGCTTCTGTTTAATTTGATTTTTGTAAATTAAATTTAAAAAATTAGCAATAATTCTGAGATATAAAGAGAACTCCTTAGAAATTCCTAACAAAGGAGCCGCAATCTTGTTGGGACATTGAAGTTACCACAATATGTCATATTAGCAACTTAATAACATGGGCAATGACCTTCATAACAGAGTATTTATTGCCAAAGTAAGAAGAATAGAAACGTAACATTATCATCGAAAACGCGGGCAGTATATATATTAAGTACGTATCACAGTGGCAAATGCGTAATCACGACTTACCAAAAATTAAAAAAAAAGATCGAGGCAGTCATAAGGGCTGCTGACAGAAGTGATAACTCAAAACTGAATTTCCGTTTTGTTGAAGATCTCCTTATGAATTTTCATATTAACCGTAGTGTGAATGACAATATTTAAATTTCAGAAATTGTTTGTAGAAATTATTATTATTAGTATGGTTTATTAGTGTAATATATATTTTTGTAAAATCTATAGAAACGTATGATGAGCTGCAAAATATCAATATTACATGGGCACAGGTTATATTACGCGTCCGAACCGAGCTTGATAGGATGGGTTGGGGGACCCATCTCCTCGTTGCACAGGTGAGGCTGACGAGGGGAGACGACTGGTTGTGTACCCAGCAGTCTCTCTATAGTAGAACGAAGCCTGGCGTTCATTCTAATAACTCAATCTCTCCCCCGAGAGGGTGGCGTATCCATAAAGGATTTCACCACGTAAATAAAAAAAAAGGTTATATTACGCGTCGCCAGTTTGACGCAAGCTCACTGATGGTGGTTGCGACCCAGTCAGGCTGTAAAACCCTACCACCCCGCTTTCGCCATTGCCTCGTTCGTTATTCAGCAGGGTGCACCACGTGCAGGTGAGGTTGGCTTGGGTGTCTCAAGTGTTAGATGTTATTCGACACCCCTTACATCCCAAAAACGTTCATTCGCCAGGCTGCCGCAGGGGTGGTTTCTCAGGAAGGCAGCAGGATCGATCCCCGGGAGTGGGAGTGCGAGTCGAACATAACCCACTCTCTCCCCCGAGAGGGTGGCGTATCCATAAAGGATTTCACCACGTAAATAAAAAAAAGGTTATATTACGCGTCGCCAGTTTGACGCAAGCTCGCTGTCATGACGCGAAATTATAAATGTATCTCCTGCCAAAATGACCACTTAACGCATCTATAGAAGTTTTTAATTCAAAAGAGCTAAGGAAATATTTAAAAGTGGAAATACGAGGGTCCATATTTACCTGAATACGTCGGGCCAGTCGAGTTGCGGTCGCGGTTGCCTGCGTGCCCTTGTAGCGTAATGCGCGCACACACGTTCAAACACGCACGCTTTGGCACCAAACTCCCCTACTATGTACTTCTCAACTTCAACCACGTCGAACGGTTCAGCCGGTTCACCCAGTAGCTCACGACGATTACGTGAACGATATGTAGCTGTAAAACACAAAATTATTTAATGAAATACTGATAATAACAGAAAACAGTACCCAGAGGGAAGTTAGAACTACATTATTTGCGGGGTGGTAGGGTTTTACAGCCTGACTGGGTCGCAACCATCATGTTATGGCGAAAAAGCCCGTCATAGTGATTCGCTTCTGCGGGTCGCGTTTCGGGATCAGCCTGTGCATATCCAGCTTTTCGTAGGCCGGCATGACAGCGGCGACCGGCGATGGATAGTGTGTCACTCGGTAGTCGCCATTGTTTTTGGATTGTACTGTGCTTACCATCAGGCATAGTGCAGTCATTTTGCCGTGCTACAATAAAAAAATATATTATCGCTAACAAAGGCGTGAGCAGGAGCTAGTAATATTATAAGCAGAGTCTCCGGCCAGTTAGCTATAGTCAACTTTGTCTATTGGTGGTGTCGTTTTTTCTACAAACGTAGAATAAGGCGAAAGGTGAAAAATTTGAAAAGATTTTTATCTTGTTACGCCAAACAAATATAACTTCTAACGCGTGTACATAAGTACAGACACACTTCTTTTTATACAGATTCGTACAAATACTATTGTCGTATATAATTGTTGTAATTAATGCCTTTTAAACGATTATATTACAGCTTTTTAGTTTAATTATTGATTTTAAATGAAAATAGTTAGTAATATTGGTATAACACAAAAATATTGGTGAAAAAGAAGAATCTAGAACATTATTAGTCATCTATATAAGGGCAAGAATGTTATTGCAAACTTATGTTTTTTAATTTATTTTTTGCTATTCTTTTCTTTTGTACGATGTTTTATTGACTATTATATGGATGTTGTTTTTGTACTTCGATCGACAATAACTATATAAAGAGTCACGTACAAAACCGAAGCTAACTGCTGTCCGCGTAAATATATACTTATGTAGCTATTTGTTTACTAAGAAAGGGAGAAAAAGTTTTAGAAGAGTTTTAAGTGCAACCTAATTACAACCATGACACGTAGTAATAAAGTCATACATGTTCAAAATATTATCTAATACTTACGATAAAACGAGCAAAGCAGTAAATTACTCCTGTCACTTACAAATGAAAAGACAACATAAACAACATTTAGTGTGAATTCAACCTTAACACGCAATGAATAATGTACTTTTCCCCGTTATTGTGCGTGGTTGGCGAGCCTTGACCAAACATTTGTACCACAGGTTTAAAATAGGTAATTTTGTTCAAAATTTGATATTATTTGTTAGTTTAAAATATAACTTATTCAACATATATTTAGCGAAACTAATATACACCGGCCGTTAAATTGCTTTTTCGAGTATTATTTTTGCATCTTTTGAATACACTACGGCGTTATGAAACGTGCTTACATGGGCTATGTTTCAAACAAACTAAACAAAATAAAAGCTCACATTTCAAGTGAGCTGTTATTTACCGAGACGTATTTTTCGCGCCGACCCGATATCTAGTTATTGTTGATCGAAGTTTTTGTACCAATCCTCGATAAAAATAAACAGAAAGAAAAAAAATGCAACAAGCTACGGAAAAACTCAGAAATGAAACACGGTATTCTCAATTTTACTAAAACTGGAACTAAAGAATGTGTTTTTAATATCATGTAATCATGTAGGTAAATACTTAACAAAGTAATCAAGTTATTCACCCAAATACATTATAGAATAAATTCTGCGTAAATCAGTAATTATGATTTACGTTCAGCTATTAAACAAACCGCAATCACTCGTATCCAGTTCAATACATTAACGCGGCAGGCTGATGCATAGCGCCAATGATTAATACGTTGCAGTCATTAATTATGCACTAGACGAGAGTGTTAAATAACCACGGTTATATTTCAACTATATAATATGACAACAGTTACGCAAACTTGGCATACATTAACAACACACATTGCTTAACAATTTTATACCAAAAACGGACTTTAAAAATCTGAAAAGAATATGTGTCGTGTTTTTTTTAATGCTTATTAGGTCTTGGGTTATATATCGCATACTATCTTTTGTCTCTCAGGAATAGTACTATATTTCTGCATTAAAAGTAACCTATAGCCCTAATCTAAATTATATATTAAATTATATGCAACATTATCGGTGATATTACAAAAAAGATAAATACGTATTCATCCCTGGCTTTAAAAAGGTCTCATATTAAATGCACCGCGGTCGCTGAATGTTCGCCATCTTGCTCTTTTGTCTCGCTTTGGTTACGTTAGGTTAGACTTGTGAAAAAGGATAACGCGAACTTGCCTCGACTTTTAGTATAAACGACGTTAATTGACCTTTCATTTTATTGGTTGTTAGTATTGTAAATCGTAGTGGTTGCTAGTCAATCTTTTCACTATTATTACTCAACGTAAATGATAAATAGTTTTAACACTACAAAACCTGCAGATAGAAAGCATCAGTTTACATTACCATTCTTTCTGTTATCTCAAAAATAATATTAAATGTCTTACAACATACTCTAGAAGCGAGGTAAATAAAAAACTAAAATGTTTCCTTGTCATCTTGAAGTAAGAAATAATAGAACGCATGTAAAACAAACGAACTGTACTAAAAGATATAATTGATATACTTTTATCAGATTTTTTTTCTAGAATTATGAACTATTTTGCCGTCAACGCACGATTAACGTCAATTATCAAGTGATTATCCCGCTGGGCGGTAGATGGCGCGCATCGGATATCTGTCCTTGGGGACTTGTTACGAGTTTCTCGAAACACCAAATTGTCACGACCCTCCGTGTAAATTTATATCTGATCCACGAGAGATCATCTTAAATTTGTCAATTATCTCATTGTTAGTCAACAATAGACCGTAAAATTAGAGTTTATATTACGAGCTGTGTGTGTGATTCATTTTCGAAATAATTTGACAGCAAATCTTACATACTCATTTTGTTGTTTAAAGTATTAATTAAGAGAATTTAATTTGCGGTTTTTTCGAATCTCATCAATTAAATTGTGAAATTATTATTTTATTTATTTACTGGTGCTCTTAGTACTTGAAATATTCTTGTTATTTAACTATTTTAACAGTGGACTGCTTTTAAATTGTAATGTTTGGTACTTCTGTTAAATTAAAAATTGAAGTCTAGTTGAAATCTGTTCAGTCGTTGTAGAGTTTTTTTTTTACATAGAGGCTGACTCTCTAGTGTAGATCGTAACACGCTGGTGTCAGCAATATTCCAGTGTAAATTTACACGATCAGACATTGAGAATGCTATTATAGTAACGTTATGTAGCTGTAAAACACAAAATTATTTAATTAAATACAGATAGCAACAGAAAAACAGTACCCGAGAGGGAAGTTAAATCTACATTATTTGCGGGGTGGTATGGTTTTACAGCCTGACTGGGTCGCAAACACCATGTATAAGGCGAAAAAGCCCGTCATAGTGATTCGCTTCTGCGGGTCGCGTTTCGAAACCAGCCTGTGCATATCCAGCTTTTTGCAGCATAACAGCGGCGACCGGCGATGGATAGTGTGTCACTCGGTGGTCGCCATTGTTTTTGGATTGTACTGTGTTTACCATCAGGCATAATGCAGTCATTTTGCGGTGCTACAATAAAAATATCGCTAACAAAGGCGTGTGCAGAAGCTAGTAATATTATAAGTAGAATCTCCTGCCAGTTTTTCTCAAATACAAACGCACTGATTACTTGTACCTTTGTAATTAATAATTACGTATATAGATATATAAATATAACATTTATAGTATAGCTACTCAAATTATCACAGCAAAATATCTTAGTATAATAAATTTAATTACTAAGCGACTTAAAAGCTGATGAATATCTAAAAAATCAGAATAATGTGACTTTTGAAGTTATACTTCTTTTGGCGCGTTAGGGAAAAATGATGGGAGTAAATTTTTACGAAAAACCGACACCCTGAAGTTATTACGATGCGCGCACACCGTCAAACCAAAAGTTAGCTGTAGTCAACTTTTTCTATTGTTAGTGTCGTTTTTTCTACAAACGTGAGTAAGGCGAAAGATAAAAATTTTGAAAAGATTTTTATCTTGTTACGCCCTAGAAGTATAACTTCTAACGAGTGTACATAAGTACACACACGCTTTTTTTATACTAATATGTACAAATACTATTGTCGTATATAATTGTTGTAATTAATGCCTTTTCAACGATTATATTACAGCTTTTTAGTTTAATTATTGATTTTAAATGAAAATAGTTAGTAATATTGGTATAACACAAAAATATTGGTGAAAATCAAGAAACTGGAACATTATTAGTCGTTGACATAAGGACAAGAATGTTATTGCACGTCTTTTGTTTTTTAATTTATTTTTTGCTATTCTTTTCTTTTGTACGATGTTTTATTGACTATTATATGGATGTTGTTTTTGTACTTCGATCAACAATAACTATATAAAGGGTCACGTACAAAATCGAAGCTAACTGTTGTCCGCGTAAATATATACTTATGTAGCTATCTGTTTACTAAGAAAGGGAGAAAAAAGTTTTAGAACAGTTTTAAGTGCAACCTAATTACAACCATGACACGTAGTAATAAAGTCATAAATGTTCAAAATATTATTTAATACTTACAATAAAACGAACAAAGCAATAAATTACTCTCGTCACTTACAAATGAAAAGACAACATAAACAAAATTTATTGTGAATTCAACCTTAACACGCAATTAATAATGTACTTTTCCCCGTTATTGTGTGTGGTTGGCGAGCCTTGACCAAACATTTGTACCACAGGTTTAAAATAAGTAATTTTGTTCAAAATTTAATATTATTTGTTAGTTTAAAATATAACTTATTCAACATGTATTTAGCGAAAGTAAGATATTCCGGCCGTTAAATTGCTTTTTCGGGTATTATTTTTGCATCTTTTGAATACACTACGGCATTATGAAACGTGCTTACATGGGCTATGTTTCAAACAAACTAAACGAAATAAAAGCACACATCACAGCATCACATTTCAAGTGAGCTGTTATTTACCGAGACGTATTTTTCGCGCCGACCCGGTATCTAGTTATTGTTGATCGAAGTTTTTGTAATACCCTCGATAAAAATAAACAGAAAGAAAAAAAAATGCAACAAGCTACGGAAAAACTCAGAAATGAGTCGCAACCAAACACGGTATTCTCAATTTTACTAAAACTGGAACTAAAGAATGTGGTTTAATATCGTGTAGGTAAATACTTAACAAAGTAATCAAGTTATTCACCCAAATACATTATGATTAATCAGTAATTATGATTTACGTTCAGCTATTAAACAAACCGCAATCGCTCGTATCCAGTTCAATACATTAACGCGGCAGGCTGATGCATAGCGCCAATGATTAATACGTTGCAGTCATTAATTATGCACCAGACGAGAGTGTTAAATAACCACGGTTATATTTCAACTATATAATATGACAACAGTTACGCAAACTTGGCATACATTAACAACAAACATTGCTTAACAATTTTATACCAAAACCGGACTTTAAATATCTGAATAGAATATATATCGTGTTTTTTTTAATACTTATTAGGTCTTTGGTTATATATCGAATACTATCTTTTGTCTCTCAGGAATAGTACTGTATTTCTGCATTAAAAGTAACCTATGGCCCTAATCTAAAGTATATGCAACATTATCTGTCTTATTACAAAAAAGTTAAATACGTATTCAACCCTGGCTTTAAAAAGGTCTCATTTTAAATGTACCGCGGTCGCTGAATGTTCACCATCTTGTTCTTTTGTCTCGCTTTGGTTACGTTAGGTTAGACTTGTGAAAAAGGATAACGCGAACTTGCCTCGGGCGAGCGCGGTAGATTTATCGAGAAACTTTTTAAACCCAGTATTTAAGACGTATTTAACTTTTTTGTAATAACACTGTTCATGTTTACGATTTGTTAAATAGCTTAGGAGTGAAAGCGTAACAAACAAACATACTCATTATCGCATATATTGTACTAAATCAAGATTTTAAGGTAATTTTATTATTTTATATTGTTCATTCATATCTGTTACATCTGAATTTCACAAAAGTTATTTATAACAAAACTAGTAATTTTTGTTTTCTTTACAAATGTCTAAAAGATTGTATTAGGCTTCAAATTTCATTTTAAAAAGACACGGATACGTTTTTCTGTATAATATATAATACATAAAAGAGAAACAAAGTCCCAAAGCACATTACTGGTTCATCACATAGTAAGTTAAAGCATTATGTCAAGCGGGTTTTAATGTCTAAAGGTGAATCAATATGTGAACAGTGGTAACGTCTGGAAATGACGCCCTTCTCTGTGTGTCGACCAAAAACGAATGTAACTATCAATTTCTATAATTATGTATGTATTATGAAATATTATATAATTATGAAAAAATAAACCAGATCGACTTTCTTGCCGGTTCTTCTCGGTGACTGGGTTGTTTTCCGAACCGATGGTAGTTTTGACGTTCATAAGGATAAAAAATTTTGATTTATAAAATACTAAAAAACTATTACTAATACAAAAAACTTTGATTACAATGAGGACAACCCTATTCAGGATATTTCGACATAACCAAGCAAGCTGCCTCATTGAATTAATTATGAAAATTTATCCTAACCAAAACACGCCAGTTACAGAATACATTTGAATAATAATGATATGGGTAATTATTATTTAACTTAATAAAGCATAATGCAATAAAGCAGATTTCGTACTGATATTTTGAGAGAGATTCCATTTAATGCTAATAATTTATAGATTCCAGTCAATGACGTATAGAAACCCAAGTACACACATCGAATAAAAGTAGCCCTGAAAACCGTCCCGCAAAAACTCCTCAATATACATACGTGGTTATAGTTATGCGATAAACTTATGATGTTGCAAATTAGACCTTACCTCTGAATAACTGAATAAAATACCTGAATTCTTTATTTCGAAAAAAACTAATGCCAGGAAAAGAATTACACGAATCTTGTTAATTAAATCTGACAAATGATTTTTTCTCCTGTGACGTGTACTTCTTCAGCTATTACAGTAAGAGTTATAAAGTTATTTTCCCTATTGCGTGTTGAATGGGACTAGAAGATCACGAGTTTCATTTCAACGGTAGTGTACCATTACTTCTAAATTTCCTTCATAAACCTGAACGACTTTCTTGCTTGTCTTTCCCAATGACTAGTTTGTTTCCGATTCGATGGTAGTTTTGACTTTTATAAACTTCTATTTAGGGTCAAAATTGAGCAAAGTATTATGGATGTTGATTTTTTGTTATTTAATCAGCGACCAGAATACCACAATCTTCACAGATCACAGTAAGTAATCAATACTTAAGGAGTGATACGAAAATTGATCTAAATAAGGAATTTATTATGTTTTACTTTTTGCCACAACCATTCATATATTATTTTAATTTTGTGTTGCAAATATGAACTAAATACTAAACTTTTCTATTTTCTATCATTTAGGTAAATGCGGAGTCATTTCTGTAATTAAATCTGTATTACCTTTTAATTGAACAGTTCATCGATAATAAATCATAGTAATTACAAAACTAACTTAGCCTTGTGGTTCATCTTATAATAATGCTCACTTGGCCAACTACGACCTTCAAGTAGAAAATTTAACGCCAAGGACCCAAGTGTATTCCCGTAGCCTGCGGTCAAGAGCCAACTCCGCTGTAGGTTCTTAATTTTAGGGTACATTGTCATTTAATTCCAATTGATAAAGCACAAAATCTCTTAGACTTACTACTACTTGACCAGAGTAATAATTGTGTTACGTCATTGACTTATTTTTTGTAATATTCTGCAACACTTTAAAACGCACAATCGTTTATCAAGTTTTTGGCCATAAATAATTGAAGATTATTTTGTTCTGTTTCGTTTCGCAAACATTCTTACTATTATTTAATAACGTTGTTATAATATTTCACTCATTGCGATGTTATGGATCGTAAATTTAATACATACTGCACTCAATAACATTCATATAAATCAATTCTCTCTCAGTCATAACACTGTGAAATATATACTTTTATAATTTATATGAATAATGTATAGAGGTTAATAAAGTTTGTGTGTTTGGAAGAGGTGATCTTCTACTGATAAAAACTTTGGGGATATCCCTTATGGATATCCAACCTCTCGGGGGAGAGTGGGTATGTCCAACTCGCATGAACTAAAACCCACGGTGTACCGTCAGACCGTATTTGTTGAGGTGGCAAGGGGATCATTCTACGCTAATCACCTTGGATAGCCCCCTCAACCGTCCCTCCGGCGGGAGGAGACCGCCGGGCTCCTACCGAACAGGGAGACAAACTGAGTACACTCCAGCTGCCTCCCCTCGTCCACCGGACCGGTGCGTTGGCGGAGAGCGCCGCTCAGCGGATTCTCCTCGCGGGCCCTATCAACCGCTTCCTTCTGCGAGATAACCTCTTCGCAGAAGGAGGTCATCGCTTGCCACGCCTGTTCGCTGGCAAGCATGGCCAAAACCACACAGAGTGTGCTGCACTCGTGGCATGCGGTGGTCGGCTGCCTGCGAGCGATCTGGTAACACCCGAAACAATGGTACCTGCACCAGCCGGAACGATAGGTAGCCTCACTCCCCAAACAACCACTCCGGCAGGATCGGGCCAACGGCGTCAGTTGTATATCGCCCGTAGCTCTCGTCCGCCAGATCCTGCCTATAGCCTCGTCCCTAAGTGTACGTCCAGAGTGCACGTTATAACGGAGCGTCGAGCGAAGCGTCGCGTCCGGCGTTCGTTTCAAACATATGCACTAATACGTGAGTATCCTGAGTGGCGCGCGAGCCTCGCTCTTGGACGCTGGACGCCCCGCTGGACGCACCGCCGAACGCAGATGCACTCAGGCCGTACACTCAACATTCGCCGCATTAGCTCTATCTCCCTGGGAGGAATTTTTCATAATTCATATATTTTATATTTAATAATATGGGAAAACAAAGAACTGTAGATTTCTCAGAGTTTGAAATCGACAGTATGTCGTGGGTGGGCGTGGTGATTATATCCATATCACCATAAGTATATCCATATCTTCCTTTGGAAAGAAGCCTATGAACCTGTAGTGTGCCGCCTTTACAGGCTGATGGTGATGAAGCCTGTTTCGGCGTAAAGATTATTAGAGTAAGTGGTTGGGCTTAGTAGCACCGGGGAAGCTTTCAGCTATTGAGTTCCCACGCTAGCAAGGGATGCAAAATTTAAGTGCCACTTGAAGAAGCGAGAGATCGCTCTTCTTTTTCACTTACGATTTCGTGAGTCACAGTCGCATTCAGAGTGTGTTGTAATACAACACACATAGACACTTAGTATTGCAGTACCGCATCGCTTCGTTAATAAAGAAAATGTACCACACCATCGCAACAGGAATAGCAGCCTTCGGCTTCTGGTGAGTAATTTGTAGTTCCGCTAATTATTCTACTTTAATAAGTTTTTATGCGCCTCAGCTCCCTCGAACATAAACTCACAAAACTAATTATTCAACCGCGGCTAGGCTATTTATACGCCTCAGATTATTCTATATAAAGCCTAACCTCAGTTATGATTATAACAAATCTCATTTTAGTTGCAAAATGCTCGGTTTTCAACTATAATTCAGTGTATTACGCAACAGTATTACAGGATATTTAAATAAGTTTAGGGATTAAAAAAATCCACATTTTCTTGGAATCAAGGTATACAGTGCTCTTTAAATTATATACACTATGAATAAATTTCGCAATTTTAATTCCACCTCCACGTAAATTATACAATTTTAATTATCAAAGTCCCTAGTAATTTGCGAAAGTATTTCATGAATTTAAACATGAGTCGGCCTAAATGTCCCAGGGATACCTGTCCTAGCTACGTATAAAAGTTTTCATATTACCACCCACATTCGACGACACTAAACTCTGACTTGGGTCACTGACTACCCACACAGCAGTGGCTACCATTAGGTCATATGTAAAAGAACTTCAGACAATTAATTTAATGAAATTACTGAAAGACTTAATTGTAAATTTATAAATAGGTAATATTCCACAATTCAATAACGAAGATACTGGCTAATACATCATATTACATACATACATACATACATTAGAGTGGCCCAAAAAATAATGAGAAAAATAATTTGAAAAAAAAAACTTTTGACGACTTTGGAAATTTTTAAAAGTCTAGCTAGTCTAGCTGAATTGACAGTAACGCGGATATTAAATCAAAGTCAATCGAAAAGAGGACACAAAACTTACTTTTTAATTGTATGAAAATGAATAAATAGCAGAACAACCAAGAATTAAATCTTTAGTCTATGATAAATCTGCTTAAAGAGGATAAATTTTATTACATGAGTCATAATTGAATAAATTAATTAATTCTTTCACTGTACATTCAAAGCTTTACGTTGAGCAAGATATCCCTCTCAAAAATGGGTAAGAATTCCTTAGCTCGTCAGCAATTTCCCTCGAGGCAATTATCAAACAAAGATATGGAAATACGTCCGAATGTACATAGTACCCGAGGGATGTTAAATAAAAATTTAATGACCTTACCGTATTGTCAAAGAAATTTCTCCTTACGAAAAGATTAAATTATGAATCAGATGATAACTGTAATGTGGATTAAAATTTTCTTTACTTTGTAATAATTAAATATTAGTGGACATTACTTTGCACTTCCGCCTGGGATTCACTGGCCGCTATCACGTCTCACTGCAACGAAAAATTGTTTTTGTTAGAATAAATACAAAAAATGCTTCTTGTTGCAGTGAGACGTGGTAGCGGCCAATCAATTCCAGGCGGAAGTGCAAAGTAACGTCAACTAATATTCACAAAGTTAATTTCCGCAAAGAAATGCATTTTACAATCAAAAATTTGTCATAAAAGTCTTCAAAAGTTTTATTATACATCATTTTAGACAAGTATCTAGGAAATTATGGGTTCATTATGTAAGCACTTTTTATGAAAATAGTTTGAAGTGTGAAAGGAGAACGCATATAGGAGTAGAGTAAGATCAAAGAAATTATAGATGGATTCTGTAAAGAAAGAAGTGTGAATACTGGTTTGACCATTAACTAAATTGAAACAGTAGGCGTAGTTACCGCAAATAACTACTCTTAAATGAGTCACGGATTCGACCATCTTTAACAGATCTCTTGTAAAGAGTAAAAACGTTTCACAATTAGCGAAACAAATCTCGAAAATATCTTGAACAATATTATAGTTCAAAGACATAGTAATTAAATAGCATTAAAACAAGTTTATAACCGCCGTGCGGTCGTATTAGCGAAATCATTTTCAACAGCTTTTCCGCTTTCACTCCATAATCTGTATTATGCGGGTTTAAGTTCGGGTCGGTTTCATTCAAATCTTAAGAGAATTATTGTTTGCGCCGTGTTATTCAAAGGTAAATCCCTGAGTGTAGACCCTGATACACTCCTAAACCATATTTCACTAACACCAGTTAGTCTCGGGCGTACCTACTTTGTATTAAGCTGCGGTTACATTATATAAGTGGGAGATTCTCTAATGTTTATTTATTCATAACTGCAAACCTATTAATTACAAAATGCAACTTAAGAGTGATAAAATATTACGTATTAGCTATCCGCTCCGGCTTTGGACGGACGAAGTTTACTAATGTTTTGATCATTTAATATTTACAGTTCATAATTGTCATAGAAAATACGTTAACACGTATTTTTAAATTGGATAAGGATTAATATTATCATCATACATACGTGAAGCCTAAACTTTGTATCCCTTTTTAACGGAATTGGGCGAACGGATGAACGTGAAATTTGGCATAGTTAAAGTTTATATGTAGGAGAAGTGCAGAAAGCTATTTATTTTATATAAAATGCATTAGAAGTACATTAGATTAATTAAAATATGCATTACTCACACTAATGCTTCAATTTTACACGTAAATAACATATACAACGTATACACACATGTAAATAAAAAAGACATTTTGGTACTACCGCCCTCTCACAGAACACCGACGTAAAGTAACAGTGCTTGCATTGTTGCGTTTCGTTTTGTCAGTGAGCGCCGGATACCCAAATCCACTCCTCCTCCCCTCTTACCCACTCTCCCTTCTCCCAAATACAGGCTGGCAACGCACTTGCGACTCGTCTGGTGTAGCAAGTATCTATGGACGGTGGTGATCAGTTAACATCAGGTGACCCACCTGTTCGTTTGCCTCCCATTGTGTCAACAAAGGACTTCAAAAAAGGTTGTGAAAGAGGTTGCTATGCTCGACTGTATGTATTATTTTACTCTTACGTTCCAATTACCCTTTTTCATTCTACATTTAACAATGATATTAACCCTAATAAAATTCAAACTTAAAAAAATCAATGAACTATGGTCGAATGTCGACCACTGGGCGCCCAACAGTATAAATAATAAGACCACGTTTAACACACTTAAAGACAAAACATACTTAAAGCTGAGGAAGGTAATCAGGCGGTCTATACATAACGAAATCATGGCTAGTCTGTCTATAAGACAAAAATGTTTCTGGACCTATAATTTGGTGAAAGGGTGCCCAAAAGTTTGCTCGTGAGTGGGGTTTTTAGCCGCTCTCGAGAAAAATTAGCCGATATAGAACTATTCACATATGTTTTTGTAGGTGACTATAACAAAATGTAACGAATAACAACTAAAATTTATTTGATCCAGAAAATACCCCACTCATCACTTTTTGTTTTATCGTAATAACCTCCTACTAGCGGCAAAAGGGGGTTTTATCAAAGGAACGCGCGGTATTTGTAAAGAAAAAGCCGAAAGAAAAATACTGCTTCTGATCTCTGGCAGGAATTACACCTAGACGATATCCTGCATCACACATACTTATATGGCTTTGCAGAGTCGATCGGTCGTAATCTAAAGGTATCGAGTTGGATCAAGTTTGAGCACCTTTTGTGTATGATATATAGATTGCTATCTCAAAGTCGTTTGTAGTAATGTGTTTGAGTCTACAAGACTACGTTATCAACCGCATAATGACTTAGGTTATTATCTTAGACGTATCTGGTGGGGTAACCACTTAGGATCTTTTGTACATCTATGGGTTCAAGAACGTTTGGATCTTAGTAACGTACCGTGCATATTGCGCATCCGTTCTGATGGATGCACACGTGCGCCGAAAAACACTTTCGATTTTTATTACTTCGTGATCTAGGAAATATCGCGTCACATTCATAGTGTATATATTCTAAATAATTGCTCACTAGTAGCGGATAGTCTATAGTCTTTCTTTAATTATTTAATATATTTTGGGGTGTAATGGGTGTCGAATAACTTCATAAGACTTGACACCCCAAAATATATTAAATAATTAAAGAAAGACTATAGACTATCCGCTACTAGTGAGCAATTATTTAGAATATATACACTATGAATGTGACGCGATATTTCCTAGATCACGAAGTAATAAAAATCGAAAGTGTTTTTCGGCGCACGTGTGCATCCATCAGAACGGATGCGCAATATGCACGGTACGTTACTAAGATCCAAACGTTCTTGAACCCATAGATGTACAAAAGATCCTAAGTGGTTACCCCACCAGATACGTCTAAGATAATAACCTAAGTCATTATGCGGTTGATAACGTAGTCTTGTAGACTCAAACACATTACTACAAACGACTTTGAGATAGCAATCTATATATCATACACAAAAGGTGCTCAAACGTCCTGCCTATAGCCTCGTCCCTAAGTGTACGTCCAGAGTGCACGTTATAACGGAGCGTCGAGCGAAGCGTCGCGTCCGGCGTTCGTTTCAAACATATGCACTAATACGTGAGTATCCTGAGTGGCGCGCGAGCCTCGCTCTTGGACGCTGGACGCCCCGCTGGACGCACCGCCGAACGCAGATGCACTCAGGCCGTACACTCAACATTCGCCGCATTAGCTCTATCTCCCTGGGAGCTGGGGGCTCCCCATTTATCTTCCCTGCCGTCGGGTCTGATACACAACCACCGCGATTATAGTTTATGTACTACATTCCTAATAACTTTATGCTAATTGCATAACAACATATACATTATTATATTTATTACGACATAAGAAGTTATAAATACTTTTTTAAACACTGTACTAGAATATTTTTACATAAACATTAAATTCAACAGGTATACATATATTATATATCGAAAGTATATATTACGAAAACCATCGCGCTCACTAAGAAATTGAAGCTAATACAAATTACATGAATTACCCGCTTTACATTACCGCTTTATTAATACAAAATTTACTATGTATGGCTATCCTTATATGGTAAACGAAATGAGTCCCAAGGGTCGTATAATAGAAAATGACGTGTGTGTTCTGTATATACCGCCGTATTTTGAGAACGACCCTGTTATTCTTATAATACGCTTTATAATACACTAGTTTTTGCTCGCGATTTCATTTCTTACGCTCGGGAGTTTACATTTTTCGAGATGACAGCTACGCTATGTCCCCAAACAACCTGTATGCAAAAGCGTAACAAACAAAAAACTCGTATTGACATTTGTAATAAGTGGAGTTTTGGTCATATAAATGGCTTAAATAATGTGTTATTTGCCTCTATATTTTGCAATATTTGTGGCATTTTACGTAATACACTTCGGTTATTATGCGTAAGCGAAGTAAATGTAAATGAGTACCACGAAACATGAATTGTGAGATGCCACAGCAACTCCCTGGAAATTTTTCAGAAGGGTCCACCATATTGTTAGAACAATGACATTTTTGGTAAGGTAAGGTAATATTATTTTTTTAACGTTATTTTTGGCTACCAATAACGCTCGGGAGCTTTACATTTTTCGAGATGACAGCTGTGCTATGTCCCCAGACAACCTGTATGCAAAAGCGTAACAAACAAACAAACTCGTATTGACATTTAAAATAAGTGGAGTTTTAGTCATATAAATGGCTTAAATAATGTGTTATTTGCCTCTATATTTTGCAATATTTGTGGCATTTTACGTAAGCGAAGTAAATGTAAATGAGTACCACGAAACATGAATTGTGAGATGCCACAGCAACTACCTGGAAAATTTTCAGAAGGGACCACCATATTGTTAGAACAATGAAATTTTTGGTAAGGCTCTTGTAATATTATTTTTGGCTACCAATCATTTAGATTATTACTGCCATCGTCGAGTAGTCAATAGTATTACAAGTTCTTCTTCTATTTTATTTTTGGCAGCCAGTCTTCTAGTAGATTATTACTGCCATTGTCAAGTGAGTATCGATATTACAAGTTTCTTGACATAATTTCAATGAACTAACAAGATGGTGGCCGTCTTGTTAGAACTTTCCTTGGAGTTTTTGTGGCAAATCAAAATCCATGCACCGTGGTATTATTTCCGATCCACTTCACTTATGCACAATAATTAGACTATATTACGTAAAGCACCACCAATATTACACAATATAGAGACAAATAACACAAGACTATAGATAATAAATAAAGACCAATACATGGCATTCCAAAATACCGCCAAAAACTCCATAATTATAATATAATTACCTACTCGACAATGGCCGTAATAATCTAAAAGATTGGTTGCCAAAAATAATAGAAGAAATAAAAAAAAATAGTAAATATAGTGGTTGATAAAATAATATAATAATACAAAAAAATACAGTCTTTATCTTTAACTAGCCTTTATACTTAAGACTAAGTAATTGTCAAAAATGATTACTTGAAACTAAGTGACCCACAAAGCCTGTACCACAGGCTCTCGAATACAACACACATCTTTAGGTGCTTAGCGACAAATTTTCAACAAGAAGGTTGTAGCTAGCCAGATAGGTATTAGAAAAAGCCCTCCAACTATACTTTCATTGCCGAAACCTCCGGCTTATGAGAGAGATTCGAACCTACGACGATCGATGCGACGTCCGTACACAGTACCACTGAGCTATTATGACCTTTAAATATATGAACGTGTTATTGGTGGTAGAGCCACGCTGAAACTATTACTGGTTTCAGCATGAATGGGTCGACTCGTCCGGGGTAGTACCACCCGCTCATAGAAAACCGACGTGAAGTAACAGTGCTCGCATTGTTGCGTTTCGTTCGGTCAGTGAGAGCGCCGGAGACCCACCTCCCCTCCCCTCTCCTCTCCCCCCCTAACCCTTCCCCCAAAGGGTGGCAACGCACTTGCAACTTCTCTGGTGTTGTTAGTGTCCATGGACGGTGGTGATCACTTAACATCAGGTGACCCACCTGTTCGTTTGCCACCTACGACTTAAAAAAAAAAGTTACAGTATACATTATAATCTTAAATGATTTTTACTACGCATATATATCGTTTAAATTTGTATTAAAACAAAAACAAACCTGGACTCAGTGAATAAGAGAGTTTCTTTAAAAAGTTCGTCAATTTAACACTGCCTATAATGAACGGGAACCCAACTAATTGCACTGGCAGTTCGAATGGCGCGTCCTGACTTCTCACATCCAGACACAGATGCGAGAAAAGCACAACGAATGCGAAAACTTGTAAACTTATCCTGTACATTGTCGCGTCTTGGAGGTCAGTTGAGCGCGCACAGATAAAAAAAATGAAGCTACGATTATTCGTTAAGTTTACTGTATAACGTTTACATAATATGTCGATGTGTTAATTATGCAATAAAGAGTAATAAAAAAAATAATTCTCGCTTAAAATCGTACGAAAGTTTCGTAACCATTTTTTCGAATTCGCGCGCTTGTTGTAAAATTGTTCAAAAGATCAACTAACTCGTCGAACGGCTAAGATTGCACTGCAAAAACTTGTACGTGACAAGAAACGCAATGCCTTCCCCGTCCAGCGCGGTAAGTGCTGCAACACTACAACACTTGTCATTAGTAGGTCAGTTTAACTTATGTCATACCTGATGACCAAACAAATATTCCGAATATAATATCTCTTTAGTTTTTTTTACCGGAGCGCGATTTCGTTTTATTCGATTAGTTGTTTATCATTAAAAAGGATTTATTAAAAATTAATTACTACAAAAGAATTATAAAGAAATACAAAATAATATATCTCTGGTTGTAATTTACGGCAATTGTAATTATCTATATATATTAAATTTTGTCTGTTATTTGATTTTTGTACTTATGAATGATTCTTGGCTATAACTGGACCCGGTAAGTAGTGCTGTGTTTGTTTTATCTGTCATGTAAAAAATATGAAATCTCAAACACTCAGCTTTCTAGCACCTCTCCATGTATTTGAAATCAATACATATTTTTATATCCTTAACTTATTGGAGTATGTATGCAGGCGTTTGTCAACTGAGTCCATTATTCTATAGAAATTGAAAGGCTTAGTATAAAAAAAGTACTACGAAACGAAGAAGAAAATTTAAAAATAATATATACAATGGTATTATACATTTATATGAGTGTTATAATTACTTGGAATAAATTAAATAATTTTTTCTAATCGGAAAAAAATTTGTTAAAATTACAAACAATTAATTCACCTGGATTTAGGGCGTAGGATAACTTTTTCACAAAGGTTGTCAACCTCACAGCCATAATGATGAAGGGGAAACCGACTAGCTGAACCGGGAGCTCGAAAGATGTCTCTTGACCAGACCCTTCCATTAAACATTGGAACAACAGGAACGACAGCAAAGTCAAAACGTAACACACTTTTATTAGTTCCATTTTTTAAACTATCTATAGTTATAATATTTTTGTACGCAATGACAATTATATAAAACAGCCAACACCACGAAGTTTAATATTTATTATTTAATTTTCTGTTTTTAATTAATAGTTCCAATTTTAAAATAGCACATGGTAAGTTAGTTATACCTGGTATCGCACAACGACCTTTGTTTGGTATCGACGAGTAACTGAACATGTCCAGACGTTTAAAACTGGTAGAGGTTGGTATTTCGTAACTATATTATAGAATAATCATTAGTCCACATCACTAACTCACCAACGAGGTTGCATCAATGGTCCTGACAGGTTTCGCGCTAATGTTCGCGTTTGTAACAATGTTGTTTCGATATCATTCCAATGCGGGAAATGCCACGATCTATTATTATAATCTACTAGCTATCCGCCCGGCTTTGCACGGGTGTACTTACGAAAATGAGAACATATCTTCCCTTGGAGTACGACTATGTAATGAAATAAAATGGCAAATAAACAACTCAATACAAATCTGTCAGTATTTATGAAGATGCCCCTATTGTCATCTGTCTCACTTACACGCTTTTTTACGGAGATATGTTAAATAGCATTTTTTACATCGCCTTACGATTTTTCAAACATTTTCGTTTATACAAAACTTGTCCTAACAATTATAATTTTTTTAATAAGGCTTTTAAGGCTTTTACTTACTACAATGGAGTCTATACTATTACATATATTATATACTTTAATTAATTATCAACTATCACATATTATAGTCTAGTTATTTATTTATGTATATTGTTCATATTTCTATCCTAAATAGTAGTATTCGCCTCCACGGCGGAGTCCTCTTGACAATTAAAAAAACATTAAACAAAAAATAATTAGTCAATTGGGTGCATCCGTTCTGAAGCGATAGATATAGATTATCTTTTCTTTTTTTTTTATTGTAGCACGGCAAAATGACTACACTATGCCTGATGGTAAGCACAGTACAATCCGAAAATAATCCGAAACGCGACCCGCAGAAGCAAATCACTATTACGGGCTTTTTCGCTATATACATGGTGGTTGCGACCCAGTCAGGCTATAAACCCTACCACCCCGCTTTCGCCATTGCTTCGTTCGTTATTCAGCTGGGTGCATCACGTGCAGGTGAGGTTGGCTTGGGGGTCTCAAGTCTTATGATGTTATTCGACACCTCTTACACCCCAAAATATATTAAATAATTAAAGAAAAACTGACTATCCGCTACTAGTGAGAAATTATTTTGAATTAATACACTATGAATATGACGCGATATTTCCTAGATCACGAAGTAATAAAAATCGAAAGTGTTTCTCGGCGCACGCGTGCATCCATCACAACGGATGCGCAATATGCACGGTACCTCACTAAGATCCAAACGTTCTTGAACCCATACATGTACAAAAGATCCTAAGTGGTTACCCCACTAGACACGTCTAAGATAATAACCTAAGTCATTATGCGGTTGATAACTTAGTCTTGTAGACTCAAGCACATTACTACAAACGACTTTGAGATAGCAATCTATATACTCTACACCAGTGGTGCTCGAACTTGATCCACCTCGATATTTTTAGATTACGAGCGATCGACTCTGCAAAGCCATAAGTATGTGTGATGCAGGATTATCGTCTAGGTGTAATTCCTGCCAGAGATCAGAAGCAGTATTTTTCTTTCGGCTTGTTCTTTACAAATACCGCGCGTTCCTTTGATAAAACCCCCTTTTGCCGCTAGTAGGAGTTTATTACGATAAAACAAAAAGTGACGAGGTATTTTCTGGATCAAATAAATTTTAGTTGTTATTCGTTACATTTTGTTATAGTCATCTACCTACAAAAACATGTGTGAATAGTTCTATATCGGCAATTTTTCTCGTTAGCGGTTAAAAACCCCACTCGCGAGCAACCTTTTGGGCACCCTTTCACCAAATTATAGGTCCAGAAACATTTTTGTCTTAAAGACAAACTAGCCATGATTTCGTTATGTATAGACCGCCTGATTACCTAATATTGACTTATTTACTAATTCGTCGTCTTTAAGTATGCTTTGTCTTTAAGTGTGTTAAAGGTGGTCTTATTATTTATACTATTGGGCGCCCAGTGGTCGACATTCGACCATAGTTCATTGATTTTTTTAAGTTTGAATTTTATTAATCAAATCAAAAATACTTTATTCAGTTTAGGCCCTAATAAGGCACTTATGAATGTCAAAGACTACTACCGGTTCGGAAAACAACCCAGTGATCGAGAAGAACCGGAAAGAAACTCGATCGGGTACATTTTTTAAACATATATTTCTAATACATTATACAATGCTTTTAGTGGATGCACAGAGAGGAGTCAATTCCAGACATCACTATCATTCACATACTGATCCACTCTATAATATCCTTTTGAAACTAAAACCCGATTGACATGGCGCTTAAATTTACAGTCCGGCAAATCGGTAACATACTTTGGGACTTTATTGTAGAACCTAACACTATTACCTAAAAAACTATTACTGGTTTTGCTAAGTCTGAAACATGGGACCACCAGTTTATTACAGTTTCTAGTATTTAGATTATGCCGGTCTTTTACTAAATTCAGTTTTTCAAAGTTTTTCCGGACATACATTAAATTATCAAGAATTAGAGTTAATATCATTGTTGAATGTAGAACTTTTTTATTTACATGAGTGTATATGTCGTGTAAAATTGAAGCATTAGTGTGAGTAATGCACATTTTAATTAATTTAATGTACTTCTAATGCATATTATTTTAAATAGTAGTATTCGCCTCCACGGCGGAGTCCTCTTGACAATTAAAAAAACATTAAACAAAAAATAATTAGTCAATTGGGTGCATCCGTTCTGAAGCGATAGATATAGATTATCTTTTCTTTTTTTTTTATTGTAGCACGGCAAAATGACTACACTATGCCTGATGGTAAGCACAGTACAATCCGAAAATAATCCGAAACGCGACCCGCAGAAGCAAATCACTATTACGGGCTTTTTCGCTATATACATGGTGGTTGCGACCCAGTCAGGCTATAAACCCTACCACCCCGCTTTCGCCATTGC
>MU159172.1:62738-72888 GCA_015888305.1 Antheraea pernyi | reverse complement strand
CCAGTGGTCGACATTCGACCATAGTTCATTGATTTTTAAAGGGATAAATATTATAATAATAGTTTTATGTTATAATATCATTGTTAAATGTAGAATGAAAAAGGGTAATTGGAACGTAAGAGTAAAATAATACATACAGTCGAGCATAGCAACCTCTTTCACAACCTTTTTTGAAGTCCTTTGTTGACACAATGGGAGGCAAACGAACAGGTGGGTCACCTGTTGAGAACTTTTTTTGGGTCAACAAAAATCATAGAACTCTCGTCATCGTCACGGAACGCTTTCCATGTGCTATACTCGTATGTATACTGTGTACATATGTGTACTGTTTGGGTGAACAAAAAGCGTGAAACTCGCGTCATCTCATAAAGGAGATAATCTCTATGAAAAATATATCATATAATATAATGTGAACTAAGGTAACGTAGCGTAAAGTAGTAAACGTACATTTAATACTTAAGTAAAATAACAATACTTGCTCACATGTTAAATGGTTTTTAGCAAAACGAATAAAATTAACGATAGCAAAAAATAGGTACCTAATGGGCAAGAGTCTGCAGCAAAAAAAGTTTACATTACGTAAATTTAGATAGCAATATAATTTAGTATAAGTTTTGATGTGAAACATCTATAGGCGCGGGTAAACCTGATTATTGGTGTGGCGAGAGTGTGAGACGTGGCGACACGATTCCATGCGCAAGCGACTGTGCGCAATCTCTTTTGCGGCACTGAGCTCGCATAACTATAGTGCAATTTGAGAACTCAAGAATTTGAGAGTCGTTCGATTCGATCACCCCACTCACGAGCAAACTTTTGGGCACCCTTTCACCAAATTATAGGTCCAGAAACATTTTTGTCTTATAGACAGACTAGCCATGATTTCGTTATGTATAGACCGCCTGATTACCTTCCTCAGCTTTAAGTATGTTTTGTCTTTAAGTGTGTTAAACGTGGTCTTATTATTTATACTGTTGGGCGCCCAGTGGTCGACATTCGACCATAGTTCATTGATTTTTTTAAGTTTGAATTTTATTAGGGTTAATATCATTGTTAAATGTAGAATGAAAAAGGGTAATTGGAACGTAAGAGTAAAATAATACATACAGTCGAGCATCGATCCGCATCAAGCGCCTCCAAGTTGGTCGTCACAGCCTTGGCGGTCGGAGAGACGGGGGCCTTAGCGTTTGAGGGCTGCGGAGTGCAGGGTTCTGCATATCCTCCTGCGTGCTTTCCTCAGTCGCCGTCCGGGTAGAGCAGCAAGACAGAGCACGGTCGTAAGACCCATCGGCCTCCCCAAGCAGAGAGCGCTTGGAAGAAGCCGAGCGGTTGCATCGCGCTCTCCCTCTACTCGGTCTCGCTGGGCCCACCTTCGGGGCTTCCATGCTGGCCTCCAACTGAGCGAGTCTGTCCTGACTCTGGCGCTTCTTTGCACCGGTCTGGTCTAGACGCTTGCAGTCCGCTGCAGCACACACCATGTCACTTGCTTTTTCAATGTCCTTGATAGTAGCCGTGGTCGTGGGATCGCACATGATTGTGCCCCCCCCCAGAGAACGAGCGGGTGGTACCCTCCGGGGGTAATTCGATTTCAAACTGTGCTTCCATTCTAACTCCCTTCAAACGTCGAGTTTATCAGATAATGAAATGAGGATATACGTATATCATTTTTACTTTTTATAAGTTTTTAGTAGATATAATTTACATACATAGTTTACATACCACTGACGTGACTGTCGACGCAAAGTAGGTTTATTCATCAAGCCGTGAACGCTTCGGTGCGGGACATTGTGGGTTACAATTTAAAAATGGCAATAAAAGATAATAAGGAAGCCGTCATAAAGGAGATAATCTCTATGAAAAATATATCATATAATATAATGTGAACTAAGGTAACGTAGCGTAAAGTAGTAAACGTACATTTAATACTTAAGTAAAATAACAATACTTGCTCACATGTTAAATGGTTTTTAGCAAAACGAATAAAATTAACGATAGCAAAAAATAGGTACCTAATGGGCAAGAGTCTGCAGCAAAAAAAGTTTACATTACGTAAATTTAGATAGCAATATAATTTAGTATAAGTTTTGATGTGAAACATCTATAGGCGCGGGTAAACCTGATTATTGGTGTGGCGAGAGTGTGAGACGTGGCGACACGATTCCATGCGCAAGCGACTGTGAGCAATCTCTCTTGCGGCACTGAGCTCGCATAACTATAGTGCAATTTGAGAACTCAAGAATTTGAGAGTCGTTCGATTCGATCAATTTCGACGTTTCACATCTGCCAGGCGTCCCGTGATGGCTCAATTTTTTTAGACAGAGATCTATAAAGTAACTCTTATTTAAGATCTCTTTATTAAAAATCGTTTTGATAAACCTATGTAAAACTTAAAGAGGTTACAAGTATGAGCTACATGTATGGTTCGTCTGTCTGCCACCACCGCGCTAAAAGTCCTGTAGGATCGAATCCCACATTAGATATAAGATAATTACGTATGTGATCCACATATTGTTCCAAGCTTGAGTGTACTTTGAGTTAATTATTTGTTTGTAAAGTTTTGCTAAGGCGTGGGATAATACACGAATTGCCTCTTAATTAGAAATAAACAGAAGTGAACCCACCGACAGGAGATAGTATTTTTCCTTGAAAGAAAACATTCAACAGAACACTTTAAGTCAATGTAAGTACATTATAATTTGTATAAAATTCAATGGCATGACTAAAGTGCCTGTCGCATGACCAACCGCAATTATGTCGTAAAATAATATTGGTAACTTTTCTATTGACCTCAAAAACTTAAAATAGTTTTATTATTATAACGTTGTTAATATTAAAATAGTTTCTGTACACCCTTTTATAACTTACAGCTGTAATAATAGTATTGTGGGTTTTTTATTGATTACTATGAATGATTACATATCTTAATTAGCATTATTTTAAACTGGCTTTAAGGCCAATTTAAACTCGGAATAATGTATCTACCAATGTTGTCTGTTCCGCAACAAATTGTATTATGGAACTCTTTACGTAATACGTCTTAGATAATCTAAGATCTAATTAGGAAGACCTCTATATCATTAAAGTTATTAATAACTAGCTGACCCGTGCGACTTCGTCTTCACCAAATCGGTTATTACCGGTTTCGATTGTACTTTTAAACGTGAAAAATCTAAATACATCTCAAAACCCGATTGCAGCGATGCCTACTGTTTCAAATTGTGAATCCCAACTATCCAGGGACTCACTCAAACATATACCCAGTTGGTATGTGAGAAATATTTTAAAATATGCTTTGAACCCGTTCGCAGCATCACCTACCAGGTCCAATTAAGATAACAAATAACCTACATATATTGCCGATAAATGTCTTCCCAGTACGTTGCCCCAGTAACTTCTGTCCCAATAAGCCTACAACCCGTTCGTAACATCATCTACAGGGTTCAATTAAAATAAAAACTAACCTACGTATATTGGCAGTAATGTAAAAAAACATTGAGAGGTCCATGGACCTCCAGTTAGAACGTAGTTTCTTTCCCTTTTTTGTAGGCGTTTACTATACGATTATTCTATTCTATTCTATTAGTCTTATCTAGTCTATTAGTTGATAGAGTTAAATTGTAATTTAAACGTTAAAATATATTCATAAAATAAATAATGATAAATTAAACACTGAATGACATCATAACTATTTTCAACTTGAATTAAAACTTTTTCACACTACATTGTATTAAAGAAAAACATAAATATTAAAAAGATATGAGCAACATGTGTCATCTGTCACTTGCCTGTGACTATTTGTCTAAGAGCTAGGCAACGGTTTCGACAGCGAATTGGCTGCCGGTAAACCTTTACAGGCAAAAATATTGAACTTTATATAATTTTAGAATGTTTTGTTTTTCACTAACTTTTAAACGCTACTAAAACGTGAATTTATTATTGCCAGACATTTTTGATATTAACAATAATGTGCCCGATGCAATTTTTTGTAAATAAAGAAGTATGTTCAAACCATGTTAAGATATCTGTAATTTTATTGAAGTTATATTTCTTTTGGCGCGTTAGGGAAAAATGATGAGAGTAAATTTTTACGATGAACGCGCACACCGTAACAAAAAAATGATGAGAGTAAATTTTTACGATGAACGCGCACACCGTAACAAAAAAATGATGAGAGTAAATTTTTACGATGAACGCGCACACCGTAACAAAAAAATGATGAGAGTAAATTTTTACGATGAACGCGCACACCGTAACAAAAAAATGATGAGAGTAAATTTTTACGTTGCGCGCACACACCGTCACGAAAAACCGACACCCTGAAGTTAGCTATAGTCAACATTTTGTTTCTTTGTATTTGTTGTTTGTATTTCTTTATATTAAAACTTTCATTGTATTAAATACCTTTTTTTTATTGTTAGTGTCGTTTTTTCTACAAACGTAGAATAAGGCGCAAGATAAAATTTTTGAAAAGATTTTTACTTGTTACGCCAAAGAAGTATAACTTCTAATGCGTGTACATAAGTACACACACACACACACTTTTTTTTTAATATTATTTTATTTCAACATAAAAAAGGGTAAATTAAAAATATAATGTATTTTTTTATGTCATAGGAGGCAAACGGACAGGTGGGTCACCTGGTGTTAAGTAATAACTACCGTCCATAGACACTTGCAACACCAGGAGAGTCGTAAGTGCCTTGCCAACCTGTGTTGGAGGGGGAGGAAGCGGAAGGGGAGAGGAGGAAGGGGAAGAGAGGTGGGCCTCTCCGGTGCTCTCACTAATCGAACGAAACGCACTAATGCAAGCATTGTTACTTCCCGTCGGCTTTTTGTTAGAGGGTGGTACTACCCCGGGCGAGCCGACCCATTCATCCTGAAACCAGTAATAGCTTCAGCGTGGCTCTACCCCCTACCAAAACCTATGTATAGAATAACTTAGTTATAACTCTAGCTTAGCGCAACACTGGCTGTATAATAAAGATAGCCATAATTATGGAAGAGCCTGGTTAACAAAATGAAATATGTTCTTTGCAAGGGAAAAAATCGGACGAGCTGACCCATTCATGCTGAAACCAGTAATAGTTTCAGCGTGGCTCTACCACCCTTAAAAAAAGATAAAGGTATCTTATTGTGCGCGCATCACGCAAAAACTACTAGATAGATTACAGAAAATCCTGTTATTTTCATTGCTTAGATAATTGGTCCATATCTAAGAACAAGTTATCACTATATCTTTATTCAATATGGATATGCGAGTTTGTAAGGCGCTGTGCGTTGAGCGATATGTAAAGTCGACAAAGGGAGGGATGCGACGACAACGAATAACATTGTTTACGATGAAATTTTAAAAGCAAAGTTTTACATTCATTTTTTAGGTTAGATTAAGATGGATAATCAATGTGGGCGATTAGACTACAAGTCGGAGCCATGATAAGGGGTCAACACCTGCCGGGTCGGGCAGGCCGTTTCTGTGCTGCCCGGCTAGGTGGAGATCTCCAAGAGGATTCCACCGCGAAAAAAAAAGGATGGATAATTCACAACCCAGACGAAGTTTTACGTGTCATCTAGTTAGTAACTGTTATAACTGAAGCCCATTTTAGTCTAAATTTCGCCACAATCAGATAATGAAATGAGGATATACGTATATCATTTTTACTTTTTATAAGTTTTTAGTAGATATAATTTACATACATAGTTTACATACCACTGACGTGACTGTCGACGCAAAGTAGGTTTATTCATCAAGCCGTGAACGCTTCGGTGCGGGACATTGTGGGTTACAATTTAAAAATGGCAATAAAAGATAATAAGGAAGCCGTCATAAAGGAGATAATCTCTATGAAAAATATATCATATAATATAATGTGAACTAAGGTAACGTAGCGTAAAGTAGTAAACGTACATTTAATACTTAAGTAAAATAACAATACTTGCTCACATGTTAAATGGTTTTTAGCAAAACGAATAAAATTAACGATAGCAAAAAATAGGTACCTAATGGGCAAGAGTCTGCAGCAAAAAAAGTTTACATTACGTAAATTTAGATAGCAATATAATTTAGTATAAGTTTTGATGTGAAACATCTATAGGCGCGGGTAAACCTGATTATTGGTGTGGCGAGAGTGTGAGACGTGGCGACACGATTCCATGCGCAAGCGACTGTGCGCAATCTCTTTTGCGGCACTGAGCTCGCATAACTATAGTGCAATTTGAGAACTCAAGAATTTGAGAGTCGTTCGATTCGATCAATTTCGACGTTTCACATCTGCCAGGCGTCCCGTGATGGCTCAATTTTTTTAGACAGAGATCTATAAAGTAACTCTTATTTAAGATCTCTTTATTAAAAATCGTTTTGATAAACCTATGTAAAACTTAAAGAGGTTACAAGTATGAGCTACATGTATGGTTCGTCTGTCTGCCACCACCGCGCTAAAAGTCCTGTAGGATCGAATCCCACATTAGATATAAGATAATTACGTATGTGATCCACATATTGTTCCAAGCTTGAGTGTACTTTGAGTTAATTATTTGTTTGTAAAGTTTTGCTAAGGCGTGGGATAATACACGAATTGCCTCTTAATTAGAAATAAACAGAAGTGAACCCACCGACAGGAGATAGTATTTTTCCTTGAAAGAAAACATTCAACAGAACACTTTAAGTCAATGTAAGTACATTATAATTTGTATAAAATTCAATGGCATGACTAAAGTGCCTGTCGCATGACCAACCGCAATTATGTCGTAAAATAATATTGGTAACTTTTCTATTGACCTCAAAAACTTAAAATAGTTTTATTATTATAACGTTGTTAATATTAAAATAGTTTCTGTACACCCTTTTATAACTTACAGCTGTAATAATAGTATTGTGGGTTTTTTATTGATTACTATGAATGATTACATATCTTAATTAGCATTATTTTAAACTGGCTTTAAGGCCAATTTAAACTCGGAATAATGTATCTACCAATGTTGTCTGTTCCGCAACAAATTGTATTATGGAACTCTTTACGTAATACGTCTATTAATATATATGATGATATGATGATGATATATCTCTACACATTATAAGAAATCATTATTTACGTAGACAGTATGTGCGTACATTTTTTTTTTGATCATGGAAAGCAAAAAGGAAATCCATAACCTGCTTAAATGAGATCATTATTGTTGACCCTTATTTGCATTTCATGAACGCACAATTTTTATTCGCTAACATCGACCTCTTATGTAGTCGTCATAGATCCCTGGTAGTTGGTATAGACCACTTTGAAAATCACTGCTCTAGAACAGAATAACCTCAATTACTTTTTATAAGGTTCCTATCTACCAGTGAAAGTCCCGTGAAAATCGGTCTAACCGTTTTAATGATAGCACTGCGGGCGAAGCCACGGTTAACAGCTAGTAATAATGTATCACCTAGAAAATAGTGGTTTTGTCAGGAAGAAAGCTACCCTAAGACTTTCCCTATATCCTTGACAACGTTTATAAAAAAAATTTTATGTCAAAAGGTGGCAAACGAGCAGGTGGATCATCTGATGTTAAGTGATTACCACCATCCATAGCCACTAGCAACACTAGAGGAGGCGCAAGTGCGTTACCAGCCTGTGTGTGGGGGAGAGGTAGGGAAAATAGAAAGGGAAAGGGGTAAGGAGGTGGGCCTCCGGCACTCTCACTGTCCGAACGATACGCAACAATGCAAGCACTGTTACTTCACGTCGGTGTTTTGTGAGAGGGTGGTGCTAACCCGGGCGAGCCGACCCATTCATGCTGAAACTAGTAATAGCTACAGCGTGGCTCTACCACCTTCATTTTATGATGATTAGTTAAGTAGGTTCGTGTGTAAAAGAGTAAAAAACAAACTTGCATTCGCATTAACAATATTAGTTAAGATTAGGAAAATAGGTGGTGTTAAATAACAGGTTCTGACACACACATTGTATCTGGCTCTAGGACTGCAGTTCTTCGAGATTGGTTATAAATATAGGTTATAGAGATAACTTAATATAAGATGGGATGTATAACTATTTGTAACTTTATAGCTTTAAAAGTTTTCAGCATCTTGTTTAAATATATATTTGAAGTGAAAAGTTCTTTAGACATGTTCGCGTCACCGGTGACCTCGACATGCTCGAGACGTATTTCGTGTGCGTCAGGCTAGCGACGCGTACTATAGCAGTCTGTGTACATGTAATATTGATAGCTTATATTGAGCTTGTGCAGCCCACCATATGTTTGATTAATTAATAAAATGTATATTATTACTCAGAGTGTCCATAGATGTGAAAACCAGAATAATGTTAACAATTTACAAATTATGAAATTTAAATAATGCATACTATAAGTGATTTACAATTAAAAAAAAGTACATAGTTATTCCATTGTTTTGAGTTTTCGACTCTGTCGACAGTCCTTAGGACTGTGTCAACTTTTTAATGAATATGTTTTCAAATGTATCACCTAGTTATCGGAAATCAGGCAATAATAAATTTCTACTTCTGGTGGCTGAATGGAAATATTTATAAAGGTTTTCAGAGCACAGTATATCAGCCGCGAGTGATGTAGATTTGAACATATAGGTTAGGTGTTTCACAATTTAACTTTAAATCAAAATAATAGTAAATATATGAAATATAAAGTTGTTAAATTACCTTTACATGAATACTCCCACGCGAACAATAATATAATTAAGCAGGTACACTGAACATAACTATAATGTAAGGGCATTGCGAAAGACTTGATATTTGTATATATTTTCTCACAATAGTGACTGTACACTGACCGGCGACTATTGCACGAATGCCGAAATGAAACTCCACTCTGTGTCACAAGAAAATACTATAGAGTAGTATTGTAAAATGCGATTGTGAAAATTGTCTGTACAACATAAACAAAGAGGCAATTTTATATTGCACACAGCAGTATTAATACACTAAATACCTGGGGATAATTATCTACTTCTTCTTAATATTTTTATTTTAAAAAACTACTCCATCTCTTAATTTGAAAATAAAAATAATAAAGGTTCATAAAGCTACGACTCCCCTGGTGTTACAAGTGTCTATGGACGGTGGTGATCACTTAACATCAAGTGACCCACGTGTTCGTTTGCCTCCTATGATATATAAAAAAATGTATAGCGTAAAAAATTGTGCTTTGCTATTAATAGTTTGCAATTAATAGGTTTTGACCTGATGGACTGCTGCACCGAACTAATAGGGCGAGCGCTTAGGGCCAAAGCGGCCGAACCTCAGCCTGGGCTCGTGCCTTGGCTGTAACAACGCGAATATTTCTAAGCTAAAGTAGCTAATTATAATTATACATATGAGAATTAGTCAAGCATAAATGTGTACCAGCATGTGTGCCTCACGAACTGAAACATGTACTTTGTATCTGTAACTCGGCTAAGTTAAACTAATCAAGTGCGAATAACAAGGGAAAAGAATACAATCTTTCCACCATACGTATCAACTTGCGTGTGAGCGTGTGTGTGGGGATGATCTGTGTTGTGTGTGTTAAATTAGAGAGTGAAAATATTCGGTGTCATTGTATCACACTACCAGCGTACTCTAGGACTTCACTCCAAGGTATCGAACTTAGGATAGTGTGCACAATGGAATTTCCCATCGGAAAAATAGTGCTTAAAAATGTTTAACTTTTTAAAGAATTCATATTCAAAAATTCTATCTCATCTATATACTATTGTAAGGAGCGGAACACCGATAAAGAATATTGCAAAATCGAGTTTTATTTTCCTTTGAGAACTTCCACTGCGTGTTAGTTAGCCCAAAGTAACTATTCCACTCAGACGAAGTCGCGGGCAGAGACAAGTAATATTAGAAAGAGGTAAAGTTTGTGAATTTGTGAGGTTGTAGGAGGTAATCTCAGGAACTACTGGCTACAGGACTCAGGACTACAATTATGATCTAACCTGATAACCTGATTATTATACATCAATCTATTTTCGTTTCAAATAACCGGTTATAATAATAATCGGTTTCTAATGGTGGTAGAGCCACGCTGAAACTATTACTGGTTTCAGCATGAATCGGTCGGCTCGTCCCGGGTAGTACCACCCTCTCATAGAAAACCGACGTGAAGTATCAGTGCTTGCATTGTTGCGTTTCGTTCGGTCAGTGAGAGCGCCGGA
>MU159172.1:27675-62124 GCA_015888305.1 Antheraea pernyi | reverse complement strand
TATCCTTGACAACGTTTATACATTTTTTTTATGTCAAAAGGTGGCAAACGAACATGTGGGTCATCTTATGTTAATGATCACCACCGTCCATAGCCACTAGCAACACTAGGGGAGTCGCAAGTGCGTTGCCAGCCTGTGTGGAGGAGGGAAAGGAGAAAGGGGAAAGGAGGTGAGCCTCCGGCGATCTCATTGACCGAACGAAACTCAACAATGCAAACACTGTTATTTCACGTCGGTGTTCTGTGAGAGGGTGGTACTAACCCGGGCGAGCCGACCCATTCATGCTGAAACTAGTAATAGCTACAGCGTGGCTCTACCACCGTCATTTTATGATGATTAGTTAAGTAGGTTCGTGCGTAAAAGAGTAACAAACAAACTTGCATTTGCATTTACAATATTAGTTAATATTAGGAAAGGTGGTGTTAAGTAACAGGTTCTGACACACACATTGTATCTGACTCTAGGACTGCAGTTCTTCGAGATTGGTTATAAATATAGGTTATAGAGATAACTTAATGTAAGATGGGATGTATAACTATTTGTAACTTTATAGCTTTAAAAGTTTTCAGCATCTTGTTTAAATATATATTTGAAGTGAAAATTTCTTTAGACATGTTCGCGTCACCGGTGACCTTGACATGCTCGAGACGTATTTCGCGTGCGTCAGGCTAGCGACGCGTACTATAGCAGTCTGTGTACATGTGATATTGATAGCTTATATTGAGCTTGTGCAGTCCAGCGTATGTTTGATTAATTAATAAAATGTACATTATTACTAAGAGTGTCCACAGATGTGAAAACCAAAATAATGTTAACAATTTACAAATTACAAATTATGATATTTAAATAATGCAGACTATAAGTGATGTACAATTAATAAAAGTACATAGTTATTCCATTGTTTTGAGTTTTCGACTCTGTCGACAGTCCTTAGGATCAACATTTTAATGAATATGTTTTCAAATGTATCACCTAGTTATCGGAAATCAGGCAATAATAAATTTCTACTTCTGGTGGCTGAATGGAAATATTTATAAAGGTTTTCAGAGCGGAGTATATCAGCCGCGAGTGACGTAGGTTTGAACAGATAGGTTAGCTGTTTCACAATTTAACTTTAAATCAAAATAATAGTAAATATATGAAATATAAAGTTGTTAAATTACCTTTACATGAATACTCCCACGCGAACAATAATATAATTAAGCAGGTACACTGAACATAACTATAATGTAAGGGCATTGCGAAAGACTTGATATTTGTATATATTTTCTCACAATAGTGACTGTACACTGACCGGCGACTATTGCACGAATGCCGAAATGAAACTCCACTCTGTGTCACAAGAAAATACTATAGAGTAGTATTGTAAAATGCGATTGTGAAAATTGTCTGTACAACATAAACAAAGAGGCAATTTTATATTGCACACAGCATTATTAATATGCTAAATACCTGGTGACAATTATGTACTTCTTCTTAATATTTTTATTAAAAAAAACTACAACTCTTAATTTGAAAAAAAAAATTATAAATCGGGAGAGTTTTTTATATCATAGGAATGGGGGAGGGGGATGGGAGGTGGGTATCCGGCGCTCTCACTGACCGATCGAAACGTCGGCACTGTTACTTCACGTCGGTTTTCTATGAGAGGGTGGTTCTAACCCGGGCCAATCGACCCTTTTTTTTAGTTAGCCCAAAGTAACTATTCCACTCAAACGAAGTCGCGGGCAGAAACAAGTAATATTATAAAGAGGTAAAGTTTGTGAATTTGTGAGGTGGTAGGAGGTAATCTCAAGAAGTACTGACTACAGGACTCAGGACTACAATTATGATTTAACCTCATAACCTGATTGTTATAGATCAATCTATTTTCGTTTCAAATAACTGGTTATAATAATAATCGGTTTCTAATGGTGGTAGAGCCACGCTGAAACTATTACTGGTTTCAGCATGAATCGGTCGGCTCGTCCGGGGTAGTACCACCCTCTCGTAGAAAACCGACGTGAAGTAACAGTGCTTGGATTGTTGCTTTTCGTTCGGTTAGTGAGAGCGCCGGAGGCCCACCTCCCCTCCCTCTCCCTCCCCTAACCATTCCCCTAAAGCGTGGCAACGCGCTAGCAACTCCTCTGGTGTTGTTAGTGTCCATGATGGGTGGGGATCACTTAACATCAGGTGACCCACCTGTTCGTTTGCCACCTAAAAACTTTTTCATTGTTGTTCTTAGATATTCCCACTAAAACGTGCCAGGGCCTTGTATTTACGCCACATAATTCTAAACAACTGTGTCTCCGTAAGGATTGGTGTTTCTGTTCACGTGGTAACAGGAATAAATTATTGATTTTTTAAATCTAACTATTAAAAACATATATGGAACATGTAAATTACATGCATATATTACATGTATGACATCGAGAGAAGATACAAAAATTGTAGAATTTTTTTTTTGTTATCAAGGCAGGACAACGTCCCAACGGCCCGCTAGTACATTATATTTATGGTAAGAAAAATACTTATTGGTATACAACTTATCCTTTATTTTTCTAAATAGAACATCGCAGTATTGTTGAAAATAAATTATAATAAAAATACCAATTTCGGATATCAAACATTGTTGATGTTATTTTTAAAACATTTTTTTCCAAACGAAATAAACTTTAAGAAGGACACGTATTTGGATATGGATTTCGTTTAATGAGCCGCGTGAATGACGCATTTGAGTAAGTTACATATATCTACGTAATACTCATACGTAATTATTATGCGCATAAAAATTGGGTCGTACGATACACAGTTTTATGATACCTTTAAGTAAGTAACTTATGCAATATATATGTGTTTACGTTTGAATAAGATTTCAGTTAAAGAGAAGTCTCTTTACCATTTTCGCTAATTAAATTTACACTTTCATAATCTTACTTGTACTTACACGCGTTAGAAGTTATACTTTTTACTGGCGTAACAAGATAACAACCTTTTCAAAAATTTTATCTTTCGCCTTATTCTACGTTTGTAGAGAAAACGACACTAACAATAGAAAAAAGGTATTTAATACATTAAAAGTTTTAATACAAAGAAATACAAACAACAAATACAAAGAAACAAAATGTTGACTATTGCTAACTTCAGGGTGTCGGTTTTTCGTGACGGTGTGCGCGCGCATCGTACAAATTTACTCTCATTATTTTTCCCTAACGTGCCAAAAGAAGTATAACTTTAATAATTTTTTATATGATTTTGGATGGACAATACATTTTCTATTTATTTTGTCTCTCCCCGATCGAGTACTGGATGATAAACAATTGAATAACAAACCTGAGATACTTTTTTATCGAGTAATTGAGTAATATTTAGCCATAATCTCGTTTGTTGCTTAGAGATTTATGTTATTGTAGGTGGTAGAGCCACGATGAAGCTATCACTGGTGTCAGCATAAATAGGCCGACTCGCCCGGGGTAGTACCACCCTCTCACACAAATCTGACGTGAAGTAATAGTGTTTGCATTGTTGCCTTTCGTTCGGTCAGTGAGAGCGCCGGAGGCCCAGCTCCCCCTTCCTCACTCCCTCTTTTCCCCCTCCCCTGCCTCAAACACAGGCTGGCAACGCACTTGCGACTCCTCTGGTGTTGCAAATGTTTATGGACGGTGGTGATCACTTAACATCAGGTGACCCACTTGTCTGCTTGCCTCCTATGATATAAAAAAAGCTCTAGTTGAAGAAAACCATGGAATACAAAGTGGTTCTTCAATATTACTGCCGAAATACACTGAACTATTCTGAGCGAAGTATTTTTAACATGACAATAGTCATTAGTTTGCTGATAAGTGTAGATAACAAACAACAAAATGTTAAGTTCATTTTGATGGGAAACATCTATTACCGCATCTTGGTAGTAAAATTAACCCGTATGCAGTCACGGCAGACGACATGACGCTCTCTTATGTCACCATACCTCTCTACGTCACCAGTGTTGATTGATTCTTGTGTGTTTGTTTTAAATAAATAAATAAATAAGCCTTTTATTATTTCTCATTTCCATGCAATTTTACAATTTCTATTTACAATTTATAACACTTGTTTATCTTATAATACAATAATTGAATACATTATTTTTTCTTCTAAACATTTGTTTTTTGTTATTGTATTTATAATATTCTTAATACATTTTATTTTGTTTACAATATAATTGATTAATTAGTAATTTTTTACATAGAATTCATTTTTAATTAATTGAATTTTTCATTAATTGAATGAGAACCCCTCTGAAGGGTAAAGGCCTCCTCCATTTTTGCCCATTGTTTTCTGTCTGTTGCCTTTATTTGCCATTTGTCTCCTGCTATTTCCTTGATGTCATCAGACCAGTGTGTTTGTTTTATACATTCTAAAACGTTGGCTCCATCTTCTATACATATGAGAATGTAGATCTAATATGTCAGTACTTTTTAGATGTTTGTAAAAACAAAAATTGTTGCAGGTATTTATAAATAAGTAACAAAATAAATCATTAAATTTAATCATAGAAATATCTGTCTGTCTGTTTGCTTGGACACGCATCACTGCTAAAGTACTGCGTTCGCGATAAAACCTAACAAAGAAAATCATAAAGCATATCTACGAGTCACATTTAGTCTTTATTTCATTAGAATCGATTCAGTCTATCAAAAGTTATTGTAATTTTAATAACGACGCGACTTAAGTACGAGAGATATGTAAAATTAACTTAAATACATTCAGATGGCTTTAGTAATCACCGTTTTTTATATAAGGTTACACGCGGAAGAAGTCGCGGGCACATCTAGCAGTTTCTAAAGTTGAAATTCTGAATTTCCGTTATTTGTTATATCATATATAGATAAACATATATATTTATAAGTAAAGAAGCTAAATATATGCTATTTAATTAAGTAATTAGTTAGTACATTCACAGTTAAGGCAAGACTACAGAATTAATTTTACTTTGAACTCCTCCGTAGCTAATATTATCGTAGCAATGTTTTAGACATTTCAAACCGCTTAGTTCATTTAATTTTAGTTTTAGTCTTGCTGGGTATGTTAGATTATAAGATTAGCATGCTCTACAACATGCCAAGAAACCAATTACTGTGTATCACATATTATAACCAATGCCTCAGCCAGTTCGCGTCATCCACGTCCCTGTCCCTGGGACCTGCTACAGCCGTGTAGCCGCGCTCTCCGGCGCTCTCACTGACCGAACGAAACGCAACAATGCAAGCACTGTTACTTCACGTCGGTTTTCTATGAGAGGGTGGTACTACCCCGGGTGAGCCGACCCATTCATGCTGAAACCAATAATAGTTTCAGCGTGGCTCTACCACCATTACTACTTACTATTAGATTGTGAGATTAGCATGCTCTACAACATGCCAAGAAACCAATTACTATGTATCACATATTATAACAAATGCCTCAGCCAGTTGGCGTCATCCACCTCCCTGTCCCTGGGACATGCTACAGCCGTGTAGCCGCGTGACCGCCATCTGTCAACTGTAGTTGCTAAGGAAGCAGGGCGTCAGGTGAGTCTGCTGCGTCTTGAAACAGAAGCACCAAACGATTAAACCTTCACGTTTGACGTCTCATCCAACGTTCATTTCCTAAATATCCGTTTTTACTCATACCCGCATTTAATCACCCCATCAATGTCAATCGTCAACGTAACAACTAGTGACATCTATCAATGTCATACGTACATTAACCGGTGATCATTACAGAGTCTTCTGCGTCTTGAAACAGAAACGTCTCACTAGGGAGGCTACCCGTGATAAAACCGAGCCCATCCATGAACTTAGAGGTGGCAGCCACACCATTGGTCTACGGTACGGCGGGCTTACTTGAAATCAAACCGATTACGGAAACAGACTTTTGCCTTCTGCCTCGTCAGTTTGGGGGCATAGGATGCCATGAGAGAGCGAGAGACTTTTAATAAATTCAACTGACCTGAATTTTAATTATTTTGCGAGTCCAACAGTATCTGTGAGCGTTGAGAATAAAACTACGATGGTTTGAAAAAGTTTTTCCAAGCGAGGATTTGCTCCCCAGCTATTTAGAATTTATAATGTTTGTTGATGCGAGGCAAAGCGTTTTTTGCATTCTTAATATAATTCTAGTTGAAAATTCTTTGACGAACTGTTATTAAATATTTACGTCAACTGCGGCATTTTTCTAAAAACCAAAAGCTATCGAATATACTTCTTATATACGAAATATTGTCAAAATAAATTAAAATAATATATACTAGCTTTTTTATTACTTCAATATCTTTTATATTATATCTTCTTCTATAATAATAAGAATATAAACCGCTAACGTGTCGGCCAATTTACATTTTTGTGCAAAAATTTTTTGGAGCAGTCTGGGAATAAGTAATAAAATACATTACAATCATTTTTAGAAATGTCTGTCCGTTTGAACACGCATCACCGCTAAAGTACTACGTTCAAATAATAAAGCATATCCTCGAGTATAATTTAGTGTTTAATTAAAATCGATCCATTTTATCAAAAGTTATCATACTTTTAATGATGACGTGAACTAAGTACGAGTAGATAAGTAAATGGATTTAATACATTCGGATGATTTTATTACTCACTGTTTTTTTACATTAAGTTCCACGCGGACGGAGCCGCGGCCACAGCTTGTAATAAAAATGTTCGTTTTTCTTGAATAGAAACCTACATAGTTGAAGTTAAATTCAGAAGTAGCAGTTTAATGAATATATTTTTAGTATTTATATCTAAACAGGCTACAATAAATCAGTTCAGAACCTTTTTATCCTTTGTCTGTCAACCGTTCTTTAATATTATTATTCTTTAGTAACCATTGACAAGCTATAGTGGTAATAAAATATGGGAATATGTAGTTTTGTTTGTACCATCTATATAAGTCTCTATTCGTCTTACTTTATGATCCTCGAGTCTACTAATCTACCATATTTGTATACTCTTTTGCAACAATAACTTAATAATGTTGAAACTTGAGAGAATAATGAATTTTGGTCGAATAGACCACCGGACAACCGCTAATTTCATTAAAAATACCACGAAACTAACCGCAATATATAATAGAATTGAATTTCAAAATGCGATTTCAATCTGTTTTGGTAAACATAGATTAATATAGCAGATATTACCTCTTGACTCTCGAGTAAATAATAACTTAGGGCTTAGCTTAGAAGAGTATATTTTTTCTGAATGGAAGGTACGTCCTTCTTTAAGGTATGTCCTTCTCTGTACCCTTTTTCTTCATGGGGAAATGGACGGTCAGATGGATATGTCCGATTCACACGGACCCATGGTACCATCTTACACCTTTTGGCCGGGAATCAGGGACTACCTAATCAGCACTACGTCTTCTCCTCCAACATGCATCCTTCTACCCCTAACAATGTGTATGCATGTCATGATGATTGGTTCGGTACTTAAGGCGTCAAAAGCGGAACAAACAAACACTCACTTTTGTTGTTTGGTGTTTATAATATGAAGTAAGTATATGCTTAAACAATATTTTTGAGATATTTGTGTAAGAGATATTGAAACAATGCATAATTTGGTTATAATTTCAAAATATATCGAAAAAGTATTGTATGTATTTATAGCTTAACATTAAGTTATTGTATAGGGGTACTAATATAGGGTGGTACCACCCTTTGCGGTGTGGTAGGGTTTTACAGCCTGACTGGGTCGCAACCACCATGTATATGGCGAAAAAGCCCGTCATAATGATTCGCTTCTGCGGGTCCCGTTTCGGGATCAGCCAGTGCATATCCAGCTTTTCGGATTGTTTTTGGATTTTACTGTACTTACCATCAGGCATAGTGCAGTTTGCCGTGCTACAATAAAAAAAGGAGTTATTTCTTTTGTCTTTGTAGTATTTATATTTTGCAAATATAATAACTTAAAGTTAATGACTGTGGAGTTATGAAATACATAATTATATGATTCATTATACGATCTGCCACCCGTGACACATACTTGATCTTCTGTTCTTGAATTTTTCACTTTAGTAATGTTTGTAATAAGAACGAATTCAGCTCAGTCTAGTACTGTTACTTTTAACGCTACACAGCCCACTTCCGAAACATTGTCCGCTCGCAGTTTTTTGCTCAAGTGCATTGACTGGAACGGCACGGAATGAAATTACTTTACTGGACCAATCAGATCCAAGAGCCTGAATCGCGGTATCAGAATATTTTTATCCGTAAGTATATAATAAAGTTTTGATACAAGGTCGACGGGGAGTCCGATGCTGCCGAGAAGACCGGCCTTGGCGAGGGGCCGGACTCTATCCTCGCTGTATTGTCACAATCAGGCAGTAGAGAGGCCTCTGCTTCGTGTATCGCTTGTTAATATTAATTCTCCGTTAAATTAACTGTATGTATGCGTTAAGATTAGGGACCCTCTTCTTCACCGTAATAGGTCGGCAGCATGTTTGACTTCCTTTTTATTTTTCAAGACAATTTTCTATAACAAGGTAAGTGATGGAAGTCATCTTTAACTTGATGCATTGTAGCCAAGTGACAGTAAATTATAGGCATATATTAAAATCAAATAAAGCATTGATATTGCCTTTTGATGCGCTTTATGGTGAGATAATGAACCTAATTTTGTTAACATAGCTTAGTGACGTGCTATTTTAAATACATCAGTTCCCCAATAACATAATTGACAGTGCTCTCCAAACATGGTAAAATAAACATTTAACAATGTTAAACTAAAGAAGTTTGTTTTGGATACTCACCTATCTATTTATCACCAGCTTTAATATTAGATGGCAAAATAATTCTTAAGAGCGTTGTATGACGGCAGTTTGTTGATACAAATTAAAGGTAGGTGGTGGTATTCAAAAAAGCCCTACCACCATGTTGTATTTTTATCACGGTGTTTTCATTCACGGAAATCTCAGACTTATTTCAAATCAAATTAAATCAAAAATACTTTAATGAGTTTAGGCCCTAATAAGGCGCTTATGAACGTCAAAACTACCACCGGTTCGGAAAACAACCTTTCTTTTTAAAATATATATATTTCGAATACATTATTTTTACGGTTACAATACCGTTTTTAGTGAATGCACCGAGGGGAGTCATTTCCAGACACCACCATCGTTCACATATTGATCCACTCTATAATAGCCCTTCGGCACTAAAATCTGCTTGACATGGTGCTTAAATTTACAGTCCGGCAAATCGGTAATATGTTTTGGGACTTTATTGTAAAACTTGCAAAAAATTGCAAGGATTACAAGAAGAACCTACGTCTGTCGACGTGATGACCGAACTGACTACTACCATTGAACCATCGATGTAGAAATGGACACTAAAGGATAAAGACATAGAGAAGCGACGCAATCAGAAATGAAAGAAATCAATCTAGCAAGTTAGAAACGTCTTGGTTTCCTTAATATCACTGTACTTTATCAAAATTGTAATTTTAATGATGACGCGACTTAATTACGAGAGAAAAGTAGACAAGTAAATGATTTTATAAGTCACTGTTTTTACAGTTCAAAGCGGACGGAGTCGCGGTCGCAGCTAGTACTATATAAATTAGGTTACTCCCATATTTAAAATGAATCTAATAACACCTCATATATTAAATTTGAATATACAGTCGAAAAACATTTTACCTTTCGTCGAGTAAAAACAAAATCTGAATGTGATTCCGCTTACCTTGTAATATATTTTACCTTAAATCACAAAATTCTTATAACATGACGTAGCGACCATTTATATCACTAAACCAACGCCCCTAGTCACGCAATAATGTTAAAAATACGTAGCTCAGTGTATACCCCGATAGAATATAAACAGCTTTTACACAGATGAAATATTTCTATACTATATATTTCAATTCATTCGCCGAACAAAGCCGTTTTGTCAGTTCGGGTTTTCTTTACGAAAAGATTATATATTTTATACTAGCTAATTAATGTCAATGGTTTTATACGAGCAGCCTATGGATCAGCTTCAGTAAGAGGACTATGAACGCTTTGCGTGTCCAATGTAATAATATTTTCAGAATGTTTTTGGGATTACTACGATTTTGTAGCGCTTCTGGGATGTTTGCAAATGCTAGGGTTGATGATTTCTATGCTATAATCCGTAAGAAAATAGCATCCATCCTGGGTAGACTTCGCGATAGTCCCAACAATATAATGAGAACAATGGTAGACATGTACGATAGTCCTTTCATGAAGCACTGGATATCTGTTGTAATATAATAGTGTAATGTTCATCTTTTCATCCTATTTCATATTCATTTGTATAAAACATATTAATATATAATAGTTACTTAATTTTAATTTAATTTTTAAATTTACTACCAATTTATGTATTAGCATATGATTTGTTTTTGTTTTTGTGGACCTTTGTTGTCTTATGAATAAATAATAAAAAAATAATAATAATATCCGTGATTTCGTCTGAGTCCTATATTATCCTAATGATATAGGTATTTTATCAACCAAACAATAAAACATAAAAATAAAGTATACTTGGCTTCCAATATCACTTTAGTCTTTCGTAGTGTTTATAGAAATCGTGGTTTGTTGAAAATATACTAACTTTGTATTAAGCGATGATATCGTGAAATTTTTTTGGACAAGGATCTTGTGTTTATGGACTACTAGCTTCAACTCACGACTTAGGTCACGTGGAATAGTTACTTTGTGCTAACTAACAGGCAGCGGAAGCTCTGAAAATGAAAAAAAAATCCCGATTTCGAAACATTATTCATTGGTCTTAGCGTGATGATATATAGCCTGTAGCTTTTCTCTATACATGAGCTCTCTAACATTGAAATAATTTTTCAAATCGGACCAGTAGTTCCTGAGATAACTCCCTACAAACTTTACCTCTTTATAATATTAAAAGTATAGAAAACTAAATAAAAATGTTCAAAATCTATCCAGTAGTTTTTGCGTGATACGCACAAAAGAACAGACCTCTAACATTTTGTTTATACAGAAGAAGAAAATTACGGTTAATTCAGAAAACCTACAACGATTAAAAACAGCTTCTTTACTGGTCGGTGCTGAAATTCATTCTCATGGCAATCTTCTTTCTAGAGAACTACATATCCTATATGAAGTGACTATGGTTAAATCTTTACAATTTAATTTTTCGCTAATACTTAAACCGGCCAACTCCTTCAGAGATTCTAAGTAATCTCTGTTAAATTCTGTCACTACTGCTTAGACTCTAATAGCGTCATGATATGTAGTCTAGATAATACGGAAAAAAGTATACAAGTATTAGCAAACGTCTTATCAAAATATGATTTATGCGTTTTTAAGACAATCCTGAACAAATAATAGATAATTAATTTTTATTTATACGTATAGAATTGGCTGCAAAAATAAATAAATCAAATTAATGTATTCTATTTTCTATTTTATTTTTGGCAACCAGTCTTCTAGTAGACTATTACTGCCATTGTCAAGTGAGTATCGATATTACAAGTTTCTTGATATAATTTCAATTAACCAACAAGATGGCGGCCATCTTGGTAGAACTTTCCAGGGAGTTTTTGTGGCAAAGGATTCAATTCACTTGTGCACAATAACCAAACTATATTACGTAAAGCACCACCAACATTACACAATATAGAACCAAATAACACAAGATTATGGATAAAATGTAAAAACCACTACATGGCATTCTAAGATCCCGCCAAAAACTCCCAAATGAATGTAATAAATACAATCGAATTTCTTTTTATTTCTAACTATATTTCAGACAGCTACAAATCGTAAATAGACTGCACAAATTCCTGAACGTTTTTTACTAAATATTCGATTCAGTTATTCAGATGAATATCTCCAACAACTATTCATAATTTAACTCTGTAAAAGACTATAAAACTGAACTAAGTAGTTATAAACTTTAGGTTTTATTGTACCCTTTTATATTATATCACAGCGCTTCTTGATTACATTCCGGAACTTCTCTCCGGGGGTTCTATATCTCGTCTAGTATAAAACTAATTTAAAAAGAGAAAATATTGTAGCTTAATGAATCTTTCTCATTTATTTTTATGTATACACTTAGTTAGCTTTCTGATTTAATCATTTTACTTCCTTTATTTTATACAATCTTATAATGTGGTCCATAAGTTATAAGATATCCAACTATTACTGGAAAATTAATATTTATACACAGGCCTTTTCTTGTCACTTCTTTTTTAGGGCACGATAATTTTCGAAAATTATGTTCAAATTTTTTTTTACGACATCTACTTCAGAGATAAACCATTCTGCTACTCGGTAACTTTTCAAAAAAGATAGATAATACTTATTATTTGAATAACTTCGATCTATAAAAAAAAATTGTCTTGGTACCCCCAAGATTGTTTTTTTCATTTATTTTCAAAGTCCTTCATTTTTTCAGTTTTTATGGTATATTTTCGATATTTTCTTGCCCCCGTGTGCTCTCACAAAAAAGGGCCTGTTTATACATACTAGTGGGCGACCATAATTCATTGATTTTTTAAAGTTTGAACTTCTATTATCAAAGGTTTTCATTATGGCTACTCAGTTATTTGCCACTTTTTTTAAATTGTATAAACATTAAAAAAACTGTCTGAATGAAAATCGAAATTAATTTTAAATTTGAATCAAAAACAGGCGGTTACATAATGTGGTAAGGCTTTCAAATTCTAAGTAAAGATAACTTTACGAAAATAAAGTAATTTATAGCAACTCATGACACAATTATCAATTAATTTTACACGATATCATGGGTAGGTGGTATTTCTGGTTGATATTGAATTAAATGTAGTCTGTAAATTATAAGGAATAGTGATACACCCAGTATCATCGTTTGGAAAAGTAATACACAATAGAATCAAATAATGAATCCAAAACAAAGAAGATTTTAATACTACCATTAACTTTTGAAAATGAATTCCTTTTTATTCAAAATCTATCATCAACTGTAATAAATATAATCGCTACATCAAGTTGAACTGCATCATTGTAACCGCGGAGATCTAAGTCATGGATTACTTTCATGAGCAAACAAATTTTCTTATTTTGATTTTACAAAGTATTTTTGGCTCATTTTTTTTATTGAATCATGATTTCAAATGAATTGTCCCACAAAAAAAATCTAAATATAAACATACTAAATATTGACTTTGACTTTGGTAATATTACTCTCTTATGACAATATGAAGCAAACTGACATGAAGTGAAAGCAGTCCTGTCACCTAAAATTTTTGATATTCATTACGAACAAATAGAAAAATCATTATTGCAGTGGTTCCATACATTTACTAAAGATAATTATTTTAATTATGAATTTACATATTATATTATTATAAAATTAACCTACAATTTGACCAGTTGATTTCAAAGGGCATGTAAGGCATGCAACATCAGTCATGTTAAAAATATTGAAAAGGTAAAATATTGGAACGTAAGAATGACAGACATTTTGACGCATGTCCAAATCTCTTTTCCTTTTATATGTGTGTATATGTTGTGTAAAATTCGATCAGTAGTGTGAGTAATGTATATTTTAATTAATTTAATATACATGTAATGCATTTTACATTAAAAAAAATAGCTTTCTGTACTTCTCCTTCATATAAACTTTAACTATGCCAAATTTCACGTTCATCTGTTCACGAAATTCGCTTAAAAAGGGGTACAAAGTTTTGACTTCACGTATTAACATATATACGATATAATAAAATAAAACAAATTAGAAACTTAATAACAGTATTCTAATAAATTATAAAAACAATAACAAAATATATAGACGTAAATTCAATATCATTTTTTTTTTGTAAGAAGAATCGTGAATACAAATCCAATGTAGCAGATAGATAATGCTGAATTAAAACAAATCCAATTTCCTTATAAAGGAAATCATTTCTGAAACTCCGCAGCTCGGCCGGTAATCTTTTCAATTTTGATCACCTGAAGGAAATAAAATTGTGAACGTTAGATTATTGTATAATCATAAAAATGCATAACGTAGATAGGTAAATATTCATTCAAGGACGAGGGAAATATCATCTATAGAATTCAATTACCATTTTAATTGAATTTATCTGCCGAATACATTTTTCAAACAATTCATTTTCCGACTCGAAATCGAGGCTTGTTCGATTCTAAAGTATTGCTGACACAGCTGACAGTAGAATTCATACTTTTATGAACGCAAAAGTAGCCCGCTCTATTTGTACGTGTACGTATGTTACTTTTCAATATTAAATCTCTATACCGATCACATAACATTTGGCATCTTAGTGCAAAACATACGCACGGATTCGCGTGAAAAGATTAGTCTATACTAATATTATAAAGAGGTAAAGTTTATGAGTTTGTGACGTTGTAGGGGGTAATCTCAGGAACTACTGGTCCGATTTGAAAAATTCTTTCAGTGTTATATAGCTCATTTTTTGAGGAAGGTAATAGGCTATATACCATCACGCTAAGACGAATAGGAGCGGAGCATCAATGAAGAATGTTTCAACTTCGGCTGCGTGTTAGCATTAGTATAAAATAAGTATTCCAAGCGGACGATATCTCGGGCAAAGGCTAGTTGTTTATAAAACTGTTGATTTGATGTGCTGTATTTTTAAATGAAAATATTAGCTCAAAATAGAGTGCAGTAATAATGTCTGTAAACTTTTTTAATCAAAAAATGGATTTTATGTACCGAAAAGTTACTTCGTTCGTTTATTTTATGAATTATTGAACTGGTAGACATTCTGGTGACTTGGTATGTATTTTTCTTTTTCATAAATTACATAGAAAATGGTCATAAAACATTTTTTTTTATATTTAAACTCAACCACAACATAATTAATACATATAATAAAACACAGTCCTCGGCCTCGTCTGTCTGTCTGTCTGTTAGCGATAAACTCAATAGCTACTGAACGGATTTTCATGCAGTCTTCACCAGTAGATAAAGTGATTTATGAGGAAGGTTTAGGTATATAATTTTTCAAGGTTTTTTAAATACCAGGGTGTAACAACGTCCACCGGCCCCGTTAGTATATAATATATATATTTATTTTTAACCATTTAAAGGCCTTTACATTAAATGTGATATCATTCATATCTATTCTCGTTTACCAGAAACACCTCACAGGGTTGTTATTATGTATATAAAACCACATACTACGACTAAGTTGCCAAAAAATGCCGAAATGCCCTTCAAACTATTACGTACTACGTAATACATTGACATTTTACAGTAACTTCATCAAAAACACATTAATCCATTCATTTAAGCTTGGAACCTTTGCACTAATAACCGCAAAGCTGCTTGAAGGGCGTAAAAGTCTGACGGCTGAAAGCGCTAAGATTCAGTTTTCAGCGGGACGGCATACAACGCGGTCACGTCGCGAGACTTCAATATATTACGCGAATCAGTAACGTGTTTGTTACTCGTAACTAAGTTAAAGTTGCTCAAAAGTCACAAAATTAAAAAAAACTCCTAGTTCTTTGATAACAAAAAACAAAACAAAATGAGAGAACTCAAACTATAACCTTTCAGAAATAAATTTAAGTGTTATTCTTTACTGAGAGAGGAACCACAGCCGGCCCGATTCAAAGTTATCAGGTACGTTACAATAGTCGTATAGTTTCATTTAAGTTACACTGCGGCGAATGTAAAAGACAGTTTTATGACAGTGCCTGTCTAAGTCTAGAAGACGTCGTAATTTCAAATCTCTGTTGAATAACGTGCATGAGAGATAACTTAGTTTATGTAGAAAATACACAAGAAAAACATAAGTTTTGCATTTTGCTATCTTGAAGTAATATATTAATTAGTAAATCTAGCAAAGTGTTCAAGAAAAAAATGAAATTAATGGCTATAATGCATTATAGTGGAATTACACTATTCTTACATCCATTTACTTATATTTGACTAACTTTTGCTTGCGGTTTTGCTCACTTTAATACAAATTTGATACATCCCTAAGAGACAGTAACTTTTTCAGGATGAATGGTACCCTATGACCTTTTCTGGTTCCCTGACAGTTTATATAGAAAATTTAATTATGATTGATTGAACAGTATAAGCGTGAAAGCGTAACAAATACATAATCCCATTTTAAAAGTAGGTTATTTTTTAAATATATTTTTTATCTCTACTGCTTGACTCGTCTAGCAGATTGTAATGATGTATAGCTTGACCACTCCTCGGATGAATATAGTTCAGTACTATATTCATTTGAAAATAACATTCGCATTGATTCAATAGCACCTATGTAATCGATGAGCCTTCTCACAAACAGATACGAGTAAATAAGCATTGGTTATATGGTAGTCCGGTGAAGTTATTAAGGCATTGCTAGGATTTGATTTGATTTGATTTGAAAGGGGGATGGGGTGAGCGGAGTGGGAAGGGGAGAAGAGAGCGAAGGTGAGGTGGGCCTCCGGCGCTATCACTGACCGAACGAAACGCAAATATACAATCACTGTTACTTCATGTCGGTTTTCTGTGAGAGGGTGGTACTACCCCGGGCGAGCCGATCCATTCATGCTGAAACCAGTAACAGCTTTAGAGTGGCTTCAAAATAGTCAATCCGAAAAAAAATTGTTACATGAAATACTGGCAACCGACCGCGACTTAACACGATTTGATAGCAATATAAAAATGAGAACCCAATACAATACTGTTAAATAAATAAAATAAATAAATACTGTTTTCCCTTATCGAACTGAAATAGTTCAGAAAAATTATCCGACATAAAATATATATAAGAGTTGTCGAGGTATAGAAAGAAAAGAAAGAAAGAAAGAAAGAAAGAAAGAAAGAAATACTTTATTGTTGGAACAACCATACAATTAAATTAGATTACACAAACTAATTAGACAGAAAAAAAATACATTTTAAAAATGAAAAAATAGATGTCCAACAATTGGCGAACCCATTCAGCATAAATCTGCAATACTACCGGTAGTACTTCAGCGCTGATTTTCGTTGGGAGCCTATAATGATGATAAACGGACGTTAAATTTAGTACAAAATTTGAGACGAACAAACAAATAACACAGACACACGTAACACGTCACGGTTAGCCATACTAAAGAGAAATAACTACTGTAACCACAAATTTAGAATTAAACAAAACAAATATAAATGTATACGGAAAACGATTTAAAAAATGCTTGATACACACATATGTTTCAATAACTCATATAAGTATGAATATGTAGCTTAGCTTAGGTTAGCTCAAATAGGTCGTGAATTCACCGTAACCAGACCAAGGAAAATGGGTCGGGGGCCCATCATCCCATTGCACAGGTCCAGCGGACGGAGGAGACGGCCAGTGTGTACACGGCTGTCTCCTAAGGCGGGGCCCGGCAGCGGCGTTTTTGCTGCTGGGCCAACCACTGGGGCAGCACGATGAAGTCTATAGAGATCTCATGCTGTCCCAACTATAGCGGAAGACGTACCCCGTGCGGTTTTAGTCTGTGCGAGTCGGACATAGCCCACCCTCTCCCCCGAGAAGGGATAAGGGATTTCCCCACACTAAAAAAAAGAAAAAAAGATAGGTCGTGAATTGCATGTATCAGGCAACAACCAAGTCGAGGTATGCCGTGCACACAGTTCGAAAAATAAATACAATATTGCAGTATTGAAAGTATTTTCAGTATCAATCCAGTCGTTCAGGGATTGCCTATAAAAGACTATCAGATATCAATTAACTCTTTATAATATTGCTAAACTAATAAATGAATTATTCTAACTAGTGGGTGCCTAGTGGTCGACATTCGACCATAGTTCATTGATTTTTTAAAGGGATAAATATTATAATAATAGTTGTATGTTATAATATCATTGTTGAATGTAGAATGAAAAAGGGTAATTGGAACGTAAGAGTAAAATAATACATACAGTCGAGCATAGCAACCTCCTTCACAACCTTTTTTGAAGTCTTTTATTGACAGATGTCAAAATGTCTTTTTTATTTACATGTGTGTATATGTTGTGTAAAATTGAAGCAGCAGTGTGAGTAATGCATATTTTAATTAATTTAATGTACTTCTAATGCATTTTATATAAAATAAATAGCTTTCTGCACTTCTCCTCCATATAAACTTTAACTATGCCCAATTTCACGATCATCCGTTCGCGCAATTCCGTTAAAAACGGATACAAAGTTTAGGCTTTACGTATTAATATATATGATAAACATATTTTAGCTATCTATTTATAAGGAAAGGTAGCAATGGAGTAACTACTTTTCTTTTTTGTTCCTACATAAATAAAATTTACTTTCGAGAGGAATATCTCATGGAAGTTTGGCTTTATCAAATAGTAAAGCTTCTCTAGGGATTTTTATTGGAGATTTTATTACAGTTATTACAGAAGTTATGATGAATGGAGTTTAAGTTATTTAAATGTTAAATTTAGTGTACTCTAATAAGGTCATGTTTCGTTTCCATCTGTGTATTACTTCTTCTAAATAACGGAACCGATTTAATACGATTTTTACTATTTTTAAATATGATTATTAAATTTTTAAAGACGAGAAAAATCCTTGTATTCTGGTGAAGTTGTAGGATTTTTTTTTTTTCGAACTGACTACGCTATTGACCAAGCAAGGTCTTAACAGCTTCACCGGACTACTAAGGCGAGCGCTTAAGGCACTCAGCCGATTTTAATAGAGAGATGCGCGACATTACATTTATCTGTTCAATTGTTTGAACGACATTCTATTTATAATATTTACAAAAGTTTCAGCCAGCCTGCCAAATAGGATGACATTCTCGGTAGCTACAAAGTCATAAGAAATTAATTTTAGACTCTTCAATTGTTTAAACTATATGAGATATGTTAAAATAGAGTCTTAGATGGAATATATCTCTCTTTTAAAGATGACTTATAGTAATAATTTTTGTTTTTTACATATATAAAAAAATGATGACATTTACATTACATATTAAATGACTTATTAAAGAAAGCCCTCTACTACGTCTGTCCGTCTATCTGTATGCTCGCGATAAACTCAAAACTACTGAATTTCATGCAGTTTTCACTAGTAGATAAATAGATTCACGTGGAAGGTTTACAATTTGTCAATGTTTTTTCATCATCAGGGCTAGACAATGTCCGCCAGTCCAATTAGTATAGTATAAATCCTTTTACAACGTAATACTTTAATTATGTCAAACATTTAATGCATATCAAAATTATTTCCCTTTACAGTGAATTATTCCAATGAATACGTCGAAAACAATCGAAGATTTCAAATTACGCTCAACAAAAATAAGTCGTTTTTTTAAAGATTTTTTACGTAGTTTATATGAGTTTTATAAACTGTAAATATCATAACCTCAAAATATGTAAATCCTTAAAACACTTAAAACGTGATGATATTGGACCCATGCGAAGCCGGGCGAGTCGCTAATACTGCAATAAAACCTTCCCCATGGAAGACACGCCTACACATTTCAAACGATTAATCAAAAGATGTTGAACTTTAGAAAACTTAGATATATGTAATATCAATTTATGCCAGGTGACAGTTTCAAGTTTAACACCCTTCAATTCTTTGGTAGTTCACGTCACATTTAACATATAAAATAATAATATGAAAACAAATACTAATAAACAACAGAGAGAAGTTTAGTTAAAGTTTGTTCTAAAACTTTTAAAAGTATGGGAACGATATCTTTAAACACAAAAAAATCACATCTAAGTTCAATGAACAACATTCAAGGGGCGCTTTTCAAGGCTAATTTGTAAATGTAACATTATGTAACTGCTTATCATCGGAATGCCGCACTGTCGAACAAGGGGAAGCGGGGTACGGGTCGAAGTGTGGGACTCGGTCGGGACTGTGCGGCACGGTGTAATTCATTGCTTTCCTTATTATTAGACCAGATAATTTTTGCGTAAATCACCTGATGTGTAGTGTGTGATGTGTTTTGTTTTTCTGTAGATAATTAGGTCAAATATTAAGCACCTTATTAGTAACAATCAAAGCCACAAATACACTACCTCAGATTTATAATATCAACTATAATTAGGATATACAAATGTAACACACGTTTTATAAACAGAAATGTAAAATTTCAATTACATAAATGAACGTAACTTTATAAAAGCTATTCCAATAGTTCCGTGCTTGGAACTGCGAATAAAAATACAGTAGAAGGCAAAAAACGGGCACACGCAAAGCAATATTTAATTTTTAAGTACTTATTATGAACATAGTTTGGCTTGACCCGACAAATATAATAAAGAAGTTTACAAATATGCAGACTAATACCTTATATTTCCTGAATATGTTATTTGAACAACTATAATCTATGTAAAGAAGAATCAATTGCCGAATCTATGTAAGTGAATTACTTCAGAACTACAGAAAGGGGAAGTACTAAAGAAAAGGGGTGTAAGGGGTGTCGAATAACATCTAAGACTTGAGACATCCAAGCTAACCTCACCTGCACGTGGTGCACCCTGCTGAATAACGAACGAGGCAATGGTGAAAGCGGGGTGGTAGGGTTTTACAGCCCGACTGGGTCGCAACCACCATGTATATGGCGAAAAAGCCCGTCATAGTGATTCGCTTCTGCGGGTCACGTTTCGGGATAAGCCTGTCCATATCCAGCTTTTCGGCATGACAGCGGCGACCGGCGATGGATAGCGTGTAACTCGGTGGTCGCCATTGTTTTTGGATTGTACTGTGCTTACCATCAGGCAAAGTGCAGTCATTTTGCCGAGCTACAATAAAAAAAAAGAAAGTTAGTGAAAAATATAATTGGAAAATCATATTAAAAAAAAATTGGGTTAAAAATTTCCATTGAAAAAAGTAAGTGAGATACCTTATCTGGTATCATCTCTTTCGTTAGTACATTATTAGTTCGTTATATAATGCCATAAAGAATTAGTTAAATTAATTAACAGCAGAATATTCATCAGACCGATCAATCGATACAACGCATGAGCGCTCGTACTGCCCTATATACACTTACCTTACTGCTGACGGCATCCAATTAACCAAATTAAAGTTTCCCTTAGAATAAACTCAATTTAATTAATCCTCGTCATTTCATGTACCTACCTATTAAATCGCTATTGGACATAGTACATAATATATTTTATGCACAGGATTTTACCATTGTCATCAATTAAAAAAAACTGTTTTCCTAAGTCGTATCTAGTCGCATCTCAGGCTTAGTTGATAGCCTGTTTAGACATACCATCGATAGATGTAGGTTCAACTCCTTGCAATTGGGTCAGTGAGGGAAACATAAAACATAAACATTTTGGTAGGTGGTAGAGCCACGCTGATGCTGCTACTGATTTCAGCATGAATGGATCGGCTCGACCGGGGTAGTACCACCCTCTTATAGAAAATCGACGTGAAGTAACAGTGGCCCACCTCCCTTACCCTCTCCCCTCCCCCCCTTACCTTTTTTTATCGTAGCTCGGCAAAATGACTGCACTGTGCCTGATGGTAAGCACAGAGCAAACCAAAAACAATGGCGACCACCGAGAGAAACACTATCCATCGCCGGTCGCCGCTGTCATGCCGACCAACGAAGAGCTGGATATGTACAGGCTGATCCCGAAACGCGACACGCAGAAGCGAATCACTTTTTTCGCCGTATACATGGTGGTTGCAACCCAGTCGGGCTGTAAAACCCTACTATTGTATCATATTTGTTACCTTAGAACCCTTTCATTTATAAACCAATTATGATTTTTTTTATTGTAAAGAGTATATTTTTGAGTGGTTTCAATTCAATTTTATTAGCATTGGACCTTCGATTTCGAATACACCAGTGTACTCCTCAAAATCAAAGGGGAACTGTATAATGATTTAGACACTGATATATTTATGACAATCCAAAACCTACTATGGTCAAGGATGTTCTGTTTTAAGAGTAAAATTTTTTAAAGTTTTTTTTATAAAACTTGCTTCTGCCCGCGACTTCGTCCCCGTGGCATATTTACTTTGGGCTAACGCTAAGGCGCAGCGGAAGATATCAAAGAAAAAGAAAAAAAAACTATTTTGAAACATTCTTCATGATGCTATTTGCCCTATTGAGCTTAGCGTCGATATATAATCTATAATAGCCTTCCTTGATAAGTGAGCTATCTAACACTAAAATTATTTTTCAAATCAGACCAGTAGTTCCTGAGATTAGCGCGTTCAACCAAACAAACAAACCCTACATTTTTTTTTCGAACTGACTACGCTATTGACCAAGCAAGATTTTAACAGCTTCACCGGACTACTAAGGCGAGCGCTTAAGGCACTCGGCCGATTTTATTTTGACAACTAGCTCAAGGGTGCGCGGCACACCTCGGCTTTGGCTGTTGCCTGATACATGCAATTCGCGACCTATCTGAGCTAACCTAAGCTAAGCTAACTATTCATACATATATGAGTTGTTGAAACATATATGTGTACCAAGCATACATACCTCAACAACTCTTATATATATTTCGTATCGGATAATATTCTAAACTATTTCAGTTTGATAAGGGAGAAAAATAAAACCCTTCCACCTGCATGTGTAAGCGTGTATGCGTGCACGTGTGTGGAGGTGATATGTGTAATGTTGTCGCAGTGATGTAAGATTTTGTGTCACTGTATCGCGCGAGCAGCGTACTCAAGGGCTCCACGCCGAGGGAACGGACCTAGGCTTGAGCTGCTACCGAGGGGGCCTAGTATCAAACCCTACAGCTTTATAATATTAGTTATAGATAATGACATAGCTAAAATATTACGCAAATATTTTGAATAATATGAATTTTCATATATCAAAAAGTAGTTAAAACCTATCATAATAGACACAATCAATTCCCTAATGGAACGTTACAACATATATACAATATGCCATGTGAGGATATCCTTTGAACGGCTTTTATAGTAATGATTACTTAGGCCGATCGCTTCTTTGATGGAGTATACGAGGCGATCTATCAATCGTTAATACCGCTTTCATTTAATTAAATGTATTCGTGAATGATCACTACGACATATGTACTAAACGAATACGAAATAGCAGTATGACGTCTAAGGAACAAGGGGTGGATCTGCCATGTTTTCCAATATTATGATTAATGCACATTTCAAATTAGGAAATTAGAATGCGTTGAATATTCAAAATTTGTTCGTCTATGAAGTTCTGTTCTCAAATTACAATTATGAGTCCTCGAGAACATTTTTATCGTTTTGAATATATTCAAATAGCACTAAGTTCGGAATTGTACATAATGTAGTCAAGAATTTAATACGAAACCAAATTAAAATATTATTACAGGAATCTAACGTTTGTTTATCTTTAAGTTATCTCGATGATAAACATATAATATAACACATACTTATAACTAAATTTGTATTCTGCGCATCTATTTTTTAAATCAGAAACAGGTAAACCAACAGGTGGGTCACCACCGTCCATAGACACTAGCAACACCAGGGGAGTTGCAAGTGCGTTGCCAGCCTGTGTAAGGAGAAGGTTGTAAGGGTATGGAAAGGGGGTGGGGATAGTAAGTACTGTTACTTCACGTCGGTTTTCTGTGAGAGGGTGGTACTACCCCGGGTGAGCTGACCCATTCATCCTGAAACTACTAATAACTACAGCGTGGCCCTACCACCTACAATACCTACAATACCACCTCTACATATATTCAGAGCGGTCAAATATTTTGACGAGGTTTTTGGATTTGGTATTCTAAAAACGAGTTAGACGTACTTTGCTAAAGAGGCAGATAGCAAACTTTTTCGGTCTTATTAAAAAAACAAAAATGAACACGGGTTTAACACGGGTTGCCTAATATTTTACTTTATCACAAAAGCGTGTCCAAGTGGTCTCTAACTAAACATCTGGTTTAGGTTTTTTAAGCAAGCAACTCTGAATAGCATTCCTTCAATTCGATCTCAGTCTTCGACCAACAATAACTAGATATCGGGTTGGTACGAAAAATACGTCTCCGTAAATAAAACAGCTCACTTGAAATGTCAGCTTTTATTTTGTTTAGTTTATTTGAAAGCACATTTCACAATGCCGCAGTGTATTCAAAAGGTGCAAAAATAATACCCGAAAAAGCAATTTAACGGCCGGAGTATCTTAATTTCTGTAAATAAACGTTAAATAACTTATATTATAAGCTTTAAACTAACAAATAATATCAAATTTTTAACAAAATTACCGATTTTAAACCTGTGGTACAAATGTTTGGCCAAGGCTCGCCAACCAAGCGCAAACATGCACAATAATGGGAAAAAGTACTTTATTAATTGCGTGTTAAGGTTAAATTCACACTAAATGGTGTTTATGTTGTCTTTACATTTGTAAATGACGGGAGTAATTAATTGCTTTACTCATTTTATCGTAAGTATTAAATAATATTTTGAACATTAGTGACTTTATTACTAGGTGTCATGGTTGTAATTAGGTTGAACTTAAAACTGTTGTAAAATTTATTTCGCCCTTTCTTAGTAAACAAATAGCTACATAAGTATATATTTATGTGGACAGCAGATAGCTTCGATTTTGTACGTGACCCTTTATCTAGTTATTGTTGAAGATCGAAGAAGAATATCGAAGATCTCAGTATTCAAAAACGTTCCATTATATACGGATGTTTTGCAATTTCAATTTATGAACAATATATTTCTTCAGATCTTCATTACGAAAATTTACCTATTATAAGTTAAAGTGGTTATCATTATTGTGACATTTTAGTTAAAAGAGTATGATGTTATTGTTAAAATAATCAATCGATAAAATTTATATGTTACGTCAAAGTCGTAAGGTGGAACAACATAATGTCAGATTAAATACATTGCCAAATATCAATAGTGTCATATAGGGCGCGTTCCACAAGACGTTCACAGCGCTCACAACAGCCTTTTAGCCGTTCCACTAGACAACCGCGAGCATTGTGGTCGCGCCGAAAACGTCATTAATGACGTCATGACACACGTTCACTCGACGCTCACGACGCCCCATGTCTGGAGATGGGTTGATGTGAGCGTTGACAAAATTGGCGGGATTTTCAATAAAGATGGCGACCGTAAAAATGTCATTATGGCATTTTTATGGCACTGCAAATGGCAGTAGAATATTTATATTAAGTAACATATTGTATTTAATGGATTAATTAAATTTATTGATATATTTACATGAAATATGTTAATTAAGTTTTGTTAATTTAAAATTCTATTTAAAAATGTTTGGAATCGTTAAATTTTGAGAGGAAATTAATTTATAATAACTAAATGATAATTTAATATTTTCTATTAAACCAAAAAATATATTTTATGATTTTATAATAAATAAAGTTAAATGATAAAAATATATTATTTGTACACTTTTATAAAACATAGTTCAATAATACCACCAAATATAGGAGTTCCGATCGGACCGTCGACTCGAGCGGTTGTCCGTTTTGCTGCGCGCGCTAAGTTCGATTTTAATACTCGTGATTTAGTGACGTCAGTTATTGTGTTGTTTTGATCCGGCACACCTGCGCTGCACAGGTGCGCTGCACACCTGCGTTCCACACCTGCGTTCTTTTTCCTGGAACTGAGTGAGACCTTTCCTTTGTATTTATTTATTGCTTTATCTATTTCTTGGTATATTTATTTATTTACTCATTTATTTATCTATTTATTTACGTATTTCTTTAATTCTTCAGTGATTTATTTTTAAATTTATTTTCTTTTTATTGTTTGTTTATTTAAGTAGTCTTATGTTATTTTTCCCCTGTCTCGCTCAGGTACTTATTTGCGTTGTTTTCCTATTTTGTTTAGTTTTAAACAGCTCCCTTTGATCCGGACTCGGGATAGTCCGTTAAATTCATTAAGGCGCGCCCCCCTGCCCCTCTGGCAGGGAGGTTTCACATGTCTTCCCCCGCCCCACTCCCCTCCTCAGGCCCCGGTATGGCCTCCGATCGAGAAGTCGGCCTCTTAGAGACCGAACTTATTAGCCTCCGCGGTTTTATATCCAGCATCTGTCCTCGTCTCGTAGACGATTACGATGCGTACGCTGCGAAGCGTCGCATCGAGTTCCCTCACTCTTCCAAGCCCGCTCCCTCGATCTATGCCAAGATCGAGGCAAGCAACAATTTTCCCATCCCACCCGTTCACGATAGTGACGATAGCGATAGCGATTCCGATTCTGGCTCCGATATGGAGCAAGACCCTCCTGCTCAGCAAGATCCTCCTGCTGAGCAAGCCCCTCCTGCGGACGATGGCTTCACCACCGTCACGCACCGCAAACCGCGCAAGAAGCGCTCCAACTCCTCATCAGATCCGGAAGGCAGTTTGCCCTCCAAAAAAATAGTCAATGTCGATGGCGCGAAAGTGCCAAAGACGACACCAGCGCCCTCTAGACCCGCTTCGCCTAAAACTGCGGGTTCCGCAGTTTCGGGCAAAAAGCCCCGCCCACCGCCCCCCGTTACGATCCAAGACAAAGCGTCTTGGGTTGAAATTTCTAGCCTGCTGGAAACGGCAGGCATCCCTTACACCTCCGCTGTGAATACCGCTGTAGGTATTCAGGTGAAGGTAGCCACGTCCACCGCCCATCGTGACCTCACTCGTTTCCTTCGGGACAACCAGTGGGGTTATTTCACGCACTCTCTCGAAGAGGAGCGTAAACTACGGGTTGTGATCCGTAGGGTTCCTTCAGAACTCCCGACTTACGACATTTCCGACGACCTCAAAGAACAGAAGATTCCTGTTCGCGAGGTTCATCGTATGCGCTCTCCGCGCACCAGGGCTCCATATGATATGGTTCTCGTTGTCCTCGAGCGCACCCCTCAAGGGAAAGCGATCTTCAGTCTCACATCCCTCTGCGGCCTCTCCGGCGTTATCGTCGCCTCGGCGTGCCTCGGCGACCACTCCACCAAGGAGTGTTCTTGCACTAAACACTCTCCCGATCCCCCGAGCTGTGTGAAAAAAAAATCACCAAATATCCTACTGTTGCCTCAAAAGACATTCTTATTCTATTTTAATGCGAATTAAATATAAAAATCGAATTATACATTTATCTTTCAATATACATAAATCAATTTACATATTAATTATTACAATTTACTGTGATGACATAACCTCTTAAAGCTTTTGCTATATTATTTCTAGACCGCCATTTGTATTATTTACCTGAATGCTCACAACGCCCCATTCTGCGTTCCACTTGGGTGTACGATTGTAGCGCCCGCAAGTAAGTGGAACGGAAAAACTCGCGGTCATGAGCGTTAGCGTTGTGAGCGTCTAGTGGAACGCAGTCATAGTAGTAGTCATGATTTACTTGTGAATCTAAAATTGTGTAATATATTTATTTCTTCCAAATTAATTATACCCGCGAAATTCGTAATTTATAACCGCCATATTTGCTGCCAAATTGAAAAACAATGAATAACAACATTAACATAAGAATTGTCAACTTAGACAAGCATTAGACAATATTTAAAATTAAATAATGTCCACCTGTAAACAAGGGTAAGACACCCTTTTGTGATCAAACTTTTTTAAGTAAGAGTTCAATGCGTATTTAACTTTTTTGTAATAACACAGTTTGTATTTTAAGATGCCCCCTTCCTATGCTAAAAGAAGCCTCATTAATCTTCAATTTAGAATCAATATCTATTTACGTCGACTAAAAAATTTTTTATCGACTTTGAGTTAAGTTTATTTTTATTATTTTTATCTAACAATAATATTCTTATCTGTGACATACCTTCATTTGATTGCGCCTCATTGATATGAACAAGAATAGACAATGGGATTTTTTTTGTTATCAATGCTACTTCTTAAATCTTAAACAATACTCGTTTCATTCTGATATACACGTATTCATTTGTGAATCATGCAATTTCGATTGTATGGTTCACAAATGTATATTTGTATGAATAGCTTAGAATAGTTAGCTAGGACAGACGCGTCTTTTTCCAGGTAACAGCCCAAGCCGAGGTGTGCGTGCACCCTTGTGTATGTTACCTAAAACCCAAATCGGTTGTGTGCCTTAAGCGCCAACCTTAGAAGTCCGGTGAAGCTGTGAAGACCCTGCCGGGTCAATAGCGTAGTCAGTTCGAGGAAAAAAAAATCACCAAATATCCTACTGTTGCCTCAAAAGACATTCTTATTCTATTTTAATGCGAATTAAATATAAAAATCGAATTATACATTTATCTTTCAATATACATAAATCAATTTACATAATAATTATTACAATTTACTGTGATGACATAACCTCTTAAAGCTTTTGCTATATTATTTCTAGACCGCCATTTGTATTATTTACCTGAATGCTCACAACGCCCCATTCTGCGTTCCACTTGGGTGTACGATTGTAGCGCCCGCAAGTAAGTGGAACGGAAAAACTCGCGGTCATGAGCGTTAGCGTTGTGAGCGTCTAGTGGAACGCAGTCATAGTAGTAGTCATGATTTACTTGTGAATCTAAAATTGTGTAATATATTTATTTCTTCCAAATTAATTATACCCGCGAAATTCGTAATTTATAACCGCCATATTTGCTGCCAAATTGAAAAACAATGAATAACAACATTAACATAAGAATTGTCAACTTAGACAAGCATTAGACAATATTTAAAATTAAATAATGTCCACCTGTAAACAAGGGTAAGACACCCTTTTGTGATCAAACTTTTTTAAGTAAGAGTTCAATGCGTATTTAACTTTTTTGTAATAACACAGTTTGTATTTTAAGATGCCCCCTTCCTATGCTAAAAGAAGCCTCATTAATCTTCAATTTAGAATCAATATCTATTTACGTCGACTAAAAAATTTTTTATCGACTTTGAGTTAAGTTTATTTTTATTATTTTTATCTAACAATAATATTCTTATCTGTGACATACCTTCATTTGATTGCGCCTCATTGATATGAACAAGAATAGACAATGGGATTTTTTTTGTTATCAATGCTACTTCTTAAATCTTAAACAATACTTAATAAGTTTTAGCATTCGACCGAAATGTCATCCGATATTAATTGACGATGTGGTCCAGATCCAGTTTCCTTCTAGATATAGTTTACCAACTTAAATCACATTGTCGTTTAAGAATCAGGTAATATTGGGGTCAAATGCTAAAATGTCTAAAGTACAAAAGAATTTTCGTGTTACTCTATCCGTGTGAGTCATTAAGCATCGATCGTTCATTGTCGTGTCACACGGTCACTAGCCCCTAACATAATATTGATTTTACAACGTTTACTTTATACCCCATTGGTTCGAACTAAAATATTCGTCTTCACTATAAACTCAACCTACCTTAGCTTTTTCTTATTTTTAATTGTAGAGTGTAACTTATATTCAACAGAAACTTAGGTGTATATAGGATACGCATAATGTACGATATACACTGTGATTTGAGTGATTTAAGAAAACTAGTGGGGACCCAGTGGTCGACATTCGACCATAGTTCATTGATTTTTTTAAGTTTGAATTTTATTAGGGTTAATATGATTGTTGAATGTAGAATGAATAAGGGTAATTGGAACGTAAGAGTAAAATAATACATACAATCGAGCATAGCAACCTCCTTCACAACCTTTTTTGAAGTCCTTTATTGACAGATATCAACATGTCTTTTTTATTTACATGTGTGTGTATGTTGTGTAAAATTGAAGCAGTAGTGTGAGTAATGCATATTTTAATTAATTTAATGTACTTCTAATGCCTTTTATATAAAATAAATAGCTTTCTGCACTTCTCCTCCATATAAACTTTAACTATGCCAAGTTTCACGTTCATCCATTCGCCCAATTCCGTTAAAAAGGGGTACAAGATTAGGCTTCACGTATTAATACGATTACGTACAATATAGAATTAATATGATGATGATGATGATATGTTTGATGAAGTAATATATTTTATTGTAACTCTTATTCACTCTTAATTCGGCAAGTGGTCGATATTCAACCAAAATTCGTTAATTTTAAAAGTTCCAATATTAACGCAACAGATACGAGCTTCTTCCTTAAAAAAATATTGATAACTGTTGGGAATCTTATTAAAAAAACAGTTATTGATAAAATTCATATGAATATATTAAGTCCATTTACTTATCTACTGTTCTCTGGTACTTAAGTCGCGCCGTCATTTTATTTACAATAACTTTTGATAGAGCGAACCAATTTTAATGAAACAAAGACTAAGTTACTCCCAAGGATATACTTTATGATTTTTTTTTTATCGCGAACCTTTTTTTCTCCATGGGGGAATCCCTAACGGATATCCATCTCGCCAGGCAGCAGAGGATGGATATGCCCGAGTCGCACGGACTAAAACCCCATGGTACCTTCTTACACCTTTTGGCCGGAGGAGCAGGGATTGTCTAATCGACACTACATCTGCTCCTCCAACAGGTGTTGTCCCCTCCTAAGGGACCCAAACTGCGGCCTCAGGGGTCAAGATGGTGGACCCCTCAAGGGGAAATGGGTGTTACTCCCCCTAACGAACTGTAGGAGTCGCATCAGCATAATGCACCTCCACCACATAAACCTGTGCAGTTTATCGTGAACCTAGTACTTTAACAGTGATGCGTGTTCAAACAAACAAATATACAGACACACCAACAGACAGACATTTATAAAAATGATAAAAAAAATGTTTTTCTTTTTTATAGACACCTACAACAATTTTTATTCACGGAAATTTAAAAAATACAGACACGTCAGATTTACATTTTTATTATATGTTTAAATATAAATAAAAGATAAAAAATTAAGTTTATAAATCACATAAGTGGTTATATACATACATTCGTGTATACAGTTATTCTCTACGTATGACTTATGGACCATTTCCTTATAATTTATCTACGTAAAGCAGAACAAAACTTACTTATTATAAGAAATAAATTTTCGCTGTGGCAGAACACGCGATCCATCATTCAAGAATGTCCGTAACAAAGAACACAATTTATTTACCAAAATTAGACGAGAAATGAACTCGACTGAACATTTGTAAACATTTTTAGATTGTCATCGCGAACAAAATCGTGCTTGAGCATAAAGAACAAATTGAGCGTAAAAAAATATACGCCTTATTAATCACAGAAATTATTGACTGAAAACGTTCTGAGCTTAATCAAGATTACGCATATTACTTATGGAATTTTGACTGAATGAATATTTTAATAAGAGAAAAAATAATTATAATTAATAAAAAATTCGAGAACAATATAATTAGATCTTCCTTATAAAATTGATATGTATAAACTACTACCCCTCCAGACTCCGGACGCGGGTAATAACAGTACTAAGGAAAGAAAAAAAAGAAAAAAAAGAAAATGAGACATAGAGTACGATCATGTAATTAAATAAAATAGCAATTATTATTTATGAACGTCAATCTGTCAATATTTTTGAAAATCTAACTTCATCTTCTGTTTCACTCACTTACTCACTTTCTGTCTCACTCACTTACTCACTTTTTATATGGAGATTTTTTAACTTAAACTTTAAATTTTTTCACATACATAATCTGTGTTTGGCAATTGATTTTAATTTATATAGATTACTATCTGACCCAGTCACGCGTTGCTATGACTCAGTTTTTATATGTTGAATTAAAATTATGATAAATTATTTATTAACAGAACACGTTCACCATAAAATATAGTCCAGTTGAAAAAAAAATTAAAACGTGGCGCCATATATGAAACATCTAAAACAGTCGGTCCTCCAGTTTTCTCACAACAAACTAATTTAAAGCGCCATCTGTTCGAGACTGCTGACACTTACAATTAATAACAATAATCAACATTGACAAATGCCAACTTTCATGAAGATCGGTTGTGTAGTTTTGGAGTTCATCGTGGACAAACATCAGGACACAGAGTTTTTATATATTTAGATGATTAAATGTGAAAAGCAAATAATCGAGTATATAATATATTTATTTTTCATATAATATGCAATCACTGAGCTGGCAAACTTCTAAAACTAATGAATAAAATAAGCATACGTGATGTATGCAAATGAAAATTTTGCTGTAACTTCCAAGGAATTCTATTACGTGCGGTAGCTCACTCATACATGCATGCAAATGGGGCCTAAAGCCGTAGCGAGGTAGGAAATATTATTTTATTAGAATAAATCTACAAATACAAATGAATTGTAATATAAATTGACAACATGTTCTTAAAGAAAAGAGTTTGAAAATATATTCTAGGTTTGCCTCTGAATATTGATTTGCGATATTGAATTATTGATATTATATATTCATATTGAAAATTTACGATAGACACAAGCATGTTCGTCGCTCCGGACAGTTAAACTGCAACAGGTCCATGTGGTGGAGGTGCATTATGCTGATGCGACTCCCACAGTTCGTAAGGGGAAGTAACATTTCCCTTTGAGGGGTCCCCATCTTGACCCTTCAGGCCGCAGTTTGGGTCCCTTAGGAGGGGACAACACCTGTTGGAGGAGCAGATGTAGTTTCGATTAGACAGTCCCTGCTCCTCCGGCCAAAAGGTGTAAGAAGGTACCATGGGGTTTTAGTCCGTGTGACTCAGGCATACCCATCCTCTGCTGCCCGGCGAGATGGATATCCGTTAGGGATTTCCCCATGGTGAAAAAAAAGGTTAGCCTCTAAAGGAAAGGAAAGGAAAGGAAAATTGTATTTGAATTTCGTTTAGTATCACATCTCAAATAGCTTTAGAAATTTGCTTTTGGAAATAATTATACTCGTTTATAATTACTAGATTAAAGACGAGAATATCAACATATTGTTTACTAGCTGATGCCCCCGACTTCATCTAAGTTGTTTATTTTCTTAACAGTGTCTTTACTATTATTATAAACTAGTTTCTGCTTGCGACTTCGCCCGCGGTAATGTAGATTCAACATATCCGTTGGGAAAAGCCCTTTTTTACGAAAAATGATACCCTGTGACCTTTTCTGTACTGGTAAAGAGAGTGAAACCGTGAGCGTGTAGTATTTTGTGTATAGACGAAAGACATTTCAATAAGTTCAAAGCAAAATATACTTTCTTTATAAAATTTCTTTAGTATTTTGTAGTGCTTATAGAAACCGTAGTTTCTTCAAACTTTATATTAGATAGTTGTGCCCGTGACTTCGTCCGTGTGGAACGTTATGTAAAACAGTGATTAATAAATCTGAATATATCAAGTCCATTTATTTATCTACTTTTTCTTTCGTACTTAAGTCGCAACGTCATTAAAATTACAATAAGTTTTGATAGAGTGAACCAATTTTAATGAAACCAAGACTAAACGTTACTCGTGGATATACTTTATGATTTTCTTGATAAGTTTTTATCGTGAACGCAGTAATTTAACAGTGATTCGTATTCATACACTTGTAGTTTGGTGAAGCTGTTAAGACCTTGCTAGGTCAGTAGCGTAGACAGTTCGAGAATTTTTTTTTATGTATTCATACAAACAGACAGACGGGCAGACAGACAGACATTTCTAAAAAGATTGAAATGTATTTCATTACTTATACCTAGTCACCTGCAACAATTTTTTTCATAAAAATCTAAAAAGTACAAAGAAGTTAGATTAACATTCTTATTATATGTATAGATAAAGATATCGCGATAGTTTTAGATAAATACCAAATATCTAAGAAGTAAAACTAAAACAATTTAATCGGAATATATCCAGTAGTTTTTACATAATGTGCGCGTCATACCAGACCTCTATCATTTCATTTAAATAGATAACAGTGTTATAACATTACAGAATAACGAAACCTAATAAAAGAATACTTTATTTCAAATCCGAATGCTGGAATTTATCGATATTATGCTTGGCGACTTGCCTGTTTGAAAAGATTTTCATTTAATTTGTTTCTCTTCCCTTCACCAAATTTTCAAACTCCTTATAGATTTCAAAAATCAACATACTCCATAAAGTGTGCTTGTACTGAACTATAACCTCTTTGTATAGAAATGGAAATTGTAATAGATATTGTTTGGAGTGCTTACATTAATATTTAATCTATATGCCAATTCAAATTAGATAATTGTTTGTAACATCGCGACCGGTCAGAACCCATATTCCATGAAATTTGTAATTGAACGTAAGGGCCGAGACTGACAACAAACACGCTTTATATGAAAGTTAAATTAATTTCAACAGTAAACATACGCGAAACTTTGTTTGTCGGTTACAAAATTATCTTTTTTCCCGGCGTATAAAAGCAAGCGGGAATTTATGCGGAATTTGATTATTATTAATCTCTTACCGAACCTGAAAGAATCTCTTTAAGTTCATCTGATTGCCTTAAGCGCTTACCCAAAATCACAGTGAAGCTATAAAGGCCTGTCAAGCCAACAGGGTACAGATAGTGCGAAAGAAATCTTAAGAAGATCTTTAGAGAACATTTCTTTTTTTTTTATATCGTAGGAGGCAAACGAACACGTGGGTCACCTGATGTTAAGTGATCACCACGGTCCATAGACACTTGCAACACCAGGCGAGTCGCAAGTGCGTTGCCAGCCTG
>MU159172.1:6415-27645 GCA_015888305.1 Antheraea pernyi | reverse complement strand
GCTCTCACTGACCGAACGAAACGCAACAATGCAAGCACTGTTACTTCACGTCGGTTTTCTGTGAGAGGGTGGTACTACCCCGGGCGAACCGTCCCATTCATGCTGAAACCAGTAATAGCTTCAGCGTGGCTCTAGCATCTACAAAAATATTTGCAAAAAAGTAGAGATAAAAATGAACAGATAATAAAAATTAAATAATTACTGGGGTAATAAAATAACAGTAAAAACTAGATATAAACTAGATGATTAATAGACAGTGATAGATAAAACTAGAATATAAACAGTTCGCCACATCGTGTATCTGTCAGTCATAATTAAATCCAAATAACGTTTAATCACCTGGTTGGTGAGTTTTGGGTGATCGCGTACTTTAATTGAACGATCCCCCTTATGCAGTATTTGTTTTTATGTGCGGGATATATATTCAACAGTACTATAAACTGACAACATGTTCTTAAAGAAAAGAGTTTGAAAATATATTATAGGTTTGCCTCTGAATATTGATTTACGATATTGAATTATTGATATTATATATTGATATTGAAAATTTGCGATAGACACGAACATGGCCGTCGCTCCGGGCAGTTAAACTGCAACAGGTTGTAATAATCAACGCCTTCCATTGAAACATCATTTTTCGAAGTGGGTAGGTCTTCTAATAGAGAGACAAATATACAAGAAAACGAAAACGACGAAAATAGCAATACCATTACCAACAACAAAACTAAATTGACTTCTGAATGCAACTGTACTGCAACTAACAATGACAGGACACATGTGTCAACGTGGGTGCAATAGGAGGCGAGGTACATGCGCGGGCGAGCTTGTTTCCCTTTTACCTCATCTGCGTACCTCTGAAACCTAAATTTGTGTTCTACACATCTCCTTTGGAGCGGTTAAAAAGTTTGACGCGGACTCTAACTAAGTACATCTATCTGGTGGTAGAGCTACGCTGAAACTATTACTGGTTTCAGCATGAATGGGTCGGCTCGCCCTGGGTAGTACCACCCTCTCATAGAAAACCGACGTGAAGTAACAGTGCTTGCATTGTTGCGTTTCGTTCGGTCAGTGAGAGCACTGGAGGTCCACCTCCCCTCCCCTCTCCTTTCTCCTCTCCCTCTCCCTCCCCTAACCCTTCACCTCAAAGGGTGGTAACGCACTTGCGACTCCTCTGGTGTTGTTAGTGTCCATGGACGGTGGTGATCACTTAACATCAGGTGGCCCACCTATTCGTTTGTCACCTATAACATTAAAATAAAAAAATCTAGCAGCAAAATTTTCATAAAAATTAATATCATTTTATTTTAAGGCGCTAGACAATAAAATCTGAATAAATTTAAATAAATTACGCATAAAACTTGTGAACGACTGAAATGTCTTAATAATCTAAAATTTGAGGATTTTTTTTTTATGTCAACAGGCGGCAAACGAATAGGTGGGTCCCCTGATGTTAAGTGATCACCACCCACTACCATCCATAGACACTAGCAACACCAGGGGAATCGCAAGTGCGTTGCCAGCCTGTGTATGGGGGAGGGGTAGGGTAAGGAGAAAGGGTAAGGAGAAAGGGGAAGGGAAAGATTTTTTTAATTTAGGTTGGCATCGACTTCTAATATATTATTCGGTAGCGCGAATATCAATATTTTTTATTTCATTTGGTTAATTTAATAATTCAGTTATTTTTCGCTTTTTAGTGCCTTATTTGTGTTTCACATCGAAGGCGGTTTATTTTTTTTTGAAAAATTTTTTATTTCTCCATTTTTAGTGTCCATAAATATACACTCATCAAAGTCTAAGCAACATGTACTAATTTAAATTTTAGGATGGTTTTCACATTATAACGTTGTATTTTATTTTTAAAATAATATCTTTAGGGTTCTATGATGTAAAAATAACAGCTGTTGTCTTTTAATAACAGAAATGAACAATATTAGAACATACTGTACAAACTAAGATACATAAGTATCTAAACTTTTTTCTTACAAAATTAAATTTCTAAAGAAAATGTATTTATTGTGAAAGAATAGAACAATTTAATACAAAGTATGGTCTCCTCTGCTATTCAGAACTTGTCGGCAACGATTATTCTTTGAATTAATGAGCCTGTTTATGTCATCTTGCGGTATTCGCTCCCAATGGAATTGTAGCAAATCCTTCAGCTGTTGGGTTGTTGTCGCTCCGTCCAAGTCCTTCAAAACACGTCTCTGGAGCAAGTCCCATGCGTGCTCGATGGGGTTGAGATCTGGCGATTGGGGCGGCAAGGGATCGATCTACGCTATTCCCTTTGGATAGCCCAACGGTCCGCCCTGCGGAAGGTGGCCGCCGGGCTCCATCCTAATAGGGAGACAGACCGGGCACCGACTACCCGACCTGTGCAATGAGGAGATGGGCCGGGGTCCGGCTACGGTGGAGGGAGGAGAAGGGCAAATCGTCGCCTCCTCCCTCCGGTCCTCCGTTGTTGGAGAGGGCCACTCAGAGGGTTATCTTCACGTACCCCCTCCGCCACCTCCTTCTGCGAGATGACGTCATCTCGCAGAAGGAGGCCATCGCATTCCAAGCCTCTTCGCTGCCGAGCATGGCCGAAACCACACTCGGCAGCGACAAATCCAACCCTACCACCGCAGTTAGAATGCGGCGCTGTCCCTCCCACGCAGCACACTCAGATAGAGTGTGTTGCGCGGTGTCCTTTATGTCATCTTGCGGTATTCGCTCCCAATGGAATTGCAGCAAATCCTTCAGCTGTTGGGTTGTTGTCTCTCCGTCCAAGTCCTTCAAAACACGACTCTGGAGCATGTCCCATGCGTGCTCGATGGGGTTGAGATCTGGCGATTGTGCAGGCCAGGGCAATACCCGGATGTTCTCCGTTGCAAAGTATTCACTGGTTCGCCGAGCTGTATGTGAACGCGCATTGTCATGCATTAACCTAAAATCGGAGCCAAAGGTTTGTGCAAATGGGTAGACATAAGGTCTGAGAATATCCTCAATGTAATTTTCAGCATTCATGTTTCCATTTACAAAAACGAGCTCAGTTCGCATGTTCTTCATAATACCCGCCCATAACATAACTGTTGAGCCGCTGTATGGATGAACTTCCTGAACGCACCTGAGCCTTTCAGTATTTCCGGGCCGACGATACACTCGCACCCTTCTTGTATCAGGCTTAAACCCGAATCGCGACTCATCGGAAAACATAATTTTATCCCATTGTTCCTGGGTCCATGTTATGCGTTCTCTACACCATTCATATCGACGAGCGCGATTCCCGTGACGTATCGGTGGGCACCTGATTGGGCGTCGAGCTCGTAGGCCGTACTCATGCAGTCGATTTCGCACAGTTTGAGGACTTACATCAACACCACTTGAAATTTGTAGCCTCAAACTTATCTCTCGAGCGGTTAACATCGGCTGGCGTCTTGCAGTCAGTTGTATGTACCGGTCTTGCCGAGTGGTTGTACTCCTTTTACGGCCTGGATGCTGTTCAGCGGGTTCTCCTGTATTATTGTAGCGCTGCCAAAGACGACAAATAACACTTCTATGAATGCCAAAATGTCGAGATACCTGAGATTGATTACTTCCCGCTTGCAACGTCCCTACAGCTCTTTGCATTTCATCTGCCATCAAATGACGTCGCTTCACGACGTAAAGAATATGTAAAAATTCAATTTTGTCGCTAACTTTATTTAAATGGTTGGTAAAATTATAAAATCAAGACTAAACGTAGCAATTAAAACGCACTTAAATTCAAACAAATTCGCAGTCACTTGAATTTTATGAAAAAACAAAACATAATCAAATAATTATTAACCGACTTCGAAAAAGGAGGAGGTTACTACGTTCGGTTGTGTGTATTTTTTTTTTATGTATGTTAATCGATATCTCCGTCAATTATGAACCGATTTTAATGATTCTTTTTTTATTTGAATCGATTATATTCAGAGGTGGTCCCATATAATTTGAAGAACCTCCTTTTTCGAAGTCGGTTAATAAAATAGTAGATGTTATATGCATGATTTTGTTACTACAAATTTTTCTAACTTTCCTTGTTAGACACTTAAAAAATATAATAATATCTTCATTTAATATATTAGAGCTTTCATAAACTCTGATTTTGTCAGCACTATAAAAGCCTAAAGACATTTTGTAAGAAATCAATATTTTTTGCTTTCAAACTTTTTAAATCATTCGATTTGTAAATAAAGCATTTAGTTAAAATAACAAACAACACAGCCAATGTCGTAGGTATCAGCTAGCTAGTACATAAGGTAGGTGGTAGAGCCACGCTGAATCTATCGCCGATTTCAGCATGAATGGGTCAGCTTGCACGGGGTATTACCACCCTCTCACAGAAAACCGACGTGAAGTAACAGTGCTTGGATTGTTGCGTTTCGTGTGGTCAGTGACAGCGCCGCAGCCCAACCTTCCCCCTTCCCTTTCTCCCTCTCCTCCCAAACACAGAATGTTAACGCACTTGCAACTCCCCTGGTATTGCAAGTGTCTATGGACAGTGAAGATCCCTTAACATCAGGTGACCCACCTGTTCGTTTGCCACCAATGATATAAAGAAATATATATTAATTAAAGCAAATACTTTTGAATGGAAAAGTAGTGAGAAGCATTGAGCTTTGTTTTTATCACGCTTTTATTAACTTCACCTGTGTGTATGTTTGTAACCGACCCCTTTGAGCTCGATTTTGTCCTACTTTGAACGATCAGATTTAATTCAAACTTTGCACACCTGTCAAAGGTCTATGACAATACAATAAGCCGAAAAAGCAAATTAATTTTTTTTTACTAAAATATGAAAAATAAATAATAATTTAAAAAAACAAAAAAAACACGCTTTCACACGCACCTCCAGATATCAGTATTTTTATCATTTTTTTGTCACTTTTTCCAAAAATATACATTTATTTCTAATTAACACTATTCATAATACAATTTTTTTAAATTTTATTTTCTGTTTTTTAATTGGATTTTTTAAGAAAGCGTGTTTTTTTAAACTATTATTTATTTAAATTTTAAACACCGGATAACAAAGCAGTACAATATATACGCGTCTTTTTTGTCATTGTATTTTTATTTTAAATACGTATCGACAGCATCCACTTTATATTCCGATAGAGTCCGAATGATCCGTCATAAAATAATATGGCAAACTTTCATAAAGGATCAGAACGTATCGGTACTTTCTATGTCGTAATGTTTTACTGTCTCCCCTTTATGTCCTCGGCTAATATAACCACCTCTTGAATATAACGTGAACGGTGTAATGAAAATGAAGTGTTAATTTAAATGTATTATTTTGAGTAGCGTTAATGCTTTTATTTCTTCAATAAAACATAATCATCCTTGACTGAAAACACTTATTCCTATGAAATAACAATTGTGGAAAAAAATCTGCATACATACTTTTGTTTAGGAATCAACGACAAATGAGTATTTGGTAATGCTAAATAATTACACGGTATTACGGTATCAGAAATATATAATCGTTATATAACAAGTAAAAAGGTTTTAGTTATAATATCATTGTATCGCTTTTTCATGACAAATATTGTGTGTTTGAGTAGGTCCATGTATAATTTAGATACATAATTGGAGCAGGCAATTCGCGCTGCGATGCGATTCGAGAATTTATTTTATATTCTCAGCCCAGAATAACGTCTGCCGGGCTCGCTATTATATTTATATAATGAAATATTGATATATATATTTGAGATTAAAAAATTCTGACGTGCTGCAGCTCCATGTACAGCTGAGCTATGTATAACGTAGGAACGAACAATATTCATTTGTATATTATTCTACCCGCGACTTTGTTCGCGTGGAATTTAGCAAAAACATGTTGTGCAGTGTCAACGTGCGCGTGGGGCGCGGTATGGGACATTGCACATTTACCTTATTATTAATTATATTTTCAAAGAATCCTATTTTTTTTATCTAAACTAAAAGTAGCTCTAGTTATACTTTATGACATCAGTTATCTGCTAGTGAAAGTTTCATCAAAGTTGGTCCAACCGTTTCCTACATTAGCCTGAACCAACAGACAGATAGAGAAAAATTTGTTAGAAATAGTTTTTTTGTGATAATACCGTATTCACATATTTCATATTTCACATCCATTTAGAAGAAAGCCGTTATTTTGTCATTACATATGGACGATTCACTATTATTTAGTTGTATACTAGCGGGCCCGGCAGACGTTGTCCCTGATTATAAAAAAAATCTTGACAAATTACATATCAAAACGTTCACTATCACTTTATCCACTGGCGAAAACCGCATAAAAATGCGTTCAGTAGTGTTTGAGTTTATCGCGAATAGACAGACAGACAGACGCGGTTGGGGAAATTGTTTTATACTACGTACTGATATAAAAAAATAAATAATAATAATACTATTAGAACATCAGCATCGATTACACCTACAACTCACCGTTCATTTGAATAGTCTATGCACTACGTCTCCAGATCGTTATATAAATAAATCCATTCTGTATACCAAAGTTATATCTGTCGAAGTAATCAAACACTCGTGTAAGTTGGATTGCAAACAAAGTTTCTTTGTTAAAACTAGTCAAGTTAAACTAGTTTTGTTCAACTCCGGCCTCGCTGCACAGATAGACATCTACTCGATATTAATTTCAATTGTATATGATATATATAAAGTTTGCACGTACCTAATGTTACCTGAAGTTATGCCGGATTAAATTAATCCTAACTAATATTATAAATACGAAGGTGAGTTTGTTTGTCATGAAATTTTGCGTACACCTTATCACAGGTACAGTTAAGTACATAAAAAGCCTTTCGTCCAGATAAGTAGTGTTGCCTAGGAATCGGTGAAAGCTACATTAACGTGAGCGAAAACTCGGGTAAAAACAGTTTTCTATATTTAAAAGAAAATAATAGTCATACTAAACAAATTCGACATTTGAACAAGCGTCGTAATATAATTTTATGTTGTTCTATTTAAGCAATTTCTTATCTATATAGGTATATAACCTCTAATAGTAATACTTTGATACCAATTTTGATAGAGAATAAAGCAAATATACTAGATCATTTAACATCGAGTAATGTTGAGGTAAATGTAAAAAAGAATGCCACCAAAATTCTACGACAAAACATCGCAACTAAAGGTACAAAGATAACAAATGTTTACAGAAGTAATAAAAAATATAATAAAAGAAATCCTGGAATTCCTAAGTTATTGAACGTAAGCCTGGCCATACACTAAATATTTAAGAGCGAAACATAAAATTCGACACGAGGTCTGTCGTTCGGACGCATTGTAATTGTTACGTGTAGTTATATGTCTGACATCTGTCACCTAACAACTGTCTAACTGTCATCTATCCGACATAACCCGCTTCGCTGTGTTTCATTTAAATAAAGTTTAGGCAGAAAGGCTAAAACCACGTACTAAAAATTCCTCACCAAATTGTCTTAATCTTATGCCAATACATTCAGTAGTTTTGACGTGATTCATCCTCAAAGAACTGTGTGTTCATTATTTATACATATAACAAAAAGGTAACGGGACGAAATCTGTATAGTAAATATTTTAAAGATAAAATACTCTGGTGGGGTTTAGAATCAATGATCACATATCCGTGTTTTAGCACCCCGGGCGAGCCAACCCATTCATGCTGAAACCAGTAATAGCTTCAGCGTAGCTCTACCACCTATCAAAAGTACTACTTATTTGGCTAATTCTTTGATTGTTGTGTTTGTAATTATCAGGATAAGCTTTTCATGAAACGAAATGTAGTAAAAATCGTATGAAGAAGTCAAATTTGAGTCAAAAATCTGCATTTCAAATTCCAAACGAGTCTATCATTCACAATTTCGCAACGTAATAGACTTAAGTATTAGTAGAATTAATGGGTGCATATTATTGCATGAGTCAGGCAACAGCCCAAGCCGAGGTGTGCCGTGCACCCTTGAGCTAGTTATCAAATAAGCTGAGTGCCTTAAGCGCTCGCCTTAGTAGTCCGGTGAAGCTGTTAAGACCTTGCTATGTGAATAACATAATCAGATCGAAAGAAAAAAAAGGACGCATATAGCATATTACTCGAGTGAAAACTTCTTTAGGCGAGTTGCGCGGCATTTTTTGGCAGGAGATAAATTTATAATTTTACCTCATGACACGCTAGTAAGCGTGACCGACCGTATTGCGCTTGCCTGTGTATATCTAATATGAATATTTTGTATAGAGTTTGTGCAGCGCATGACATGTTTGATGAATTTATTAACCGTAATAAAAAGTTATATGAAAGAAAGAAATACTTTATTGTTGGAACAACCATACAATTAAATTAAATTACACAAATTAATTAGACAGAAAAAAAAACATTTTAAAAATGAAAAATAGATGTCCAACAATTGGCGAACCCATTCAGGAAAAATCTCCAATACTGTAAGTAGTACTGCAGCGCTGATTTTCGATGGGAGCCTATATATGATGATAAACGGACGTTAATGTTAATAGAAAATTTGAAATGAACAAACAAATAACACAGACACAGGTAACACGTCACGGATGGTCATACTAAAGAGATATAACTACTGTAACCATTATTATTGTTCGGAGTGCAAATAGATGTGAAAGAGACACTAGTGATGATCATTTTTATTTACAAATTATGAAATTTAAATAATTCACACTATGATTAATGTAAAAATTCAAAAGAGAAAATAGTTTAAATTCCATCATTTTGAGTTTTCATTTCTATCTGCAGTCCTTATGACTGCTTCGACTTCTATTTAGAATATTCAATATCGTCTACCACGAATAATCTATATTTCCATACACAACGCGTCTATATTTGAAATAAACAATATTACCGAAGCATCTATTGGCTTACCGAACTAACTTTGGACCACTCAAATTAGAAGGTGACCTAATTCCCGGAAACTGAAATAAAGTTAGATACCAAAAGAGCCGGGTCAGAGATATGATGTTCTCGGATACATTTTATATTTGCCTTTATAAAGTAATATACATGTCGATGACAGAGATGTTCGCATATTAGTAAATACACATCTATACTAATATATAAAGCTGAAGAGTTTGTTTGTTTGTTTAGTTGAACGCTCTATACTAATATATAAAGCTGAAGAGTTTGTTTGTTTGGTTGAACGCTATGATCTCAGGAACTACCAGTCCGATTTGAGAAAGTCTTTCGGTTTTAGATAGCTCATTTATCGAGGAAGGCTATAGGCTATATATCATCACGCTAAGACCAATAGAAGCAGAGCACCAATGAAGAATGTTTCAAAATCGGGCACTTTTTTTGCTTTTGAGCGATTACGTTATTATTATATACGTTGCCATGGTAACGTGTTAAGTAGTAGTAATAATATTCGTCCAATAGGACAGGCGAAGGAATTAATCCATACTGCCAATTCTGAAGTTATGTGGTAAGTATCAACGCTAACATTTTCAAAGTTTATTTTGTTTTCGTATTCAAAAAGCTTATACTACTTTTATTTCCAATTTTTTATTTGTTCTATATTACGTATTATAAAAATAAAGTTTGTGTATGTACAATTAAAATAACAACTTTTTGATGAATGGATATGGCTACAAATGACCAAAAAAAACTTTTTTATACTTTGTCTATATTTTTATATTATTATATTTTGTCTGTTTGTTTGTTTGCAACTTCGTCTGTAACAAATCGCTTATTACAGGTTTCAATTGTATTTTTAAACGCAAATAATCTTATAAAATCTATATATATATAAAAGAGATTTCAGTTTCAGATGACATATAATATGTCATATTATATATAAATTATTCAACGAAGTTTCCCTTCAAACACGCATGAAAATTATTACATACATGATATTTTATTATTATTACAATATTTTCCTTAATTTTATGGTTACAAAAATACAGCCCCTTACACGTGGAACATACGAATGCGAACGGTAAAGCAAGATTTATAGTAGTACCTTATTTTATGTGGAACCCTGTACTGTATTTCGCGCTATATATATGCGATAACTTTAATTTTAACGTTTCTTTATATCGTATCAACAACACGCTCGCCCGTAATTGTAAATGACCTCAAAAATCATGCATAATTTAATAATATTAGTGAGATTTATTCTATTGTAATCAGGTTTCAATATATGTACAAAACTCTAAATTATTTACATATGAAATAATGTATAAAAATATATCAAATACAAGTCATAATAAGAAACAAAATAAAGTCAAATAATTGTTAATGTTCTGCTAATGAAAAAAAAAATTGTCTAATTGCTGACAATATTCACTTCAAAACGGCTGAACAAATTTGACTAATTTTTTTTGGTACTTGTGTATTAAATGCACCGCGATGCCGTGGCTGGCTCGGGTTATTTTTTTTCGCAAGTCTTACAGGCTACACAGTCCACTGCCTAGTGGCCAGGCTGCTCACACCGGAAGCAAAGGCTGCTTCAGTCTTCCTCCGACGGGCACAATGCGCGGGTGTGACCCACGCCGTAGCACCGGAAGCATCGCATGGGCTTCTGATCCAGGAGCCGCACGCGAGCCACACACCAGCCCTCTTGGAGGCGACCTTCCTCTACCAGCGATCTCGCTGAGGCAACAGGGAGCGAAATATGAACGCTGCCCATTCCCGCCCCAAAGGTGCGTATGCTACCAGCCTTATTTAAGGCCGGCTCGCACCCTGACTTCTGGAAGGAGCGCTCCAGTCTCTGTATGGCGCTCACCACATCGACCTTCTCCGAGGGGGTTCCGGTTGGTCCTCCGGTGGGAGCTCAACCACTTCGTCGGTGATGAGCACCATGGTTTGAGGCTTTGGCAGCGAGACGGCAGACTCTGCCTGCTCCTTCAGCCGCTATACCTGGGCTTGAGGTCAGTGATTTCCCCACGAAGCGATCTCACCAACTTTCGAAGGCACCGCGTCTCATCGGTGGCGGTGCGCGCCAGGGCAACACTCAGCACGTCCTGGATCGTTCTGGCAGCCCTCTTCAACGCCTTAATCATTGGGCCTTGGAGCCGACCCGACTTCTTACACACGGTATATATCGCCGCGACTGACTCGATTGACTTCAATTGCTGCGGATCTTGGTCTTTTATTGGTGCGGCTCGGCCACCGGACTCAGCCCATCATCCTCTATACGTGACGTCTTGGGTGCCACGTATTCAGCACCATTGCTGTCGTTTGGAGCTAGCTCATGCTCGCGCTTGCGGCTTGAGCCAGGCATTAGCTCCAAAACAACTTTGGCAGCTTTCGCCCCAGCTATGTCTTTGACTTTGGCAGCCTCTGCCACATCCACAGCCGCTCCAGCAGCCTCCGCCTCTGCCACCTTAGCAGCGGATCGAGTTTTTACCCCCCCCCCCCTTTCTTAAAACAAGGTTTAAAACGAATAGATTTTTCAGACATTTTTAGTCCCACGAGTGTGGGGAAAGACGGTCCACCCAGACAGTGCCCCTGTACCTGGGTAAGCCTAGCGTAACCCACCAAGACAGTCGGCCGGTTCTCTGACGGGGGTCGCACTAGAGACTGATCTCCTATCAGCCATGCATCCTCTCGCGGTGCGCCGCCGCTCTTAGGATAAGGGTATTTTTTTATAGAGGTTGAGCCGCGGGTAACAGCTAGTTATTGATAAGCTGTTTAAGACTAGTTAGCTATGCAGCCTGTATTCTTTTTTATTACGTCGTGTTGATTCCAAAGATGCTGATATTACATATTACTCCCTATGTATTGACTATGCGCTGGGTCACCTGATGTTAAGGTGATCACCACCGTCCATAGACACTTGCAACACCAGGGGAGTCGCAAGTGTATTGCCAGCCTGTGTTTGACGGGAGAGGAAGGGAAGACGGCGCTCTCACTGACCGAACGAAACGCAACAATGCCAGCACTGTGACTTCACGTCGTTTTTTTTTCGAACTGACTACGCTATTGACCTATCAAGGTCTTAACAGCTTCACCGGAATATTAAGGCGAGCGCATAAGGCACTCAGCCGATTTTATTTGACAACTAGCTCAAGGGTGCACGGCACACTTCGGCTCGGGCTGTTGCCTGGTACATGCAATTCGCAACCTATCTTTTTTTTTTTAACGTGGGGAAATCCCTTTTTGATACGCCACCCTCCCGGGGGAGAGGGTGGGTTATGTCCGAGTCGCACGGACTAAAACCCCACGGTGTACCGACAGACCGTTTTGTGGGGGCGGCAAGGGATCGTTCAAGCTAATCAACCTTGTAGAGCCGCCCCCACGGTCCGCCCGGCGGAAGGTGACCGCCGGGCTCCTACCTATAGAGGGACAGACCGGGTACACACCGGCTGCCCCCCCTCGTCCGCCGGACCTGTGCAATGAGGAGATGGGCCCCCCGGCCCATCCCCTCAGGTCCGGCTACGGTGGCAGGAGGAGTTGGGCGAAGCGCCTTCTCCTCCTGCCTGTCCTCCTTTGGCGGAGACGGCCACTTTGAGGGTCTGCCTCGCGGGCCCTCTCCGCCTCCTCCTTCTGCGAGATGACCTCCTCGCAGAAGGAGGCCATCGCTCGCCAAGCCTGTTCGCTGCCGAGCATGGCCGAAACCACGCTCGGCAGCGATAAGTCCGTTCCCACGGCCGCCGCCAGGATGCGGCGCTGCTCCCCCCACGCAGCACACTCAGACAGCGTGTGCTGCGCGGTATCTTCCTCAGCGCCGCACTCGTGGCAGGCGGCCGTCGGCTCCCTACGTGCGATCCGGTGCAGGTATCACCCGAAACAACCGTGTCCGGTGAGTACCTGCACCAGAATTCGCAACCTATCTGAACTAACCTAAGCTAAGATAACCATTCATACATATATGAGTTGTTGAAACATATATGTGTACCAGGCATACATACCTCAATAACTCTTATATATATTTCGTATCGGATAATTCTAAACTCTTTTAGTTTGATAAGGGAAAAAAATGGAAGAGGAAGGGAAGCGAGATGGGCCTTCGTCGCTCTCACTGACCGAACGAAACGCAACAATGCAAGCACTGTTACTTCACGTCGGTTTTATGTGAGAAGGTGGTACTACTCCGGGCGAGCCGACCGATTCATGCTGGAACCAGTAATAACTTCAGCGTGGCTCTACCACCTACCACCTACGAACCTGTTAAGCACTTGTTGCTTACTTTAAATATAATTACGACAAATTTTTATTTAACCACATGTTATTTATAGTTTAGGAGGTTATAAACAGTAGTAATGTACCATTTACAGACAATTCTTTAATTTTCTAAAACCTAGAAAGCATCCGCGACCTTTTTAACTAGCTATTATTAAAGACTAGTTTAGCTTACCGCTTCTCTCGCGTTAATATAGATATGACGTACAGTAGAGAGACAGTGTTTTTTTTGCGAATGGTAAAGTAATCCATGTCCTTTTCTGTACCCTTGATAATGTGTATACAACATTGTATGATAATCGGTTAAGTAATTATGGCGTAAAAGCTTAATAAACAAAATCACTCTTGCATTTATAATATTAGTTAGGATTTCAGTTTACCCTTATATTCGTAAACCTTTTTATTGATAACTAACTGTGCCCACGACTTCGTCCGCGTGGAAACTTATGTAAAAAAAACGGTGATTAATAAAGTCATCTGAATGTATTAAGTCCATTTATTTAACTACTTTCTCTCGTACTTAAGTTGCGTCGTCATTAAAATTACAGTAACTTTTGATATAGTTGACCCATTTTAATGAAAGAAAGATTAAATTTTAGTCGAGGATATGTTTTATGATTTTTGATGTTTTATCGCGAAGACGATACTTTAGGAGTGATACGTGTTCAAGCAAACAGACATACAGACATTTCTGAGACAATGTATTTTATTACATTCCTAGACACCTTTTTTTTATAGTGGAGAAATCCTTCATAGGCTACACCTCTCGCTGCCAGGAGATAACGAGAGGATTATTCCAAACTCCTACTGGCTAAAACTCCACTGCCGCCTAGCGCATATTTGTGAACCAGAAAACCGGGGTGACGGAAGCAAACTCCGGGGCCCTGGTCACGCGCTCAGATCGCACGTTGGTGGTAGTACGGGGATCATCTTCGTGTGGAGAGACAGAGCTCTCCTAGGCCTCATTTAGAAGCTGCGGCTATCCCGTGCTTCTTCGCCACGGGTTCTCAATGGACGCGCCCGCATCCATCACCAGGAGGTTACATTCCTAGAGACCTGCAACATTTTTTTTTTTCAAAAAAATCTTCAGTGTACAGACATGTTACATTCACATTCTTATTATATATTATAATATTACTTATTATATATTATAGACAATTCGTTTTATAGTGTATAAGTTCAAGCGGTTGGCTACAACCTCACCTGGTTAAATGACGATTTTTCTAAAATAGTTCTAGACGAAATTTAAAGGGAGACTTTCGTTCAAGTATAGTTTCCTGAACACACACATAGAAAAAAACCCTATTACCATACTTTTAATTATTTATTTACTTGTATAGCTAAATAGAGTAACCATCATTTATTATTATAGCCAATTGATTGATTACTCGTAGCTACGAGGTTCAATGTATGTGAAATAGTGCAGTGGCCAAAATTTGTTACTCTTTAACAGTACCCAGGGAGCATGTGCAGGGGAATAAGAGATACCCTTGCTGCAGACGCAAGTAACATCAGCCCCCACAGTGTTAATTCAAAATGGTGTCTACCGTCACCAAAATCTACGACTCATTACAAGGATGCGAATCTATGACGAACTAGTGGTCGCCTACTAAACGAAATTCAACCATAATTCAGCATGTAAGGAAGTGTAAAATTAAAATTTGTTGTATTCAAATAAACTAATAACTAAAAAAACAATTTCGAAGGTCACGTAAGGTATGAAACGTAAGGCATGTTAAAAATATTGAATGTGGGACGAAAAAAGGGAATTGGAACGTAAAAGTGAATGGGAAGATATTAGAAGTAGCAAGATGACAGTGAAAGAATAAATAGATAAGGAATTAAATCCCATTATCCCAATACATGAAAGTTTCAATATAATTCAACATGAATTAAAGTTTAATTCGAAAAAAAACATCTAAATAATTATCGGTATATTCACAGTAGAGTTATCGGTAGGCGATTATTAAACATGCAATTATTTAAGTATAAATTATCGACACGTACATTAACCAGAATAATATATTGTTTGACATACATTCGTTACTCACTAACTAATTAAATAAGCTTCGAACGTTGCACCACAAAACCACGTTCGAGTATTATATTTCTGTTTCCATAGATAGCTATACAATGTATGTATAATATATAGGTAGATAATACTCCTATGTAATAGAGTGGTATACGATATATGTCCTTGTCTACATATAAATATTGATATACATATATAGTAGGTATGTCTGAGATCGATAAAATGTTACACGTATTGGATTTTTGTAGGTAGAGCCACGCTGAAGCTATTACTGGTTTCAGCATGAATGGCTCGGCTTACCCGACCCACAGAAACACCCACGTGAAGTAACAGTGCTTGCACAGAGCGCTAGAGGCCCACCTCCCCTTGTCTCCCCTCCCCCTAACTCAGATTGGCAACGCACTTGCGACTCCCCTGGTTTTGCAAGAGTTTATGGACGTTGGTAATCACTTAACATCAGGTAACCTACCTGTTTGTTTGCCTCCTATAATATAAAAAAAGTTGACATACTTCAGTATGCGAAGTTAAGTATTAGATAGAAGTAGTCAGGTGAAGCTGTTAAGACCTTCCTAGGAAAATAGCCTAGTCTGTTCTGTCTGTTGGGCTACGATTTATTATTTACTGGCCTTTTGCCACGACTTCGCTCGCATTGATTTAGATTTAACTTATGCCTCGAGAATACTACTTCTTTTCGGTGAATACTACCTTATGTTCCTTTCTGTGTTCTTCGCAACGTGTATGTAAAATTTAATTACGATCGGTTCCGTAGTTGAGGCGTATCAAACAATTTAACTCACATTTTCATTTATAATAGCAAGCAATATCAAAGGCGGTAACACAAGGGAAACAAAACGCAAGATTCATTTATGGCTTCAAACTTTAACTTATAATAACACGGAAGAGCTCTTAAAAATGATTATAAATGACACAAACATATTCTCACGTAACCAAATACAAATAGACACACAAACACACACGAGCACTTTTAATTAGATGAAAAACCATTCTGAAATAGATATCCACAAGACAGGCCTCGAACCTAATGTGTAGTTCAGCAAGCGATCTATAACATATTTAGAAAATACTCGTATATATTAACTAGCGGGCCGGGCGGACGTTGTCCTACCTTGATAATAGAAAAATCTAAAATTCAACCACAGCGCCACCTACCGTGTTCCATTGTGAATCTAAAATATTCTCGGATCCATTTAGGAGGAGTTCAGTGACATATACACGTACAGACGAAATTTATATATAAAGATAACTTGATTAGCTATAAAATATTTATTATTATTATATTAGACAGGATTACAATTTAAAGCGGACAAAGTCGCGGGCTAATGTTATTATCGTAATTTTTGTGACATTAGTGTTAATATGAACGTATAAACTTTGTTTTTAAAATTCATATGAATCATCTCAAAGAGTAATAAACATATTATAACATTGCGTTGGGAGTTTCTGGCGTGATCTTGGAATGTCATAATATTATATTTTATTCTTATGAACTTCTCGTGTTATTTAGCTCTATATTCTGTAATATTCATGGTGTTTTATATTATATAGTTTGGTTACAGTGCACAAGTAAAGTGTATCGGAAATATGTAATACCACGGAGCATGGATTCTGACTTGACACAAAAACTGCCTGGTAATTTCTAATAAGACGGCCGCCATTTTCTTAGTTCATTGAAATGATCTGCAATATCATTACTTACTCGGCAATGACAGTAATTATCTTTTTTTATACAAATATATTTCTCAAAAATAAAATTGAAAAATTAAACAGCTCCCTTTGATCCGGACTCGGGATAGTCCATTAAATTCATTAAGGCGCGCCCGCCTGCCCCTCTGGCGGGAGGTTTCACATGTCTTCCTCCACCCCAATCCCCTCCTCAGGCCCCGGTATGGCCTCCGATCAAGAAGTCGGCCTCTCACAGGCTAAACCTCTCAGCTTCCAAGAATACGTATCCAAGATCTATCCTAATCTCATAAAAGGTTACGAATGTTATAGTGATCTCAATCGCGAGCGATTCCCTCACTCCTTCAAGCCCGCTCCCTCGGTCTCTGCCAAGATCGAGGTATCCAACAACTTCGAGATCCTATCTGATCGTGATAGCGACTCCGATTCTGGCTCCGATATGGAGCAAGACGCCCCTGCTGCGGACGATGGCTTCACCACCGTCACGCACCGCAAGCTGCGCAAGAAGCGCTCCAACTCCTCGTCCGATCCGGAGGGCAGTTTGCCCTCTAAAAAGATCGTTAACATCAATGGCGCGAAAGTGCCAAAGACGACTCCAACGCTCTCTAGACCCACTTCGCTAAAACTGCGGGTTCCGCAGTTTCGGGGAAAAAGCACCGCCCACCGCCCCCCGTCACGATCCAAGACAAAGCGTCTTGGATTGAAATTTCTAGCCTGCTGGAAACGGCAGGCATCCCTTTCACCTCCGCTGCGAATACCGCTGTAGGTATCCTAGTGAAGGTCGCGTCCCCTGACAATCATCGTAAACTGACTCGTTTCCTTCGGGACAACAAGTTCGGTTACTTCACCTACTCGCTCGAAGAAGAGCATCACCTACGCGTAGTCATCCGCAGAGTCCCTGCGGAGATCCCGACAGACGAAATCTCCAATGACCTCAACGGGCAGGATATCCCTGTCCGTGAGGTGCATCGCATGCGCTCTCCGCGCACGCAGCAACCATATGATATGGTTTTAGTAGTCCTCGATCGCACCCACGAAGGGAAAGCGATCTTTAATATCTCTACCCTCTGCGGCCTCAATTATTTAAGTATAAATTATCGACACGTACATTAACCAGAATAATATATTGTTTGACATACATTCGTTACTCACTAACTAATTAAATAAGCTTCGAACGTTGCACCACAAAACCACGTTCGAGTATTATATTTCTGTTTCCATAGATAGCTATACAATGTATGTATAATATATAGGTAGATAATACTCCTATGTAATAGAGTGGTATACGATATATGTCCTTGTCTACATATAAATATTGATATACATATATAGTAGGTATGTCTGAGATCGATAAAATGTTACACGTATTGGATTTTTGTAGGTAGAGCCACGCTGAAGCTATTACTGGTTTCAGCATGAATGGCTCGGCTTACCCGACCCACAGAAACACCCACGTGAAGTAACAGTGCTTGCACAGAGCGCTAGAGGCCCACCTCCCCTTGTCTCCCCTCCCCCTAACTCAGATTGGCAACGCACTTGCGACTCCCCTGGTTTTGCAAGAGTTTATGGACGTTGGTAATCACTTAACATCAGGTAACCTACCTGTTTGTTTGCCTCCTATAATATAAAAAAAGTTGACATACTTCAGTATGCGAAGTTAAGTATTAGATAGAAGTAGTCAGGTGAAGCTGTTAAGACCTTCCTAGGAAAATAGCCTAGTCTGTTCTGTCTGTTGGGCTACGATTTATTATTTACTGGCCTTTTGCCACGACTTCGCTCGCATTGATTTAGATTTAACTTATGCCTCGAGAATACTACTTCTTTTCGGTGAATACTACCTTATGTTCCTTTCTGTGTTCTTCGCAACGTGTATGTAAAATTTAATTACGATCGGTTCAGTAGTTGAGGCGTATCAAACAATTTAACTCACATTTTCATTTATAATAGCAAGCAATATCAAAGGCGGTAACACAAGGGAAACAAAACGCAAGATTCATTTATGGCTTCAAACTTTAACTTATAATAACACGGAAGAGCTCTTAAAAATGATTATAAATGACACAAACATATTCTCACGTAACCAAATACAAATAGACACACAAACACACACGAGCACTTTTAATTAGATGAAAAACCATTCTGAAATAGATATCCACAAGACAGGCCTCGAACCTAATGTGTAGTTCAGCAAGCGATCTATAACATATTTAGAAAATACTCGTATATATTAACTAGCGGGCCGAGCGGACGTTGTCCTACCTTGATAATAAAAAAATCTAAAATTCAACCACAGTGTATGTTACCCAAAACAAAAAATCGGTTGTGTGCCTTAAGCGCCAACCTTAGTAGTCCGGTGAAGCTGTAAAGACCCTGCCGGGTCAATAGCATAGTCAGTTCGAAAAAAAAAAGCTATAAAATATTTATTATTATTCTATTAGACAGGATTACAATTTAAAGCGGACAAAGTCGCGGGCTAATGGGATTATCGTAATTTTTGTGACATTAGTGTTAATATGAACGTATAAACTTTGTTTTTAAAATTCATATGAATCATCTCAAAGAGTAATAAACATATTATAACATTGCGTTGGGAGTTTCTGGCGTGATCTTGGAATGTCATAATATTATATTTTATTCTTATGAACTTCTCGTGTTATTTAGCTCTATATTCTGTAATATTCATGGTGTTTTATATTATATAGTTTGGTTACAGTGCACAAGTAAAGTGTATCGGAAATATGTAATACCACGGAGCATGGATTCTGACTTGACACAAAAACTGCCTGGTAATTTCTAATAAGACGGCCGCCATTTTCTTAGTTCATTGAAATGATCTGCAATATCATTACTTACTCGGCAATGACAGTAATTATCTTTTTTTATACAAATATATTTCTCAAAAATAAAATTGAAAAATTAAAAAAAAAATGTTGGTACATAGATTATGAAATCATATAGAAATAGCTGTTATTACTTTATTTGAATGAAAATAGTTGTTTTACCGTGTATATCTACACGGTCTGTATTCGAACAAGGGTTTTATTTTATAAGGGTTTTAAGAAAATTATTCGATACGCAATATATATAAGAGTTGTTGAGGTATGTATGCTTGGTACATATATATGTTTCAACAACTCATATATGTATGAATAGTCAGCTTAGCTTAGCTCAGATAGGTCGCGAATTGCATGTATCAGGCAACAGCCCAAACCGAGGTGTGCCGTGCACCCTTGAGCTAGTTGTCAAATAAAATAGACTGAGTACCTTAAGCGCTCTCCTTAGTAGCCCGGTAAATCTGTCAAGATCATACTAGGTCAATAGCGTAGGCAATTTGAAAAAAAAAACTGTATTCGAACTACGAATTCTTAAAAGTTCTTCAAGGTAACTTGTTTATTGGAAAAACTTATTCTTCTAGAACATTTAATCCAATATGTTAAGATAAAAACGTTAAAAAAATTATTTAATTCTTGCCACCTTCAACCAAAGTTTTCGACTATCGATTTAAAATCAAAGATTAGAGATATGAATTAAATAATTTTTTTAACGTTTTTATCTTAACATATTGGATTAAATGTTCTAGAAGTCATCAATCTAACTCTGTGCATTTGTTTTTTTTTTTAAATTAATAAATGACAAAGTGACATCAACGTGCCTTATATGGAACAAATGGAACAGTTAACAGTCAGATGAATAATATAATAACAATAATAAGAAAGAATATACTAGAATAAAAACCTACAACGCTTCATCACATTGATACAACTTACACTATTATTATCCCATACATATTATATTTTAAAAAATCAATTACCAAAATGTAAGTATCACTTAAAAACAGCTGCATATATTCGCTAATTCTTTTTTTGTGCTTATAATTGTTAAGACCTGGATTGTTTTAAAGAAAAGGTTAGACAATTCGTATGGAAAAGTGCAAATTCAAGAAAATCTTCATTAACAGACTGGCTTTCATTCAACATCCTTCAAATTTTATTTCATTACATAGTACTGTAAAGGCAAGATTTGGTGCCATTACCTTCATTAGCTTAGCCGTAGTGCGCAGCTAGTGATAAAAAAAAATACTTTATTCAGTTTAGGCCCTGAAAAGGCGCTTATGAACGTCAAAACTACCATAGGTTCATAAAACAACCCAGTCATCGAGTAGAACCGGCATGAAACTCGATCTCGTTTATCTTTTCATTATACTATACTATATTATACTATATTCTTACTTTGGATGTGGTAGAGCCACGCTGAAGCTACTACTGGTTTCAGCATGAATGGGTCGGCTCGCCCGGGTTAGTACCACCCTCTCACAGAAAACCGACGTGAAGTAACAGTGCTTGTATTGTTACGTTTCGTTCGGACAGTGAG
>MU159171.1:264059-313772 GCA_015888305.1 Antheraea pernyi | reverse complement strand
TTTTTTTTTTTTTTTGCAATTTATGGTAAAATAGCAGTTCAAACACCCGAAAAGATACACATTCCACAATGTATACTTTTCAAGTTTGACAAGAGTAGTAACAACTATTGCTACCGAAAACATTTGCGATGTTTATCTAGATGCATTAGACGTAACTGCCAAAGATGCATTTCTGATTTCAGATTCGGTAATTTAAAATCTTCTCGAATCGGTCAGAAAGACCAACAACTTTAAACAAAGACATATAAAAGGGCGGAAGTGATAGCAAAACCGTATCCGACAATCGAGGAGCTATTAAACACTCTTAACCAACCTTGATCGATCATCCAAGAACATTTGCAGTAGATAGGAAAAGTAAGCAGAGCAGGTGTCTGGCTCCTGCATAATCTGTCCAAAGAAACCAAAACTAACCGATCCACCATACGCAACTTATTGCTTCAGCGGCACAATCGAAACATGTGTTCTCTATGATAATCCAAAACACCAAAAGACAGTGGCTCTCTCCGAATGAATCGCTTCAAAGTACAGCTAAGTACATCCCAAAAAGACGGTTTAGCGTGTTCGGTGGAGTATTTGCGGAGTCGTGCCATTTGAAGTGCTAAAACCTCGACGAACTGTGAATGCAGACCAATACTGTGAATAATCGAAGTGACCAGCGATTGTCAACAGAAAAAGCGTTATTCTGCAACACGATAATGCAAGACCACAATGCGCAAGACGAACCCTAAAATAACAATTAATAAATTGGGATGAGAGGTATTGTCTCATCCTCCATACGCGCCCGTTATCGCGCCATTGGATATCCATTTATTCACATCGCTACAACATTTTGTAAGTAGCAAAAAACGTGGTTATTTGGATAATGTCCAAAATGCAATCTCTATTTTATCGATCCGGCATTAAAAAAATTTATAGCAAAAGGTTGTCAATAACAAGGGTGGTTACATCATTGATTAAGAAAGAACTTACCTGTTTGAGTTTAATATTAAAAAACGACATTAGTTTTCTGTCCACCTCATACTACACAGAAAGAAGTTTTGTTGAAATAATGAGTTTTATAAATTAGGTTTTTTTTTTGTGAATTATACTCATAAGTTTCTGTTCTGTCCGTTCAAACTAAAAGCTAGAATTTTTTTTTCTCGAACTGACTACGCTAAAGCTAGAAACTTTTCGATTTATCTATGATTTACGTTTTAGGTAGAAACGTCTCTTTTTCTTGCAGCTTGATATCAACAGCCATCGTTGCATAGTGGTAGTAAGCTCTACTATTGAACTGAAAGGTCGCGGCGTCGCTCGTCGCAGCTAAAGCTAGAAACTTTTCGATTTATCTATGATTTACGTTTTAGGTAGAAACGTCTCTTTTTCTTGCAGCTTGATATCAACAGCCATCGTTGCATAGTGGTAGTAAGCTCTACTATTGAACTGAAAGGTCGCGGCGTCGCTCGTCGCACATTGAGTGATGAAAAAAAACTACTTTTTTTTTATTGTAGCACGGCAAAATGGCTGCACTATGCCTGATGGTAAGCACAGTACAGTCCAAAAACAATGGCGACCACCGAGTGGCACACTATTCATCGCCGGTCGCCACTATCATGTCGACTTGCAAAAAGCTGGATATGCACAGTATAATCCCGAAACGCGACCCGCAGAAGCGAATCACAATTACGGGCTGTTTCGCCATATACATGGTGGTTGCGACCCAGTCAGGCTCTAAAAGCCTACTCTACCCCGCAATGTATGGCATACATGTATGGCAATTGTTTATTTGCCCCAATATAAATATCCTTTGTTTGGAATTATACTAGACGGCAAAGCGTGAAGGGATGTAGTACAGCTAAGTACATCCCAAAAAGACGGTTTAGCGTGTTCGGTGGAGTATTTGCGGAGTCGTGCCATTTGAAGTGCTAAAACCTCGACGAACTGTGAATGCAGACCAATACTGTGAATAATCGAAGTGACCAGCGATTGTCAACAGAAAAAGCGTTATTCTGCAACACGATAATGCAAGACCACAATGCGCAAGACGAACCCTAAAATAACAATTAATAAATTGGGATGAGAGGTATTGTCTCATCCTCCATACGCGCCCGTTATCGCGCCATTGGATATCCATTTATTCACATCGCTACAACATTTTGTAAGTAGCAAAAAACGTGGTTATTTGGATAATGTCCAAAATGCAATCTCTATTTTATCGATCCGGCATTAAAAAAATTTATAGCAAAAGGTTGTCAATAACAAGGGTGGTTACATCATTGATTAAAAAAAAACTTATCTGTTCGAGTTAAATGTTAAAAAAACGACATTACTTTCTTGTCCCCCACATACTACACAGAAAGAAGTTTTGTTGAAATAATGAGTTTTAGGAATATGGATTTTTTTTGTGAATCAACCTCATTAGCTTCTGTTCTGTTCGTTCAAACTACAAGCTACAAACTTTTCGATTTATCTATGATTTACGTTTTAGGTAGAAACGTCTCTTTTTCTTACAGGCTGATATCAACAGCCATCGTGGCATAGTGATAGTAAGCTCTGCTATTGAACTGAAAGGTCGCGGTGTCGCTCATCTCACATTGAGTGACGAAAAAAACTACATGTATGGCAATTGTTTATTCGCCCCAATATAAATATCCTTTGTTTGGAATTATACTAGACGGCAAAGCGTGAAAGGATGTATTCATTAAAAAAAATATGATCTTCGGGTATCTAATTGAAAACTATGCCTTAAAAACATAAATGACAACATTATTAGTGAAAGCAATTTTCTCCTGACGTCTTATGAATCAACGGTTTGTTATTTAAAGGAAGATCGAAGAAGGCCTGAAAGGTTTGTATGAGGAATTATATATAAAAGCTGTGAATACTTGAGTTAAGTTAACATAAAAACATTTGCTGGTCTTACTTAGATGAAGAGAATATCTTACTTACACAACTTATAATAGGTATTGCGTGTCCCCATATATCTGGTGACGTACTTGTGAAATGTTCACCAGCAGTATCGACGACAGTTGGTAACGAGGATGCAGGTATGTCTAAAAGGGTTAGAGCCAATCCAGACCATTGCATCGTGAACGGATCATAAAACCCTGTAGCTGACGCCGAAGACACATCTGTCATGTGTATCTTATTACCTGTTAGAACAAATCATTGAATTCTGATGAACATTTAATAATAAGATTTATAGGAAGGTATAAAGTATATTTCTGTTAGTTTTCTCTTAAGTATTCGGAAATTCTAAATCTATACTTCTATATTATTTTTAAAAAGAGGTAAAGTTTGTGAGTTTGTGACGTTATGTCGTAAAGGGGGTAATCTCAGGAAGTACTAAACCGATACTTTTACCACTAGAAAGCCACGTTATTTGTGAATGTCACAGGCTATATATCATCACGCTAAGACGAATAGGAGCGTAGCAACAATGAAGAATGTTTTAAAATCGGGCGTCTTTTACCTTTTGAGAGCTTCCACTGCGTGTTAGCCCAAAATAGCTACTCCACGCGTACAAAATCGTGGACAGAAGCTATTAATTAATTATATTATTATTGTAATATTATAAAGAGGTAAAGTTTGTGAGGTTGTAGGGGGTAATGTCTGAGGAGTCGGAGAAAAAATGGTAAAACGTTTCTTACGAACGCTGCCTTAACGATGAGAGATATATGATTGAGTTCTACAAAAAAGTTGTAGCTTGATAATGCCTATTACCGCCCAACGAAGTAGGCACGGGTCAGCCAGTAGTGTCATACATTGGAAGAATTGTCTTAAAAAATGCTATCAAAAACCAAAACATCCTAAGTCAAGGGCTCTTTTCCTATCCAAAAACAAGCAAGTCATCGCGTGACGAACCAAGGAAATATTCAGTTTGATTTATTTCCTTTCTGTATATTTTTTTAATATACAAGTATGCGAGTCCTTGTTTTTACAGTTACTTTTATCACATATAAAGCATTGATATACAAAAACCCAAGATGCACACTTAACGTCTCACAGCCGGCACACATAATGAGTGCATGATTTTGAATTATGCAGTCATTTCAAATAGTCTCGCGTCGCTTGCGTCCTTGTAAAACCAATTTTAAATCGTTCAGGTAAGGTTGAATTTGCAAAATCAGAAGTTTAACGCATAACTATAACCGCGTATGTATGTTGGGGAGTTTTTGCGGGACGGTTTTGTTCGCTACTTTTATTGGAGACTGTGTGTCTTGGGTTTTTATATGTCAATGATATAAAGGCATTATTACCAGACATCGCTATCGTCCACGTAATGATTCACATTAACCCTTTGAAAGGAAAAAACCTATTACCCGGTAAATCGGTACTATACTTTGGTATAACCTAATATTATGACCTAAAAAATATTGGTCCCACTATAATATTGCAAAATAAATTAACTTAATTAAAAATTAAATTAATTATCACTCTTTTTGTGTTTTTTTTTGCTAAGAATAATAAATCACAATTTAAACATTGGTATAAAGTTCAAAAACTATCTTTTAGAAATCATTTATTTCTGCAATAGAATAATGATATTTATGTTATTTTATAGAAAAATACGCGATAAAAAAAAATCAATCTTCCATAATTCATTTTAATATTATTCAATAGCGGACATGACGTGCAGTTTGTGTAATATTTTACTATGTTTTGTGATTTTCCCTATAAATAAAAATTGCGCTTTACAAGCTAAAGATAAATATTGCGCGTTTTTATGTGGAAACACATTGTACGGTGACCTCAAAGATATTTCCCATACAAGTATTTGTATTTCAAACCAAGTTGCTTTATTATTTGAGTTTATTTGGAATATATTTAATATGTATATACGTATGTCTGTTTACAATAAGTATGTACCTAACATAATATAGTCCCTTCATATACATATAAATATGTATATTATTTTGACTACCTCTATATACTCGTATGTTCTGTTAAGGAAAAAGTAAAATTGAGTTCTTTTTTTTTCAGAAAGTGTGTTCTCAAAATCTATACTAATATTACAAAGAGGTAAAGTTTGTGAGTTTGTGGCGTTGCAGGGGGTAATCTCTGGATCTACTAAACCGATTTTGCAAATTCTTTTACCAATATAAAGCCACGTTATTTGTGAGTGTCATAGGCTATATATTAAGCCGAAAAATGCAAAGGCTTTTTTGTGGTAGTCGGATTTGTAAAGTCGGAGAAAAAACGGCCGAACGAAAACGTTTCTTACGAACTCTGCCTTAACGATGAGAGATATATGATGGAGTTCTAGAGAAAAGTTGTAGAGCTTGATAATGCCTACAAGAAAGTCAGCGACAGCATATGTACTTCAAGGTTTTTTTCTATCAGGGCGGGACAATGTCCGCCGTGCCCGATAGTCCGAAATAAACCATTAATAGGGCGCCATTTTCTATATTTATAATACACGTGATATAGTTTTTGGAAAATAGGGTTAATCATAAAAACAATTGACGATTTTACTGGTGAAGGCAATTCTATCTCGTATTTGCTCAATAAAATTATCTTCCAAATATTTTGTTGGTAAGTAGAAGTTTCGTGAATGAAAATGAAATATAACACTGTCAATAATAAGCGACGTTTATTGTATTGAATTCAATTACTGAGAATATTCATCTATTTGTCTATTTGTTCCTGACTATCAAGTGTTGAGAACTAAACTCGAAAATTTTCGAGAGACTCACCCGTCAATTTATATAATAACCACGTATCCAAGGTCCCAAACATCGCGTTGGCGTTTTTTACGGCATGTTTTAACGCAACCACGTTTTGTAATACCCAATGCAGCCTCAATGTTGTCTGAAAAGCATTAAATTTATGAGTCGTTACGTTTTAAAATGAGCTAGACCTAATTTTTTTTTTGTAGCACGGCAAAATGACTGCACTATGCCTGATGGTAAGCACAGTGCAATCCAAAAATCCTATCCAATGGCGACAACCGAGAGACACACTATCCATCGCCGGTCGCCGCTGTCATGCCGGCCTGCGAAAAGCTGGATATGCACAGGCTGATCCCGAAACGCGACCCGCAGAAGCGAATCACTATGACGGGCTTTTTCGCCATATACATGGTGGTTGCAACCCAGTCAGGCTGTAAAACCCTACCACCCCGCTTTCGCCATTACCTCGTTCGTTATTCAGCAGGGTGCAGCACGTGCAGGAGAGGTCGGTTTGGGTGTCTCAAGTCTTATGATGTTATTCGACACCCCTTACACTCCATAATTTTAATCGGTCATAAAATATGATTATCTTTTTTTAACATTTCCAGTTTTTATACACCGAGAACGAAGCAAACCAAACAAACTCACATTCGCATCTTATTAATATTATAAATACGAATGCCAGTGTGTTTATTTTTTGTTCTATTTTACCGCGTTAACTGCTCAACCTATCATCATGAAATTGTCCATAAACGTTCTCAGGGGTACAGAAATGGACAGGGTACCTTTCATCCAGAATAAATGCACTGTTCAAACAAATCAAAGCAACAATTAACGAGAGCAAAAACTAGTATACAATATCACCATTGACATCTAAAACCCAAGACGTACAGTCTCGAATAACAGTAGCGTTCAAAACCGGCCGCAAAACTCCCCAATATACATACGTGGTTATGCATAAACTTATGCTTTTGCAAATTCAACCTTATCGGAATTATTTAATTTTGTTTTTACAAGGACGCAAGCGACGCGAGACTATTTGAAATGACCGCATAATCCAAAATTATGCACTCATTTTTGTGTGCCGTCTGTGAGACGTTAAGTGCGTATCTTGCGTTTTTGTATATCAATGAATATGGACTAGTGGGGATGTCTGACCTTTTTTTATCTCATAAATATTAATTTTTATTTACAGTTTCCTAAAGAGTGTTACAAGCGTACATTGGCTGGGACGACCGCTTGCCATCAGACGGGTCGCGTACTTACTCGCCACCATCGCGGTGTATAAACTATCCAAACGAAACTTAATATTATATATGAAATTACTACATATGCTTATTTATTAGCAACAAAATTATGTCGCTTGGCTTACGAAATAATTTAAAAGTCATTAAAATTTTTGGTAATAATGAAGCACACTGTATGAAATTGTTGGTAGACATTGGATTGAAGAAGGCATTACTTTGAGGAAGTCCCTCATTAAATATTATACCGAATGTTACTTTGCACATCCGCCTGGTATTAATTGACCACTAACTACGTCTCACTGCAACAAAAAGCGCTTTTTTTACTAAAACAACGAAAAGAACTAAATTTAAAGAATAAAATAAAAAGCAGGTTCAACCAAGGAACGCGATTTTAATTCTTTTCAGTGTTTTAGTAAAAAAGCGCTTTTTGTTGTAGTGAGACTTAGAAGTGATCAATCAATCCCAAGCGGAAGTGCTAAGTTAACATCCGGTAGCGCCACGCTGAAACTATTACTGGTTTTAGCATGAATGGGTCGGCTCGCCCGGGGTAGTACCACCCTCTCACAGAAAAACCGACGTGAAGTAACAGTACTTGCATTGTTTCTTTTCGTTCGGTCAGTGAGAGCGCCGGAGGACCACTTCCCCTTCCCTCTCCTCGCTCCTCTCCCACTCCCTCCCCTAACCCTTCCCCCCAAAGGGTGGCCACGCACTTGCAACTCCTCTGGTGTTGTTAGTGTCCATGGACGGTGGTGATCACTTAACATCAGGTGACCCACATGTTCGTTTGCCACATGTGACATAAAAAAATATATATATATATTTGTGGTAATTATGTGAACAAGGCGCATATACCTACCTACAAGTCGCTAAGTGTGACACGGCACGGAGATTTGACATACTTGCAAATAATTTAACGAACATTTGTATTTATTTTGTGCTTTTGTCGATTTTTAGGTGGACATCAAAGCAATGTACGTTGGTGAAGAAGTTTGGCAGCTATTAGCAATATATAACCAAACTAGCGGTACCCGGCAGACGATGTCCCACTCTGATTATAAAAAAAAAACCTTGACGAATTATATACCAAAACGTTCTTCATCAATCACTTTATCGACTGGTGAAAACCGCTTGAAAATCCGTTCAGTAGTTTTTGAGTTTATCGCGAACAGACAGACAGACAGACGCGGTAGGGGACTATGTTTTATACTGTGTAATTAGAAAATATATGTACAAATGTTTACTAACGTGCAAACTGGTTTAAAATAAAGGTTAATGATATGCAGAAAATATTTTTATCTTTTCTGTCTGTCCTGTTTTTATCGTTCCCGAAACGAAAAGGTGTACTAGGCAGAGAGTTTCACTGTCCAAGAAGTTCTAAACGTAATTGTAGACCGTTTTCATTGAAGTGCTTTAGAAATTCCATGTTTTTTTTTTCGAACTGACTGCGCTATTGACCTGGCAAGGTCTAACAGCTTCACCGGACTTCCATCTCATATATTGGCTCTGTATTACAATGTACAACGATAATTAAATTACATTTGTGAGGATAATAAATAAAGCTATTATATATGCTTTTGTCACCTGATATAAATGAGAACATTCAGAGTTTCGATACATTAATTTTATATTATCAATATTTGGAAGTAGATTTGTCGATGTTATATAGTTTAATGAATAATAAAATTGACTGTTCATGTCTGATAGAACGAATATGTCTGAACTATTATCAACATATGCCCGAAAACCTCAGAGTTTTCATGAAAGTACAACCAAAAGGATAAATAAGAAGGTAGTATCTTTTTTATGTATGTTTGTAACCGACCCCTTTGAGCTCGATTTTGTCCTACTTTGAACGATCAGATTTAATTCAAACTTTACACACCTGTTAAAGGTCGATGACAATGCAATAATCCGAAAAAAAAGGTAAAAAAAATTACTAAAAAATGAAAAATAAATAATAATTAAAAAAAACTAAAGGAAACACGCTTTCATAAAAAAATCCAACTAAAAAACAGAAAATAAAATTTAATAAATTTGGATTAAGAATAGTGTAAATTAGAAATAAATGTATATTTTTGTAAAAAGTGACAAAAAAATGATAAAATAATATCTGGAGGTGCTAATATTAACATGCGTCACTGTTAATATCAGCACCACCAGGTATCAGTATTTTTATCATTTTTTTAGTTTTTTTAAACTATTATTTATTTTATCTAGCATACTTTTTGTGATAGTACAACTTTTAAGAGAAAACCTGTTGATATCATTCGTTCTTTGCATTAAAATACAACTAATACTCGCACAGAAATTCACAAACTCAAACACATCTAGGCAAATACGTCAATACATATCTCCATTGTTCATTTTTTCTTATGTAAATACCAATTAATTAGTAAAACGTTATATTATCTCCTAGTATACTAGTAATAAAGTCTACTTTTGAACAGACCGATTGACGGACATAATATCATAATAACAGGTTTTCGTTAAAAAGATATAAAACAATAAGGTAGCAAAGACAATTTTAAATTTTTAGTTTATTTCTCCAAAGAGGTTGGCCCGATTTTTTGTAGCCTTTTACTGGCAAATAGCTGTTGTTATAAGGAGTAACTTAAGCTACTTTTAAAGTAGCTGATACCTGCGACTTGAAGCACTTAGTATTCAACAAGATAATAATATCAAAATAACAGCTTTTTACTAAATGAATATGAAAGTATAAAGGGTACTTATAACGAAAAACTGTTTTTTAAATTTTTTGTCTGTCTGTTTGTTTGATACGGTTTGGCTCAATTTTCCTCTTTCCCAAACAGATAGCTAATATTATAATCAGGGGCGTAGCTACCGCCGTATCAGCCGTATCAATGATACGGGGCCCCCGGGCTACAGAGGCCCCCAACGTGTATAATATTTACCCTTCATTTGGGCCCCCAACTAATTTTTTGATACAGGGCCCCTCCAATGCACGCTACGCCACTGATTATAATACTTATATTTTAGAAAAAAAAGAAAGAAAATAATATTCCGCTCAATAAAGAAATAATATCACGGCAAGGAACGTAAACAGAGGGGGTGTCAGCTGGGATTTATTAAATTGAAAAAAAAAATTGCGAAAATCGAGTGTTTTGGTTATGAAACATTTTTTGTGGAATGGATGGAACAGTTTATTTGGACCATAAGCAGTTTTAAAAGTAATTAAATTTAAAAACAACCTTGAAAATTACCGAAAATAGCGGATTGCAAACATGCTAAAGAAAAAAAAATTTGTATTAAAGCTTGTATTTGTACTTGTAGTATCAGAAATACAAGAAACGTAATTAATTGTGTTTATTTTTTTTATACCTTCAATTTAAAAAAATCGGTTTTTTTACGATCTACTTAGATTTTAGAGGGTTAGTGGTCCAAGTACCCTTCAGAATACGACTCAACAGATCAATTTGCATAGAGATCCTACACGATCCGGGTCTACATTTCTTTCATTAACATGATCGCAATTTTATGCAATTGTTAAGGATTTTTTGGAATTTTCTTCGCCTTTATTTAAAAGTATCTATTCGTCAAACTGAACGATTCTTAACCTTTACTAATCTACACATTTCTTTGTTCTTCTTTCTTCTTTCGTTACTTTCAAACATTTTTGCAAAAAAAAAATAGTATTAACTTAGAAAATTTATCAATATGGTCCAGTTTTTACCGGTGGACGACCTCTATTAAGTGTAAAAAGTTGCAAGCCCCGTGATGGAATTTTAAAATAAAATAAATATCCTTCAACAAACCTTGTCGCTAATTATGTTTAGAACAAAGGTCAGCCGTACCTCATTAATATAACGAGGTATAACAAAGAAGAAACATATCACTAACAACAAATGTTATTGCGTAAATAAAGAAAGACCTTGATCCTATGGCAAACTAAAATCCGTAAAATTAATATTTATTTTACACATAACTAATATAAATTAACAAGCAATGATACAAAAATATGCTTTAGGTTATGTAATGGGTTCGCTGTAAACAACATTATTCTATTTTACGTGTTAACTTCTGTGGAAACACAGAGGAGAAAAGCAGAGGATTTAGTTTAAAATATGTTCTGTGCCCCTTCATATGGTGTCCGAAGACCTCTCCTGTATGACTTCTTTACTTTATTACTATTTTTATTTAGCACTAACTGTGCCGGCGACGCCGTCCGCGTGGACCGTAATGTGAAAATATTGGTAGTAACCAAATTACTAGGTACAAGAAGACTGCATAGTTCACAATATCACCGAATTTGATGCTACCTGTGCACGATAATTACCAACTTTTATTTTATGTTACTACTATATTCTGGACGCTCTTTTTCAATACATTTTTCTCAGCTAATGATTTTTTTATATCATAGAGGGCAAACGAGCAGGTGGGTCACCTGATGTTAAGTGATCACCACCGTCCATAGACACTTGCAACACCAGGGGAGTCGCAAATACGTTGCCAGCCTGTGTGGGGGGGAAGGAAGGGAAAGGGAAGGGGAAAATGGAAGGGGAAGGGAGGTGGGTCTCCGGCGCTTACTCGCTTTTCTTCAACCCGCAATAAGCATGTAACAACTGGCTAAATTATCTTGGGACGTGACACAGAATCAGCACAAAAATTATAATCGATACTGGCCTTGGTACTGCAAAGCCCCGAAATCTCCTACAAATATTTGGTAAGAGTGCTCCTTATTTAATTACGCCGGACGGTCGTGGGCCTGAAAGGGCTTCGACCGGCACTGCTGAGTTTATTAAAACCTTCGATCAACAATAACTAGATAAAGGGTCGGCGCGAAAAATACGTCTCGGTAAATAACAGCTCACTTGAAATGTGTGCCCTTATTTTGTATAGTTTATTTGAAACATAGCCAATGTAAGCCCGTTTCACATGCCGCAGTGTATTCAAAAGATGCAAAAATATTACCCAAAAAAGCAATTTAACGGCCGGAGTATCTTACTTTCGCTAAATACATGTTGAATATGTTATATTTTAAGCTTTAAACTAACAAATATGTAAATCAAATTTTGAACAAAATTACCGATTTTAAACCTGTGATACAAATGTTTGGCCTCGCCAAGCACAAACACGCACAATAACAGGAAAACGTACTTTATTCATTACGTATTAAGGTTGAATTCACACTAAATGTTGTTTATGTTGTCTTTTCATTTGTGAGGGGAGTAATTTATTGCTTTGCTCGTTTTATCGTAAGTATTAGATAATATTTTGAACATTTGTGACTTTATTACTAGATGTTATGGTTGTAATTAGGTTGAACTTAAAACTGTTTTAAACCTTTTTTTCTCCCTTTCGTAGTAAACAAATAGCTACACATAAGTATATATTTACGCGGACAGTTTTTAGCTTCGATTTTGTACTTGATCCTCTATCTAGTTATTGTTGTTCGAAGATTAAAACCAAGCTATATAATATTAATTGCTAACTAAGTACTAATATCTTCATCTGCGTCATATAGGTTTTAATTACTCGATACGAATAAAACAGCCCTTATTCATACAAAACTCTTTTTGTTTTTTGTAGATATCAGTTTTTTTTTATTAATCTTGGATTAATCATTTGATTCAAGTGTACACTTGTGTTGCATATAAGCAAGTCATTTTAACATATGCACGTGCACTTATATATACACTTCTCACCTGAGTGTTCATGAATTTAAGGACACTGCCCGCACGAAACCTTTTATTCCTTAGCAACAGGTAGAGAACGTAAGACCCAGCTTTTATGAGCTAAAATAAAAAGTAATATTAATTAATATCCTTGTATATGCTATGACTTTCGACAATTTCAAAAGGCAGTTTTTTGTGGAACTGCTACATCATATAGCAGAATATTATTAAGTAAAAAAATTTTTTTATGTCGTAGCAGGCAAATGAACAAGTGGTACACGTGATGTTAAGTGATCACCACCGTCCATCGACATTAACAACACCAGGGGAGTCGAAAGTGCGTTGCCAGCCTGCATTGGGGGAAGGAAGGGGCGATTGGTCTCCGGCGCTCCACTGACCGAACGAAACGCAACAATGCAAGCACTGTTACTTCACGTCGGTTTTCTGTGAGACCCTCTGTGAGGTACTACTCCGGGCGAGCCAACCCATTCATGCTGAAACCAGTAATAACTTCAGCGTGACTCTACCACCTAAATAAGACTCCATTGACATAAAAAGACCCAAGATGCACAGTCAACGTCTCAAAACCGTCCACATAAAATGAGCGCACAATTGAGAATTCTGCACTCATTTCATATAATCTCTCGCGTCTTTGTACTTTTTGTACACTGCCTTGTTAAAACTAAAACTATAACTTGCGTAAGGACGAATTTGCAAAAACACAAATTTATAATAACTACTTAGGTACATCGCTGAGTTTTTGGGAACGGTTAGTTTTGAGCGTTACTTTTATTTGAGACTGTGCATGTTCGGTTTTTGTATATCAATGTTTAACTCACAATCATGTTGCATATGTACTGAATTTTTATGCTATCAATTTCAATGCATTAGGTAATGTCATAATCTCTCCTAATACAAGATTTAATCAAAATCACTTGATAAAATTTCAACTTGTTTAATCATTTTTTTACTCTTTGTACAAATATTATTCACAGTCCTTATACTTTATCTAGTTCAGAATTACATGTATATACTTCCCATGTACAACTTTAATTACCCTTTTTAATTGTTAATAAGGATTTGTAAATGATATTTTTTATAGCCTATTAGTGTAAAACAATGTATACTTCTTGTATAAAAGAATCTATTAAAATTAGCTGAGAATAGAATAATACTGAGATCATTTTTAATATCCTGAGAAAAAAATATTTTCTATTCTTTACACAATATTAATAAAACACCCTGACTGGGTCACAACCACCATGTAAATGGCGAAAAAGCCTGTCATAGTGATTTGCTACTGCGGGTCGCGTCTCGGGATCAGTCTGTGCATATCCAGCTTTCCACAGGCCGGCATGACAGTGGCGAACAGCAATGGATAGTGTGTCACTTCGTGGTCTCCATTGTTTTTGGCTTGTACTGTGCTCACCATTCATTTTGCCATGCCACAATAAAAAAAAAATATGGTGCAAGAAGTGCACATCTGTCCTGAACTTGTGGGTCATTAAATTTATGTAATATTTTGTGAGAGTGTTGTTGATGTGTCAATGAAGTGATAAATAAATGTTTCATTTTTTTGAAATCAATACAGTTTAAGACCTAAGAGTTTCAAGATTTTAGTCTTTTATTAATATTTACATATCTCTCCATGGCTGATACCCTATGTTTTTATGCCTATGACCTTTATTTATTCTAAAGAAATTGTTGTCTTTAGCACACTCAGATAAAATAACTAAATCCTATATATTCCATTAAAGAATGATTTTTTAAATCAGATTAGTTGTTCCGGAGATGACCCATTATCAATATATACACCTCTTTTTAATAGAAATATTAATAAACTATTAACACAGACCTCATTAATGTAGAGTTCTAGTGTAAAAATTGTGAAAAAACTCTTATTATTATTTTTTTTATTGTAGCACGGTAAAATGACTGCACTGTGCCTGATGGTAAGCACAGTACAATCCAAAAACAATGGCGACCACCGAGTGACACACTCTCCCTCGCTGGTCGCCGCTGTCATGCCGGCCTGCGAAAAGCTGGATATGCCCCGGCTGGTCCCGAAATGCGACCCGCAGAAGCGAATCACTATGACAGGCTTTCTCGCCATATACTTGGTGGTTGCGACCCAGTCAGGTTGTAAAACCCTACCGCCCCGCTTTCGCCATTGCCTCGTTCGTTATTCAGCAGGGTGCACCATGTGCAGGTGAGGTTGGCTTGGATCTTAGATGTTATTCGACACCCCTTACACCCCAACACCCAATATTATACAATATGAAAAGTATATTTAAAGAGATTTAAAGAGAATTTTTGAAACCTACCCTCCAAATATAGGATTCATTCCACTGTTGTACAAGTCCATCAGCTCTTAAATCTTTCCAAGTCACAAAATTGTGAAAATGTTCGCCTGTCTCTTTAGACCATGTTGTAAATGTACCCCTTTGTGTTGATATACCCATTGCTGTTATCTGCCCAGCAGATAGATTGGCATCTAAAAATTAAATAATAATTTTAAAGTCTCGCCAAGTAAACTCTCTTTATTTTTTCGATATGTATATTTTATAAAATAATAATAATGTTACCTCTTAAAGGAAGTAAATAAAGAATGTATTTACTTAGTGTTTATTTGTGAGCAAAAACTAGTATAATTTATCTCTACCAGTTATATGGGTAACACTACATAACTAGAACAAAACTGGATTTAAAAGCTTAACTCTGTTACTTTATATTTACAGACATTTTATTTATTAGTCATATAATTATTACATTAATGTACAACTACTGATGAAAGAAACATGTGTTTTATGAGGTCTAATTTTTTTATGAGGCCAGATCCTTCATAGAACTCTCTTGGGGGAGAGGTAGTTAGTGTCAGAATCTTACTAACTAAAACCCCACAGTGAACCTTCTGCTATGCTAATAGAGTGCCACGGGATAACAGGCTGCCCACTGACCGAGACAACCACATCTACTGTCTCCCTATCCTCCAAACCAGTGCCATAGAAATTCAAGTTTTATAAGCCCCCACGAGCTCAACCTAACTTGCCTTCAAACAAATTGGTAGTTACTTTATATAAGTTTAAAAAATATTTCTATACACAGTGAAATTAATACTTCAATCTAATTAAATTGCTTTTCAAACAATTTTTAACTTATAAATATGGAAAATATTTTTTCAAACTTATAAAACTTTTTTAACCTATTTATATGTATATCACTGCTTCATAGTGTCATATAAAGAAGAAACTGGAAAAAAAAATTAACAGTGACAATCAGTTTATTCTTGCGAGAAGGCACTTGCAATAAATTACGATTAAAATATAAGCACTATAGAGAAAGCATACAGCAACCACATACCATAAAATTGCATAAATAAACCGATGTAGCAATAAAATATCGTAATTTTAATAAATGAGTAAGTATTATTTTACTAAAAGCAACTTACTGTAACTACTGTTACTGTTACAAAAATTGTAATTAAAAAACTTACTATGTAATGATTTTTTTACAACTTCAATTATTGAAGTCCATAGTTCATCGGGGTTTATTTCAACGAATCCAGGACACGGATATTGCAAGACCACCTATAAATTATAAAACAGTTCTAAAATTATATCTCCGTGCCTTCTTGTTCTTAGTTGTTTTTAATAAATAAATCAAATATCTTAAAAATGTCAGTACACGATCAACTGCTTTTCCAACAATTTCACCTGTAGAATTATAAATAAAAGAACGAATAGTTGTGGTTCCAATGTCTAAAGTCAATATATATTTTTCCTCCATTATTATACAAAAATATTTTATTTTTCTTTTTATAACGTATTCTACAATTTGAATGACATGAATACTATATGACAAACAAAATAATTATAATTGATACACAGTAATTATAATCTCGTATCTATACTAGAGATAAAAAACGATTCATCGATATTATAAAACATCGACATATCTTTCCTAAACATAGATGGTATGATATAGATGTCGAAACTCCTAACATCGACGATACATCGCTCTGAAACAAAGATTTTTTTAAAACGATGCTGCGTAACGTAATTTACTGTATTCGCTACCCACTCGCAACCTCAGTCACACGTAAGAATGCAAATGATACTTAGAGGTTTTAAAACATTGATATATCGTTCACAAACATTGATGTTTAAATATGTTTTAATATCTATTTCGAAATCTTCAGAACAGCCTCAGGTGTTTTAAATATAATTCGTCATGTGTAGCGCCATCTCTTGTATTCGCCACCCATTATCTTCCTCAGTCGAACGTAAGTAAGAAAATAATATTCCGACGTTTTAAAATATCCAACGATACCGCTCACTAGGCATAATGTTGACAAAATTATCGTATGTCAATTCCATTTCACGCAATAAAAAATAGTTATGTTTTTGTCATGATATTTAACTTTCTCTCATTTTGAATATCAACAGAACATCGATATATCATTCATAAACATCAATGTTCTCAACGTCAATGTTACAATGAAAATATCAATGTTACAATGTTGCACGATGTTGCATCCCTACAGATAACGATAACCTGTGACAGACTTCTATACACTGACCGTGTCGGCACGCAATGCGGTTTTTTTCCCGCATATTTTTGTGCATCTAAAGAACCTACAAAAAAGTATTAAATGTCTGTATTAAGAATCACTCAGTAATTATTTTTTGACATTTACGGAACCAGGGCGCATTAATAGTTCTAAAAATAAATACAAAGGTTAAACTTGTAGACCAAGAGCTTGTGAATGCCGCTAGGCTTTTGTTATTTTATAAAAGCTGAAAGTTATTTAGCGCATGCTTCTGATATAGGTAAGAACGATGAGCTAGTATGAAATGTGGGTTACTATGGCTTTAGCAGGTAACAAAGGTAGCAAAAGTCTATAAAATATCAACGAGGTATCGATAGTTCTAACCCCTTTTTTTTTAACATGGTGAAATCCCTACGGATTCCCACCCTAGCCGGGCAGCTGCGGGTGGGGTATGTCTGACTTGCACGGACTAAAACCCCATGGTGCCTTCAATCACCTATAGGCCGGGAGCAGGAGCTGCCGAACTGGCACTACGTCTACTCCCCAGCAGGTGTCGGCCCCTCATCAGGGGCCTCGTCGCGGTCGAAGGGTCAGACTCGTAGGGGCGAGAGTTGCCCTCCCCGACGATCGTGGGAGGCGCATCGGCACAATGCGCCTCAACCACACGGGCCTGTGCAGAAGTTCTGCCAGAGCGACGGACGTGCCCGTGTCCGCCGCCCGCAGGCCATTTTTACGGCGGCCTCAGGTCATATAGTTCTAACCCCTCGCCAGACAAACATATAGAATAGCTATAGGTGCAAGAGCGAGGCAATATATGTATATCCAAGTAGGTAGAAGTAAGATAGTGAGTTAGGTATTTTGCAGCCCTTCATTGCACATATTTGGGTTAATGTGTATATATGTTATACCAGGAGTACACGTTTTACTATTATTGCCTGTGCAGTTTATAACATAAATGTAATTTAGTTTTCGTAAAGCATCATCATGGGAGATTCATTCATTAGTGGTATTTACAAAAAAAATAGCAAAATAATATCGCTCTCTCAAGAGACATAAAAAAATGTAAAAAGGTTATAAAATAATTTAAATAATAAATATCAATATAAAATATGGAAGATCAGGCATTTACTGGCTCTTAGACTATTCGGAAATTCTACCGCAGTGCGCGTACAATCTATTGCAGATTTTTTTCCAGTGCGGTTTTTATTCCGCCCCGCAACTAATGCGCGCGGGTACTTATAAGACTTCTGTAGTGTGGCTATACTATTCCTAGTATTCCTAACATTAATTATATGCTTATTTATAACTTTAAATATATCTAATAATAATAATACATAACTATGGCAGAAGCAATTAATAATTTTTACGTGTTTGGAGACAATACTATTCCTTAATTATGCTATTACATTATATATTTGTAACACCTATTATTGCAGACTACCTTAGTCCGGTAAAGCGGTCCTCATATCAATAGCGTAGTCAGATCGAGAAAAAAAATAGACTATCGTTAATTTTTCTGTATTGGGTATGTTTTTTTTAATTTGTAGGTATTAGGATACGACCACAATCTTGCCTAATGTAAAATCGCAATGTGGTCAAAGATAGTTAACACACTTAATTGCGGAACAAAGAAATAAGTGAAAATACTATATTGTGTATCAACGTACAGAACAGATGTCGCCAAAATCACGAAAGTAAGAGTTACAACGACTAATGAAACAGCATGACCTTTTAAAAGCCATATTAATATTAATCAAATTAAGTTAACTAATATTCTCAACTAAATTAAATTCTCTCGTTTGGACTTAGGGCTCAATTATCAAATGTTCAATTATTTCGCGTATAAGACGTTTCTCATTCAAGTATGGAAGAGTCAAGGAATTTATAAGTAAACAACAATAATATCTTTGGGAAGAGTATACACATACGCAACAAACACTGCAACTTGATCCTCTATATCGCATTGCAACATGCTAATCTTTATAAATTGAGTTTCGTTAGCATTAAAAATTTTATGAACAAGTCCATTTTAACAAGGTATATGTAATAACAATTCAATTCAATAGGAATCTAGCAACTTTTTGTTACGAAAATTAGTTATCGGGAGTTTATTTTGGTAGTAATATTTATTTGATGTTTTAATTGGATACCAAAATTTGACGTTGAGATAAGAATTTTTTTATTTCATAACAATAATTCTACGATTTTTAAAATTATTTTATTGATAATTTTCAGATACTGTTTATTTCACAATAGAATATGTTTCTGGTGAACAAACTCCATGGAAGTTGTTTAAAAAAACGAGCGAGTATAAGATATGTAACATCTGCACATGTTATCGTACTATGAAATTGAGATGAAATATATTGTGTTGGTGTGTACCAGCCTTTGGTACAACATTTGAAATAACATAATATATATTTAAATGCAGCAAACTTTATTAAATCATGGAAATAGCTAAATATTTAAATGTGGGCAAATACATACAATACATACAAGTCCTTGAATAGTCGAACTGTCTATACTTTTCAAATCATTCCAAATATAAACTCATAGTTTATAAGTAATATAATAACTAATCTAATCATGGTAAATACGCGATAGTAACTTAAATCCTGAAGAAAATGAATTGCGTATGATTGGAAATAATTTTTTATCGAATAATTATATCTTTCAAATCGAGTAAACTTTTTAAAACACATTGAAAAATGTTATATTTACAGTGTCAGGAATTAATTGTTGTACCAACAAATATCGATATAATCCTAGGATGTATCTGAAATAAGTGATATTATTATTATTAGCATAAAACTATGAAAAAGATCCGCACTAAAATATTTATTCGAATATTTCCATATTACTTGCATTTTTTTTAAAGAATTATGAACTTTATCAGACGTTTATTAGTGAGATAACTAATAATATAGCTTAGACATATATACATAACCTCAGATTTTATTACGAGATTTATTATTATATTTTATTATACACTCGCAATTTTAAAAAAATCATAGCGAACGACTATTATGATTCAATAGTTGACATGTACCTGAAAATGATTTTTTTAATAATAATCTTGTGAAGAATTTTTCTTGTTATATGTTTCTATTTTCATCTAAAATCAATATTCTTTGTAGTTGGATATTTTAGAACGTTATAATTATAGCAGATAAAAAGTTCATAAAATTATGAAAATATAATTCAGCAATTCTTGGTATCATAATTGCTATAAAATAAATATTAACCACTCCACTAAACAACGTACTCTGTGATTGAAATCTAGCAACACTGATTGTATGTGACAGCCATAGTGACAGCAGTAAAGTAAGCGCGTTTTGGTTCTTGGGCGCTGAAAATTGTGATGTAAAAAACAGAATAATAAAGTGTAAAGGTTATCATGGCAAATCCAAGGAAATTTAGTGAAAAAATCGCTCTACATAATCAAAAGCAAGCGGAGGAAACAGCTGCTTTTGAAAAAATTATGCGTGAAGTTTCCGACGCAACCAATAAGGTATGTCGCCTATTTACTCAGGCGATCGCTTCCTGGCCGTCAAAAGCGCTCACCGACATAAACAATAACGATTAATCTTCCTATGGCTAGTCAATAATTAAATCAACAATTTAATTTTATTTGTATACAATACTTAAAATTTTTACAATGTTCTGTGTGTATAGATCTAGATGTCATTGTCAATATGTAGGCTTTTTCTACACAATAGTTATTTAAAAGGACTATGAATTTTCTAAGCCAATCTCACACAGAATATTCTTTATTAATTTAGTTTATTGCAGTAATCTATATCGAAAATGATTCTATTGTTATTATAAATATGTAAGATTAATTAGTCAATATAACTAATATACAGGATGCCTCTTGACATAATGTTCATTATAAACAAATTTATATATTGTCAAAAAGATGTATAAAATTGTAAGCAATTTAAAGAGATGTTGAAGCTACGTGGTTGCAGGTTAATCCAAGTACCAGAAATACAAGGAATAAAGTTCCACCCAAAGCAGTTGAGGTCAATGACTCATCTCTTGGACCCACGCAACAGGGTTTGGGCACATTCCGCAGTGGTTCCTTGCCAAATGTGGCAGCACCACAATCTACCAGCACAAAACTGGAAATACTTAAGGTTCCTCTTTCTTGGAAACAGTTCATTCATATTTTTAAAGTATATAAATATATCCTAAAAACGGTACAGGTTATTTATATCTAATTACTTTGCAGTATATTTTAAATCAAAGAAAACAACATAAGGAAACTAACTCAGTTTTATAAATGAAAAACCAAAAAATAACCTAAACCTGATTTATGTAGGAATTAGCTATTTTTATGTTATGTTAGTGGTCGAGTATCACTGTAGAGTTTTTCTATTTTATTTAATGCTATTGAAATTATTGTAATATTAGCATATTCTATAAATTTCAATAGAGTATTTAGTATGGCATATGTAGGCATGTATTTTTAACTATATGTTATGTAGTTTATTTAAGTTATTATTAATCCTGTACCCTTAAATTCTACATAGTCCCAAGATTAACCTGTAGCTACATGCTTGAAATGTAGTTAGAAAAGTTATGGTTAAGTTTCAAATATATCAGTGTGTAGATTGGGGAAGTGTTAATTGAGTTATCATGCATAAGCGATACTAAGCGAGATTTGATGTCTGTCATAATAAACCATTCTGCGATCACTCATAAAAGATGTAGTTCCTAAACAGAAAACTGTTATACATTATATTTACATTAGAACATGTGTGCCAAAGTTTTTACGTTAACTACTGAATATCTTCATCATATGTTCATTCTGTAAACAGAATTAAAATTACGTTTGAGATATTGAAACCTGTTTTTTTTATACAGTGATGAGTTTTTGTCCTATCAAGTAATCATATTTTGTGTTTTGTGAACTGATTTTATTGTGACATTCCTGCATTTAGAGTTGTATTTTCTATTTTGTAATGTATTATTTAGCTGTACAACAAATTTGATTTGGTTAATTAATTTTGATTTAATTTATACAACATTATTTTACAATTATAACCATTTTTTTTTCATGATTTTTAGATATCCTTATGTTTCATATTCAAATATACTACAGTATTTTTTTGTAAGCATTTTTGAATTATCATAAATTAGAAACTTGTTGTTTTGAATAATTAAATTTGTATAACCATTGTTAGATTCTATTAGACTACACTTAAATTTTATAATTAGTTTGTTTGTTGATCATTAACGTCTCTTCTGTATGTATTCATTTCAGTGTTATAGGTTTTAATTGTATTTACCCTATTCTGATTACCGATTCCTTGCAGTTCTTTGAAAGCTTATTCATTTGTGTCATTCAACTTATTGGTTGTAAATGAATTGCTCACAGTTACATTGACATGTTTGTTGCCTCTATTTGACTGTGATTCAGCATGCATATTATTTATAAAGAATGGTCACGAAACAATGATAGAATAAATTATCGGAATACTTGCGTAGATTGATAATACTAGAATTGAATGTATTGTTAATAGCCAGAGGAAGGACCCATGGTGACGCAGTATGGACTTGGCGGAGGACATAGCGGAGGGGCGTCCCCATCACGATCGCCTAGCCAAAGAGGACGAGCGTCATCATCAGTGGGACCAATGCGCCGTCCAGCAGACCGTAAACATGACACAAGCCCCTATGGAAGTACGGTCTACTTAAGGTAATTGTTATGTCTATCCAGTAATATACTTATTAATTAATTAGACCTTAATACAGTACAATGTACAGATATCATAGATTAATAGGCATAAGGATCTGAAGTATGACGAATAGAGACTTATAAATATTTAAAAGAAACTCAATCTTTATAAGAGTAATTTAACAGGAAAGAGCCTGTTTTTATGTTTGGTGAAAGAATCGGAAAAAATCTGAAAAACGTTTTTCGATAGGGTACTAAAAAGTGGTTATTGTTATGCCCCAAAATTATTTTGAATGTATTCTTAATTAACAAACTAGCTACACTTACGATTTCAATGTTATTGGGTACAGAATATTTCTTACTCGTAAATAACATGGAATTTTAATAATTGGTACCAATATTATATTGTAATTTTTGCTTCCTATGACTTTGTTATTGATTTTTTTGAAAACTTGTGACAATAAATTAAATAATTAGGCTTTCCATTTTTTAAGTTACTTATACAGTATAAGATAAATTTGGAATTTGTGAAGGTCTAAAGTTACTGGCATTAAGTTTGTTGAGGTACATAATCTATTTAACATTTAAATGAGATTAGGGTACTTCATTTGAGGCCAATATGTTTTTCTCGCTCCGTTGAAGTAATCTTGCTCAAAATATGTTTTCTTAAATCCCACCAAAGATGAGCTCCTAACTTTAATTTTGAATACTCTCTAAATGAATTTGAATTTTCCCCACTTAATTTTAACACGTAATTTCTCGCTATTCAATTTACCAAGGTCGGAAATTGTAGAAGGATCCTTCCTCTTTAAAAGCTTTTATAACATATATTCAATCTACGAACTACGTCACCAGTAAAAAAAATTAAACTTGGTTTTTGCTATTAAATTAAAATTAGGAGCTTATCTTTTTTAGGGTTTTTGTTATATTTTTTGGGTAATATTTCGTCAATGGAGGAGAAAAAAAAACATTCCCCTCAAACGAAATATGAGATATTTCTATACATATATTTCTTAAGCAGGATATTGCCGCATACTACTAAGTGGTGGTTATTGATTTTAAGACTTGATTTATCTTCACAATCAACACTTCTCCCCCTTTTTTTTCGAACTGACTATGCTATTGACCAAGCGAGGTCTTAACAGCTTCACCGGACTACTAAGGCGAGCGGTTAAGGCACTCAGCCGATTTTATTTTGACAACTGGCTCAAAGGTGCGCGGACACATCGGATCTGGCTGTTGCCTGATATATGCAATTCGCGACCTATCTGAGCTAACCAAAGCTAAGCTAACTATTCATACATATATGAGTTGTTGAAACATATATGTGTACCAAGCATACATACCTCAACAACTACACTTCTCCCCTGTTTCTTAAACAATTGAGGAAATAGTTATTTGAAAATGTGGTCTAAACTATAAGCCTAGAGTTGTTCTTAATGAGTCATTGAAAATGATAATTGAAACTCCATTATCCTTCTAAGAAGGTTCATTCATATTTAATAATAATTGTTTTAAGTTTGTTGTTAACAAATGAACAGGAAATACTACAATACGACGTCATTTCTGTGACGTAAATGGAGAACACATTATGCAGACAATAATATATTTTTGTTCAATTAATTTAATATATTGTTTATTACACATTGATGCCTTAGGAATAATTATTTAATGAGAAAAATCATGTTTATACTACTAACTACCGTCTGTGACTTCGTATGCGTGTAATACTTGGGTACTTCATTTCCGCAAAAAATTTTTTTTTCGTTGCTCATGAAAAATATTAATCTACATATAGAAAAAAAAATTCTCACCAAGTTTGAGCTCTTAATATTAATTTAAGTACTTACAATTTAAATTTAAAGTTTTAAGTTGCATGTAAAAAAATCTTTTTTTTTTTTCAAATTTCTAATGCTTACTCGGCTTTTACAATATTGCAAATCGGTTTAATGGCACTTGTGCGGAATTTCACACTCTTTAAAATAGTCTTAGCGTTTTTTTTATGTGTAACTCGCACTGGTTCACCTGTAGGAGTCGTCAAAGTACAGTGTTTGAAAAAAAATTATTTTCTCTTAATTTTTAGAGCAAACCGCCAAAAGTAGGAAGAAAAAAGAATTGACTCATAAAAAAAAAGTTATCCGACAAATATTTCATGAATTTACAATCATTTTTATACCGGAAAATGTAAGAAATTGATAAATACTAACCATAATGTTATTTAGATTCATTTTTTTCTACTTATTATCATTATATTTCCCTACCCCAAGAACTTTTACCAAGAACTTTTTTAAATTATTATGATTTCACACTCACAATAAATATTAAAACAACACACAAATTCATAAAAAACTACAAGAATAAAATTGTAACATAGGTCTTGCAATTTTTCAACATTTTTGTCATTTAGCAAAAAATAAAAATGAAGATTATTTATTTTTTTGTAGCAAAAATCCAAAATGAGCAGAAAATTTTATTTAAAAAAAACTGTACTTTGACGACTCCTACTGGTGAACCAGTGCGAGTTACACAAAAAAACACAAAGACTATTTTGAAGAGCGTAAAATCCTCCACAAGTTCCATCAAACCGATTTGCAATATTGTAAAAACCGGATAAGCATTAGAAATTTGAAAAAAAAAAAGATTTTTTTACATGCATTTTGAATGGTAATACTTTAAATTTAAATTGTACGTACTTAAAATTAATATTAAGTGCTCAAACTTGGTGAGAATTTTATTTTCTATATGTAGATTAATATTTTGCATGAGCAACGAAAAAAAATGTTTGCGGAACCCTAGTTTAATACAATATAAAAATTAATCTGTGTTATTACAAAAAAGTTAAAAACGTACTAAATACTTGGTTTAAAAAGATTTCGTAATAAATGCACCGCGTTCGCCCGAGGGAAGTTCGCGTTATCCTTTTTCACAAGATGGCGAACATTCCGCGACCGCGGTGCATTTATTACTAAACCTTTTTAAACCAAGTATTTAATAGGTACGTATTTAACTTTTTTGTAATAACACGGAAATACTCTAATGTGTATTAATAGTTGATATTAGTTATATAACATCTTTACATATGTAAGTGTTAAGTGAATTAAACGTTGGAAAATCATATGCTATGTAACTGTGAAAACTGACAAGGTTACAAATAATGTTAATTGAAATATAAATATAATAATTTACAGTATATTAAGTTTTATTAACAAATTATTTAAGATTACTTTTGGAGAAACAGGAAATTGTTAATATTAAATTATCTATTTGTTTGTGATTAAAGTCTATAATTCAAACTCATTGCTCAATAATATCTCAATAATTGCTTATAACCAACCACTGGTTATAATTTGAATATGTATGCTATTTATCGTAAATTAACGCTAACGAAGTTGCGGCAGATTGTTAAAATAATTAATTAATATTAATTTCCAAATACATTCCCAAAATAAAATATAAAAACACAAAATTATTAAAAATTCAAATTTGAAAGATCCGTAGATATTTATATATTAAAGATAGAAATTTTACTCAAGGATTTTTTTGTTGATAATTTATCGCTTAATAAGACCTATCCATTCATTTTTTTTAAATAAAATTTCTTCACAATTTGTAAGTGACAAAAATGTTCAAGAAACTTTATTATTTATATGGAAAAATTTAAAGTTCGTTGGAGGACCTCTTAAAATTGAAAGTAAGAGCTGTCCTTTGGACATCATTTTTGTTTGAATATATACTATAGTATTATGGGGTGAGAGCGAGAAAAAAATATATTGACTTTGTTTGGCACACTCTAGTGCACATTTAAAAAAATAGCTAAATATGTACAGCCGTTCTGAAGTGATGTGCTTACAGATTTTTGTCAATTGATTTTATTTATATAAATTATAGTTATTATGAGAATTTGGTGTCGTTACAGCCCTCCACCGGATAGTAATTGGCGGCGGACTAATTCGGATTCCGCATTGCATCAGTCATGCGGCGTCGAACAACAAGTCACGACACAGCCACTGTCCCCTCATCATCCCCTGCATTCCCATGGGCATCCGCATATGCATCCACATCAAAACCACCGTAGAGGTAATAAATCATTTGTTTTTAACCCCTGCACTGTCTAAAACCGTAAAGTTTTAAAATCCATACAAACGAATGTAGACCGCATTAGGCACGGGTCAACGCCTGTGTGTGTTGGCATCATAAATTTAAAAAAAAAATGCCTGATTTATTACAAAACTTTGAAAAATAACAAATTATGTATTGCAAAATCATAATTTTTATGTAGATGTATTTTTTTTTTGTACGAACTTTTTTCTTCTAAGCCATGAAATGTACAATTTACGATGTCGTGAAATTAAAAATAAAAACAAGATCGGCCATTTTCAGGGGTTAACTCATTCCCAAATATCAGTTTATATTATATGCAAATAAAATTGTTATATATCAATACATATTTTCAATATAATTAATTGAAACACTATATTCTATTTCAGCCGCTGACATGCATTTGAACGTGTTAGGAAACCTTGGAATGAATCCTGCGAATCGTCCAAGATCGTCGTGTGAAATCCCAAGAATACCAAACAACAACAAGTTAGTATGCCCATATGTATAAAAATAAATTTCAACATAACAACAATAGGGAACAAGTTGATTATAAATCGTAAATTTACAAAATACCCTATTACACAATTTTTCATACTAGAAATATGGACCGCAAACTATGCACGAATGAATTAATTCTTTATTGCACTTTTGATTTGTACACTGGCGAGCTTAATGCCATGAGGCATTTTCTTCCGGCTAACCAGCTATCAAAATGTTGGTTAAAAATTGATGGATTTATGGATGGATGATGATGACAACTGTCACTTAAACTAGCCATTACGTGTATTGTTTGCATACTTTGGCTTATTTTCATTTCTAAGTTTATTTGTGCTAACCTTGTAAGAACAGAACATGCATACGGTCTTAACATCTCCATTTAGGTCTTAAAATGAAAAAAAAGATGTTGCATACCATTTTCATCCATCCGTGTCTGCAATTCTCTTACTATCTATTAAGAATATATAGACAAGGAAAAGACTTATTGACTAACGAGGTAGGTTATGCACATTGGTTAATCAGCCCTTTCACGGTGACTTAATTCTTTTATGTAAAATTTATTCTCTTTTTATTTATTATTGTGGCACGGCAAAATTACTACACTATGCCTGATGGTAAGCACAGTACAATCCAAAAACAATGGCGACCACCGAGTGACACACTATCCATCGCCGGTCACCGCTGTCATGCCGGCCTGCGAAAAGCTGTATATGCACAGGCTGATCCCGAAACGCGACCCGCAGAAGCGAATCACTACGACGGGCTTTTTCGCCATATACATGGTGGTTGCGACCCAGTCAGGCTGTAGAGCCCTACCACCCCGCTTCCGCCATTGGCTCGTTCGTTGTACAGCAGGGTGCACCACGTGCAGGTGAGGTTGGCTTGGGTGTCTCAAGTTTTAGATGTTATTCGACACCCCTTACACCCCAAGTAAATAAAAAATAAAAATTAGTCATTTAGAAATTATTGTTATAGAATTATATCAACTTATAGTAAGTTCCTTTAGAATGTATATTACAATTTAAAAAAAAGATGTGGTGTCGTGGGACACCAGGTAGGAACGAAGTTCCTTCGGCTAATGTGGAATCGACACAATTTGCAAAAAAAATCGTGCTCAATTATATGTAGGTTTTCTTGAATTTTCTCTTAAATTTTGCTGATTAGTTTTTATTTAAGTACAGGAAAGTATTTAGGAAATTCAGTATTTTAGTAAATAATAAATTACGAGTAATGTATAATATCTAAAAATAACACAACCGAAATAAAATTAATTAATTAAATTACCGATTAACCAATATTATAATTCAACGATTAATTTCACCGAGAATTCCTTTCATGCAAATACGAAGACTTAGACATGTTCATGGTCAATACTGTATTATTATTATTATAATAAAACTTCGTTCCAATTATATCAAATTGAGAATGTCCCACTGCAAGGCAAAGATATATGTCAACAGGAAAGGATTTTAGTTTACAACATCCTGACTCGAGACGCGGAAATTTGTCTACATTTATTACTCTCCGCTGAATCATATACGATAATAACAAACTTCACAGTTTCTTCATTATTTTCTCTTTCGTTGTCATTAAGTATGGAGTTTTGCAAATTAAATCCATATTAATAAATTCCGATCGATTTATAATTATTCTATGTTCATGGCATTGGAGTTTAGTAATGCATGATAATCCTTGCAATTACCAATAAAAGATGTCGAAAGTCCTATTAGTGATTTCATTCCGATATACACGTATTCATTTGTGAATCATGGAATTTCGATTGTATGGTTCACAAATGTATATATGTATGAATAGCTTAAAATAGTTAGCTAGGTCAGACGCGACTTTTTCCAAGTAACAGCCCAAGCCGAGGTGTGCGTGTGCCCTTGTGTATGTTACCTAAAACCCAAATCGGTTGAGTGACTTAAGCGCCAACCTTAGTAGTCCGGTGAAGCTGTGAAGACCCTGCCAGGTCAATAGCGTAGTCAGTTCGAGAAAAAAAAAACCTATTAGTGATACATTTTTTTAACATACCGTGCCTAGTTAAATTTTAAACGGAGTAACTTTTTATACCTATAAAATATTCTACCTATTGCTATTATAATTATATTACATAATTGAAACAAGGAATTTTGTTTATTGTTTTTCCTTGTTCTATTTTACATATATCTGTGACAGAATAAAGTTCCGTCTATTGAAATAATTGTATTAAATTTAGTGAATCTATGCTATTTCTATAAAGAGCAAAGATTTGACTTATTTGTAATGAATATTCTTGTAGCTATCACCGAGTATGTCATCCTCTTTGGCAGACTGGCTTAAACTTTTGTATATATTGTAAATAGAATGTCGTTCAAACAAATGAACGACCGCGTCTCTATAAATACCTTATATGGTCATATTAATAAACAGTCTATTTCACGCACTCCGAGTATTATTATTACGCTGTTCGTGTCAGTCTAGAATCTTATAGTAGTGAGTCTGAAGCTCCTATAAACTCAATAAGTACTTAACCGATTTTTTAAATTATTTCAAGAAAGCTACGATATCAGCGAGTAGCATGGGCTGTATTTTATTTTCAAAATCAACATTAACACGAGCGAAACTGCTAGCAAAAACTAGCGTTTAAATAAATATAGAACTTGTTATAATTTTTCATTACCAACAAAGTCACTTGGAGAAGAAAATATATGTAATATAATCTTATTATATCACATGGCGTTATGTTTAAGCAAATAGTATCAAATCCATGTTATCTATACACAATGGTAAAAACAAATATACTATGTATTAACAACAAAATTATACAGGAAAATGTCATTAAAATGTATTGTTTAATTTTGAGAAATTTCATGCAGCATTTATCTGTGATAATAGTGCACTATTTTCTGCTCTCGGCTTCTGCCGTATTAAAGTAGATTAGATTCCCTCATGAACAGTACTTTTCCTAGGTGAAAGGTACCATATCTGCTTATCTGCTGCTTGCTGTGCTTCTAAGAAAGTCAATGTAAAATTTAATATCGATCAGTTCAATTGTTAAGCCGTGAATGAGTTACAATCTCATATTTGTATTTATAATGTTAGGAAGGATTTATATATAGTTCGTATACTTTGGTTAATTTCATTTAGAAGCCTATTATCGCTTACTTTATAAGAACAGAAAAATTATATGGACATAATATTTTCATATCATAGATATCACCTTCATCCACTCATATCTTCAGATGTAAAGGCTTTGTTAGTGATCGAATGGTTTGACTGGTGGAATGTCAATTCGTGTCCGCAGAGTCGAACGCTGTCATGCAACGACGAATTTTTCGGAATTCGCGTACAATTACCAAATTATGTTGGCAACACTATCGGCTGATGGTGAAGGTAAAGTAAGGAAACTTGAACCTAATGTTTTTGTAGTAGTATCACCGTATGTGGGAAAATGTAGTACTGTGAATTTTGAACTCGGAGTTTGAAATCGCTATGACATCGTGGGCTGGCGTGCTGATTATGCTCATTCATCGTGAAGAGGCCTATGGCACTGCAGTGTTGTAGGTTTTTTACAGGTTGATGTGATGATGTTAGGAGTGGGGTGCTCAAAGGGTCGATAGCGAGTGTCTTTTTCAGTCGATATCGAATAAAATTTGCCGATATAGAACTACAGTTTTTTTGCTTTAGTAGGTATGCCACTAAAACCAATTGTTATGAATGAACAACTAAAATTTATATGTACCACAATTAGGCCAAAATAACCCCTCATCACGTACCTAGACGACAATCCTGCATAACGCATACTTACGGCCTTTCAGAGTCGATCGATGTAATCTAACAATACAGAGGTGGATTGCGTGTAGTTTATGTTTGAGCACCTCTCTGTGTTGGGATACATTTTCAATAAAAAACGTTATGGAGGATATTAATTTATTTCTAGCGTATACGAGAGCGGGGGGGACGGCGGCGGTGGTGGTGGCGGTGGTAGTGTCCCCGGTGGCGGTGGTCTCGTGTGCGGAGACTTACAGGTGCCGGGTGGTTCGCTACCGGACCTCACCTCCGTACATTTCCCCCACCTCCCGCCACACCACCTGCCACATCGGACCTCGCCAGATTACCACCATAACAGATACGTGAGTCTATTTTTTTTTATAATACCATTTTTGTCTATGTACATATTTTTGCCAGTGTCATTTGTGACAGATATGTATTGTTCAGTGTAAACAAAATATATGTGATACAACACAGCGTAGTCGCAAAATAATTAATAATATAAAATTATAGGTTAAACATAAATATAAAGCATAGGTATTTAAACATCGCCAACGTTTAACGCAAAGATCATATATTTTACTTTTGTATGATACACAAATAACACGATATAAATGGACTTAATCACTTAATAATCATCTCCATCAACTTTTCAAACACGCTGCTTTTGTAATATATAATATTGTGTCGTTTGTGTAATCGTTTCGTTTGTATTTATGAAAACTTAAATTCGAAAGAGAAACCATTAGAAACAGAACAGAAAATTATATGAAATCTTGTTATGAATAAAAAAAAAAATAGGTTTTCAATTGTCTGCGCAGAACATAAAAACTACTGGATATATTTTGATCGATCTTTTAGTTTCATTTTTCAGACTTTTGATCCGAACAAAAAGCGCAATATATTTACATAAGTAAGACACACTTGTATTAAATAAGGCGATTAAAGTATTAAGAAACTAATTTTTTTAGAGCACTATGCGTTCTAAATGTTTTCATTTTCTTTATTTTAGTTGTTACCAACAAAAGTTGTTCTTGTCATAATATCTGTACATGTATGGATGGATCTATCATTCGTGATGCGATATTCATAGGATGGTCAGGATATAAATTACAAAAAAAAATTCCGTGACACATTTTATGATCGGTCCCACGTTGAAAATTGGTGAAATTCAACAGGGTTATTTATTTATTTTATACTAGTAGGCGCCCAGAGGTCGACACTCGACCGTAGTTCATTGATTTTTTAAATTTTGAATTTTATTAGGGTTCTTTTGTCAAAGAGTATTATGTTATAATATCATTGTAGAATGTAGAATGAAAAAGGGTAATTGGAACGTAAGAGTAAAATAATACATACAGTCGAGCATAGCAACCTCCTTCAAACATTTTTTGAAGTCCTTTATTGACAGATGTCAAAATGTCTTTTTTATTTACATGTATATGTTGTGTAAAATTGAAGCAGTAGTGTGAGTAATGCATATTTTAATTAATTTAATGTACTTCTAATGCATTTTATATAAAATAAATAGCTCTCTGCGCAATTCTCTCCATATAAACTTTAACTATACCAAGTTTCACGTTCATCCGTTCGCCCAATTCCGTTAAAAAGGGATACAAAGATTAGGCTTCACGTATTAATATATAGATTTGGCAACCAATATTCTAGTAGATTATTAAAACCATTGCCAAGTAGGTAATGATATTACAAGTACATATCTTGCGATCATTTCAATTAACTAGCAAGATGGTAGCCATATTGTTAGAAGTTCCCAGGGACGATTTGTGGCAAGTCGGAATCCATGCTCCGTGTAATTATTTCACATCCACTTCACTTGTGCACAATAACCAAATTATACTGCGTAAAACACCACCAATATTACAAAATATAATACTAAATAACACAAGATTATTAAATTTTTTTTAAGTATATTATAGATTAGCTGTAACCGCAGCTCCGCACATGTTTTTTTTTTCATTGTATTAAAGTAATATAACATTGTGAGACCATGTACAATTATAGAAATACTGTCTAAGGCGTTTTTAATATTCGACGATATAAATAGTGCTCATCGAACTCGATACAATATTCTTATATGCTACTATGGTTATTGAGTTATGTAGAAGAAAGTGTGGTTATTAAAAAAATGGCCGCTAAAACGATCAAAAATTGAATTTATTTCATGTGGACGAAGTCGCATGTAACAGCTAGTCTAAAATAGAATAACCTAAATTACTTCCTATAAAGGCAGCTATCTGCCAGTGAAAGTCCCTTGATAATCGGTTGAACCGTTTTGTAGATAGCACTTATGTACATCTGCATCTATATTATATATATTGCAAAAACTCCAGTGAAGAAGGTTATTGAATGTTTTACTTGTGATTAGTGATGTGTATTTATATGCGGTGTGTGGTGAGAGTTGGGTGCACAGTGCACGTTGTGTTGTGTCGTGTGTGATGTTGTGTGGAGCGTTGCGTGCCGTAGAGCCCCGCGTCGGCGGGCGGCGGCAGCGCGTCCCCCGCGTCCGGCTCCCCGGGCGCAGGGAGCGGCGGCAGCGGCACCAGCGGCGGCGGCTCCCTGCACGCGCACCACGACCCCCACGTCACACTCTACGACGCACAGGTAGGGTTCTCGATCACACACCACACTACGGACAAAAAAAAAACTAAATCCGCCATTAAATAATATAGAAAAAAAACCGCAATATAAATCCGCACTTAAATAACATAACTAGGTGTACATTTTTGCCAAATTTTGGTTTAAAGCCTTAATGGAAATGAAGCAATTCGAGTTCCGCCATTAAATAATCTCTATATAAATTGGCAGTGGGAGAACAGTTAAGAACATCTCTCGCCTCTATTTCTCATTCTTTTTTTCTTTTTTGATAATAATTGACGAGCTTTAGTATTGTCAAAAAAAATTGGAAAGTTTCTTTTCTGGATGGTCAAAGTTCGAGCAGTCGTATAGCAAAAACGGCAATATAGATTCGCATTTAAATACCCCAGGAAGGTATAAAAATAGAAGAAATTAGTGCTTAATGCATTAAAGCAGATGGCAGACAAAAAACAAATAATCGGCAGACAAAAAAAATCCATATTTTTAAAGCCATACTGTAAAAGACAGACTAGAATGAAAAACCACGACACAAAACAAATTCCGCCCTTAAATATTATAGGAAAGTATAAAATTAGGAGACATTTGTGTTTTAACCCTTTCTGTAAATGACGGATGAGAATTAAAAAACGTAACCCAAATAAAAATCTGCTCCTAAATAATTTAAATAAGGTACTAATTAGGAGAACTCTTTGCTTATATTGGACGTTTTTATTTCCGTAAATTAGAATGATAAAAAATGTGTTGCTAGTTGGATTTTAAAAATAGTGATGCCCATCAATCTGAACTAATCCCTATGTGATACTATTCCTATTGACAACTTCAGAAAAAAATAGCATTTATTATTTCAAAGCGATCAAGATAAAAAAAGGTAAAATCGCGGATATAAAAGATCGACTGAAGCGGTATTTTTTGTGAGTTGTTTGCCATATAAACTTTTTTAATTACGTAATGTTCTTAAGACAACATTTATTCATTGAGTATGTTGAATAATACAATTTTTATTCATTAATAAAACATCTCGATTCGATACTTAGAATTTTACGATTCGAATAATTGGAACGTAAAATAGGCCATAATGATTTTGACATTGATAATTGTCAGGTACAGGATTTTGTACAGGATTATGCATGGAGTATAGTAAAATAAAACACTGTTAAATTTTGTTGAGATGACGAGATTTTTTTAAGTATACAGGCTTAATTTTGTATGACGACTTAGGATTTTAATACGACATGTGTTGTCGTCCTACATGCACGATTCAGAAAACCCTTCTTTTTAAGGCATAGGAAAAAATCGTCTATATCGAGAAGTTTCTAACTACATCAAATATGTAAGGATGTTTAGCCTCTCTCAAAACCCATCAACTTATTCTTTTAAGATATATACAGAACAATATACGCAATGTGTAAAATCCTATCCAAGTATAAACGAGAAAGTTTGTAATAAAAAAAACTACTGAACGGATTTTATAAACCAAAATAAAACGTAACCTATAATTTATAAAGATATTGTTGAAATTGACCAAAATATGCAAGTCGGAAAAAAGCTGCCATTATTTGTAAAGATAAACGCAGACAGCTAGTTAATATGCAAATATTTTGTAAAATAACCCATTTCTTTTACCAAACAATTCATAAATACGGATTTAAAAATCAAAAGTCTAAGTAAATCAATTGTTAGAGCGCAATCGTAGTTTATTAGGAACCATTAATTATTTTTATATCTGTTAATAAAAACATGTTTATAAATTAGCAGCGACTTATAATTTGACTGAACATTTTCCTGATATGTAGAGAAACTTAGTTGTCACTAGTTGGCTAAGTACTAGTTCTAACACCGGCTTTGGTTTAAGTTATACCATATTCGTGTATATTTAGTTTGTCTTGTAGGTCCTTAACAGCTTTAACATTTTCGTTGTTACGTTGTGTTTGTGTTTTTATTTGCTTTCAACACAATTCATTTTTTTTGTTTATTTCAGAATCACTTATCTGTACCAAACACAAATAATTATCTTCATTATAATAAGGTTCGTTTTCTTTTTTAACCTCTTAAACTTCTTCCAATTCACCTGTTATTTTTTTTTTCTTAACGGAAATTCACTCGAACCGCTTGAAATGCTAATCATCATGACATAAATCTAATAAATACAGCTTCACGTTACAACCGTAAATACACAATTTTATAATATATTTTATATATCTAACATATAAATAACTATGATATAGTCTGATCGTAATTGCTGTACCGCGCCTTAGGTACGCGAGCGGCGAGAGGGGGAGAGAGGGCACAAACAGACTGTCTCTGTCAAACGCACATGAGATAAAATATCTAAAGATGGGTCGAGCGTTACGCGTTAAGCTTTATTATTTCCAAAAATTAAAGATTACATTATTTATATTGGTTCTTTATTTGAACTTATTTAAAAATCACAATGGATAAAAACAGGGATTACATATAATTATACTCGTAAATATACAGCTTCAAAAAATTGTGCTTTTGATATTGTAAGATTTGTCTGACACTACGAATCTCATGTGAGTTCATGCTCTTTCTTGTCCACTCCCCTCGCATACCTATGGCGCGGTACAGCGGTTTCGGTAAGACTATAAAATCGAAGCACTAGTGAGTATAAAATTTGATTATCTGATGTACTGTTAATTGTCGATATATCTATGTAATTAAATAAATGAATACTAAATGATAGAAGTCTGTCGTTGTGCGTGCAAAATGCAAAGATTACTCGATAGATATCGAGCAATTTTTTTTTAAGTTTACGTCTTAAACATTTAGTCCGTATCTAACAAAAAATTATCACGGTATTTTCGTAAAATAAAGTTTGAACAGATTACGATTTTTATTAGTATCATGCGATTAGCAATATGAGTTTTCTTGCCGCGAAAACGTGGCGCAAGCGGTGTTGTTCGCATGCGCAGGAATGGAAAAGAAAACGAATAACATTGTTTACAAAGAAATGTTGTAAGAAAAGTGTATTTTTCCTTATATATTATTAAAATAATAACAACGCAGACAAAATCGATAGAATCAACTAGTTTATAGAATGGTATAAAGAAATCAAATTCACTCACTGCCATCATTCCTCTTTTTTTTAAATATCTAACATTAATTTCATTGCTATACTAAAAAAAAATTAATTTTTTTATTTTAAAGTTATTAATTACATATTTAACACTCTTTTATCCAAGTAACCGCAATCGCTTTTAAATCACTTAACATAGAAATGTAATGCTTCTCATTTATTAATCCACCATGTAATTATCCCAAGGAATATGTTTTACTGATTAATTATATAATATATTAATTAGGTATTGAAATTCGACTCAGACGAAAGTGTTACCGTAAGTAAATGTGTAATAAAAGATTGCAGTTAGAATAAATAAAAATTGTAATTGCTGTCAAATAGCACATACGAAATTATTGCCCCAGAAAGAAGATTGAATTATTGGATGTAAGGGGTGTCGAATAACATCTAAAACTTGAGACAACCAAGCCAACCTCACCTGCACGTGGTGCACCCTGCTGTATAACGAACGAGGCAATGGCGAAAGCGGGGTGGTAGGGTTCTACAGCCTCACTGGGTCGCAACCACCATGTATATGGCGAAAAAGCCCGTCATAGTGATTCGCTTCTGCGGGTTGCGTTTCGGGATCAGCCTGTGCATATCCAGCTTTTCGCAGACCGGCATGGCAGTGGCGACCGGCGATGGATAGTGTGTCACTCACTGGTCGCCATTGTTTTTGGATTGTACTGTGCTTACTATAAGGCATAGTGCAGTCATTTTGCCGTGTTACAATAAATATATATAATTTCGCTATTGTCTTAAAGGTTATATTAATTTCCTGTATTATTCAAGAGTATTAAATATTTGTGATTATTTAACGCAATATTTCTAAATGTTAAATATTAGACTTATGGTATAGTGTACATTATCGAATCTGATGTTGTTTTATACCGATGAAACAAGAAAAAATACACCAGCTTTTGAATAGTGGCAGGGCTTTTTCTATGTCACTATCCTCCAGTTAAAAATTAGCCAAGCACCTATAGATGTGTTCCAACAGCTGCATTTGAGACACAGTCTCCCTCTAGTGTTCACCACTTTGGACCACGTCTTCATTTAACACCAGGTGCGATTGTGGTCACACACTGGAAACTATTTTTTTTTAAATTGTAGCACGGCAAAGTGACTGCACTGTGTTTGATGGTAAGCACAGTACAATCCCAAAAACAATGGCGACCACCGAGAGATACGCCCTCCTCCGGCGGTCGTCGTTATCATGCGGCCTGCGTAAATGTCTCTTCAGGTTATGCTCGAAGGACCCCATGTTATATAGGAAGGAGGGAACACACTAGCCGAGAGAACTATAACGAGATGTTATTGTTTTTGTAATATGACGTGTTCATTTGTCTTGGTGAAGGATACGCTATAAATAAGACGTATTCTTGGATCTAGACCTATCTCTAAATGGGGAGTGGGGCTCGACATCGGTGAACTATTTTTTTTAAATTTTGCTTTTGACAACCTATCTTCTACGTTTTTACTGCCATTATCGAGTAGATAATAATATTATAAGTGTCTCGTGGTAATTCCAATGTTCTAACAAGATGGTGGCCGTCTTGTTAGAAGTTTCCAGGGAGTTTTTGTGGTATCTCAGAATTCATGCTCCGTGGTATTATTGCTCATCCACGTCACTTGTGCACAATAACCGAACTATATTACGTAAAATACCACAAATATCACAAAATGTAGAGTAAAATAACACAAGATTATGGATAGAATACAAAATGTACTACATGATAGGTTAAAATCCCGCCGAAAATTCTGCGACCATTTTTATAACTTTAGATGCGGCGGGAAATACCCCGACAGAGACATGAATACAAAATTGAACTGATTTTTTTTAATATAGTATATTTAACGTATTTTAAAATTGCACCCGGGACAAGACTAGGACAAGGTATCCCAGTTTGCCCCCTCGTTCAGGATCGGTGTTTGTTGTAATTAGAAGTTTTCATAATAAAAAGGTTAAGAAGGTAATTCAGAATACAAATTAATAAAGTGATATAAAGCGGGAATATATATGCGTAGTCGATTTATTCGGTTTATATGAACTATCGTGCTACTAAGGATATCTAAATAACAATAATTCGATTTAGAAATTATTGTATTAAATTACGGTTCTATTTAAATAAATATATATTTATTAATATTATATTGTATAATAAATGATTAGGTTTTATGATAAATATGATTTATTCAATGTCTGTACTAACAATAAAGCGAGTTCATTTTTTTTATTTACTTTCAACTGCATGCTATCACCAAGAATCGTGTCGAAATGAATAGCTTCCTATAATTATATAAATGATTATGTTAATATAGCAGTGACAAATGTTAAAATTAATACTAAATTATTATAGATTGTTGCTTTTTTTCTGGTTACAGAGTATGTCTCCATTGGACCACGGATGGATAGCGTCCGGATATCAGTCACATTGTAGTCCGCCTTCACAATATTCCTCAACATCTAACATAAATATACCTTCACCGACGGTAAGTGTCCTAATTAATTTTATAAACTGCCGTAATTATTAAATATTGTAATTGAAGTAATGTGCTTACATACATTACGGCTATTGAATTTTATTTATACCAGGTTAAAGGTTAGACACTAGCAGTATTCTAGAATATGACACTTCATGGTCACATTTAACATATAAAATAATAATATCAAAACAAACACTAATAGACAACAAAGAGGTAAAGTTTAGGTAAAGTTTGTTCTCAGAATTTAAAAAGTATGGATAATAAATTAAATAAACCTGGGTTGAATGACAGGTGATAAAATCTACGAACGGCGACCCGGAGTTAATAACTTTCGATAATAAAACGGGCAATAAATCCTTTTGTCTGTTCAATTTCACTTCACCCGACGGTCACTGACACTATGCTTTAGCATAGGCGCTTAGATGATTCAGTATAATTTTTGTATGTTTCTAGATAATTACGTCAAATATTAATCACCTATTTTTTAAATCGATTTTGAACATGAATCGAGTGTGGAGTATCCTCTATAAATATTGCTACTGTCTAAACATTCACCTAGTATGGATATTGAATTAGGTTATAAAATTAAAGATTAAAACTAACCGGACATTACTCGGTTATTGTTGAAGAAAACGATTAAAAATATTTAAGATGGTGCACAGTCCGGGAAGTCCCGTCGAGTCGCCGCAGACGGATTACAGTTTGCACCAAGCACTGCTTCAACCATTCGAACAGATAACTATGGTAAGTCGAATATCTTTCGAGAACTTTCCATTACTAATATGTTCGAATGTTTCTACTTGATTTTCTATATATAAAACACTTGAAAACAGTTCAGGTGGAGGTACATCTCTATCAAAATATTAGTTAACAATAACTAAGGTTATGAAATTTATTTTAAATTTAGCTATAACTTAAAATATAGATTCTCGTAAATCATTAAGTTATACAACAATAACCTTTTGAGTATATTAACTAAGCAATTAAAATAGTAATTGAACTTAGGATAAAGAAGAACTGAACGTAATTTCATTTTGGACTATTGCAGAAAGAAAATCTTTAAACTAAATTTAATATTAATGCAACGTCTACGAACGTTTTCGTGTAAACATAAAAGGATGATTCCACATTCATTTTCAGATGTTTGTGAGATTTTAATGAAAAATATTATGGTTGTAATATCCTTCTCTGCCATTTCTTTTTAATTAGGCTGAACTTACTAAAACTGTTGTTAACATGGGATCAGTTTATATTTCCCCGAAAAACTACAAAATAAACTACATTACCTAACCATTTTCTAAGAGTCAAATAGTTAATAGACCATTCACCTAGGTTTTAGCCTAAAAGGAATACTGTTAGTAGTCCAGTACTTTTTAATAGCTAATTTTAAGGAAAATATTTCGTTTTATCAGTATTATTTTCACTACAAATTAAAATTATTAATAGTTAACCAATATTCGCTTACCAATTTATTATAGTTAATAAAAAGGTATCGATTATATGTTATAGGTATATATTTAAAAAAAAATCATTACCCGTACGGCTTAACCAAAATTGAATCATGTTATTTTTAGTTTCAAGACATTTCAGACGATAACCATAAAAATATTTGATTACTTGCAGAAATTATAGGTTTACAATGCTAATATAAATCAGTCCTTATTAATTTAATACATATAAATCTACATCTTATAATTAAGTCCAATACTTTATGAAGTACAAAAGAGTAATTTTATTCGGAGGATATTGTAACTTTGGGCTTTTTACTCAAAAAAAATCTCAGAAGAGACTTAAAGACTATCTCAAAAATTTGAATACTTTAGTTTCGCAACTTATTTGCGAAACCTCGCTTAGGTACGATATAGTTAAAAATGTCGGGGACAATGTATGAATGATATTAGCACGTCATAGAATGTAATGTAAATAGTTTGTTTTGTTGGCATAGCTCAAAATGTTTCAATTTCGGAATACTTCGATTTATTCCTATTATTTGTATAATATACTCGACGTTCGAATAGAATTCTTCGATTCTTTATGTCAACGAAAATTAGTATGTAAACGCATACCCCTAACAAATATAGTTTATTATAGGACATTATCAATGGGTAAAATTAAGTGATATCGCTAAATCTTAATCTTGCAATTTTTCTCAGTATATAATAAAATAATAGTATCACTACATATAAACTTCTAAATTATTTTTTACATGAAGCCATTATCATAGCAGGATCTCATGCTGGTAAGTTGATAGTAAAATAGACAACTTTTTGAGATAATTTTTAAGTTTTTTTTTATTCTTTAACTATTTCGAAACGAAAGCCTCCAAAATACCTGTACGAAATACAAAAATCTCACATTTAGTTAAAACTAAATGTATCAACTATCATACAGTATCGATAGACAGTTACTATAAAAACCATAGTACTAGTCATAACAATCTTAAAATTAATCTTTTCATTCCATTTGTTCAAAAAAACTATGTTTGATTCTTTAATGATCATGATCAATTAGGTATTTTCTGCAACATACCTTAATAAAGAGTAATAATAGTTTTTAAATCAGGGTCACATGAATATTGTTCTAACAACACACGAATAAAACTTTACTAAGTCCTATTCCTTGACATGATACACTTCCTCCGTGTTATTACAAAAAAGTTAAATACGTATTAAATACTTGGTTTTAAAAAGTTTCCTAATAAATGCAACGCGCTCGCCCGAGGTAAGTTCGCGTTGTCCTTTTTCACAAATCTAACCTAACGTAAACAAAGCGAGACAAAAAAGCAAGATGGCGAACATTCAGCGACTGTGGTGCATTTAATATGATACCTTTTTAAAGCTAGGGTTCAATACGTATTTAACTTTTTATAATAACACCGCCTAAGTCTAATATCATTAAAACCGTTCAAGCGTGATTAAAAAAACAAAGATTCAGATAAACTTTAATATTTACAAAATACTAGGCATATTTATTTGTGACTTTATCCCTATTTTCTACGAAATGAAACGACACGTGCGTCATCTATCATAAGGAAGTTACACTGATTTACTGGCGTGCGTATAACAACTCATCTAGGTAATATACTAAATCATATAAATGTAAGCCATAGGGGGCAAACAAAGAAACATTCTTCTTTATATGTCGCCTCAAAAAAGGTTACAGCAACAAAGAAAGACAAAAGTGGATTAGTAGAAAAATAAACGAATACCAAGAACTTAATCTATTGTTTTTATACCATATAATAATTTGGGTCTATTATAGTCATGTTCCTATGTTTTGATTTTTTCCACAAATGTTATACAATCTACGTGCGTTCTAATATTCCTAAAATAGGCCAATTATATCGCCGTCTTCAGACGCCCGATAAACAAATTAAACGAGTATACAAAAGAAAAATATAAAGACACATCCAAAATCCTTAAACTGATTTTGCAATAAATATATATATTGTTTAAACACACTTTTATACAAATGCGTTAAAAAGTTTAATAGGATTTCTTCAATGTGTGTAGCGTCCATTTTGAAATTCGCCATTTTGTTTTTATTTCATTTTCGCGTATTGTTATCAGGACTGAACAAACATGCAAAACTACAAAGTCGTAAATGTAATGGAACTGGTTCCTAATCGACTTGCATGATTTGACCTAAACAAATGGACAAACATTTATATCTACCTAATTAAAAGCTTGAAAAAAGAATGAAAATTGGTTCATTTTGGATGAAGAAAACGGAGGAATCCAAAACCATGACCTCGCCTATTCCGTGTAGATAAAATCAGTCCAAACTGCAGTTGTCTCTCTCAGGCTCTAGTTAACAGTGCGGGAGAAGTAAGATAGCAAACGAACTTCTATCAATACCTATTGTATAAAATTCTCTTCACGGTTCTTCTTAACACCCTGCTTAATTATTGTGTATACATACATCAACTAATCCCGGTTCGTGACTCGTCTATTAGTTTCTAATCTAGTCACTATAGCGAATGTTACACTTGGTGTATGAGGGTTTCTCTTCCCCACTTCATTGCGCTCACAATTAAAAATAGCGACTTGGACATAAAACTTTGCTTACATATGGTACGGTCTATTATCCTGTATGTATTCGGATACTCGAGAGAAATCACATTTTTTTTATATTTCATTTTGCTGGCCCTGCCATAAAACAACATATGACCGAAATGAGATTTTAGACCTTTGACTATCCAAAAGAGGGCGAATCATATTCATCGTAAATTCATGATTTTATGTCATATTTGATGCTTCATTGGAGTAGCAGGGAGTTGTAAGTAGTATTGACTTTAAAAGAATAGTTTCCTGCAATATGCTTTATATTATACCACCGTATCGTATTTTTATGTACAAAAGTTATGTGATTTAGATATTATATGTATAACTTATAAGTTGACACAATTAAATAATTCATATTAAAAAAAAAAAAACAAAATAAAATATCTTAACTCGCTCATAAGGTTTTCAATCAGGCAATTACGTAAACAAAAGGAGGTACTTTGATTCATATAATGCATTAAAAATAGAAAAGCAATTGTGTTGTGTTCTAATTTTTTCTTGTTACATTTTTTTTAATATATCAAAGTGTCTCCTTCTTGTATAATTTAAATAAATTATTCAAAAGGGTAGTTATGTAAGGTTACAGTTTATCAAAATTATATATTTATACCCAAAAGAAAATAATATTTTTAGAAATTCATAAAAATGTATTTATTATGTAACGTAAGCACTTTTAATAATTCATATCGCATACGGAATTCATACATATACTTGGATCTCGCTTCGTAAACGGGTGTGTTGATTTACATTGAGTCGGTAGAAATGATATTCAAATTTCATAATATTGAACATTTTAAAAATGGCCTATAACTATAAAACAATATTTTTTTTATATCATAGGAGGCAAACGGACAGGTGAGTCACCTGATGTTAAGTGATCAGCACCGTCCATAGACACTAGCAACACCAGTGGAGTCACAAGTGCGTTGCCGGCCTGTGTTTGAGGGGAAGGAGAATGGGTAGGGGGAGTGGGGAGGGGAGAAGAGAAGCAAGGGAGGTGGTCCTCCGGTGCTCTCACTGACTGACCGAACGAAACGCAACAATGCGAGCACTGTTACTTCACGTCGGTTTTCTGTGAGAGGGTGGTACTACTCCGGGCGAGCCGACCCATTCATGCTGAAACTATTAATAGCTTCAGCATAGCTCTACCACCGTTCGACCATTTCTTGTAGACCAATACAGATTTCCTAATCTGACATTCTGTATGGTATTATAGATTTGTGTGAGGCTAGGAGAAACTTATTTGTAGTTCTTAGTGCAATATAATGAAATATATGTATTTAAAAATATTTATTTCTTGTCTATTACCTTTGTATGAAGAAACAAACAAACAAGAAAACAAGTTTAGATTACATTGTCATCCAGTCCTGAATTTTGTATAAAGTTTTAAGTTTCTTGCTGCAGCAGGAGTTTTTTATATTGAGTGAGCTTGTATTTGTGCTGTATTTTCCAAAGATGTTCGTTTATATGTGGTTTCTTTTTGTATTTTAACCGGTTATAAATATAGTTCCATGATAATTCTAAGCCTTTAGAAAAAAAATAAGGAACAAATTATCAGTTTTAAGTACTAACTAGTGACACTGATATTCAAGTATATGAGATCAATGGCATTGGTTAATGGCACGGTGGAGGCGTTAGTTTAAGAGAACATAATGCTAATACACCTATTTATATTCGTGCAGTGATGATCATCATCAGCCTGTAAGAGACCCACCCACTGCAGGGTCATAGGCCTCTCTCTGAAAGAGGGTATGGAAATAATCATTACGTCAGTCCACGACCTATTGGTTATTTCATACTCCGACAAATCCACAGACTACAAGAATATTTCTCAGGTTCAAGTTTCATCCCAACATCTTCTTTCACTGTCAGCCGATAATGTTACCAATTTAAATTAGTCAACGCACGCAAAATCCGAAAAAATCGTTGGAGTTCGAACCTACGAACATCATATTGATATTCCACCGGTCAAAACACCACACCACCATGACTTATGGAGAAAGTTTATATCATGCAATACTGAATCTGTCGACTCGGCTCGGGTTAAACCGAGTTACTGACGAAATGTAAATCTACCTTAACGGTACAAAATTGTTAATCGTATAGTTCAGTCGCAACAAATATAATAGAATAATATTGAATAAGCTGTAACCTGTACGAATATAATATGACGTATGTAAACGTGTGTGTAACGTTGGTGGATGTTGGCCAAGGACTGGGCGCAGCTGGTGCAGAGTCTCGTCGAGTCAGGCTGGACCGCGCACGTCCAAGTCGCGGATAATGTACGACACTCTCTCACACATACACACGTTTAGTTTGACTTTATTATTTACCCATTGATGACTTATTCGATTAACATTTCTGATTCAATGCTACTTTTATATATTATGCCCATATATTATCTATGATTATAGAAAACGTAAATACTTTGATAATTAGAGTAGAAACTCGTTAAGACGAACCTCGATAAGTCGAACCTCGATATGTCGAACCTCGATATATAGAAAACCTCCAAAAATTCAAATTAAACAATTGCACCTCTACTCTAAGCTCTAGTACTTCATAATTCGAATGAGTCCGCGATAAGTCGATGTAATCACTATTTCTTTATAAGGTATGTTAGTTAATATTTACGCGTTGTGACTCGATGACTTTATATCATCGAATAAATAACCTATGCAATTCGCAAAAAAAAAACAATATAAATTTAAAAATATTGTCGACAATACGTATACAGTGTGTACATCTTGTCATAGAACTAAATTTTATTTTAACATTCCCTCTGTAACATACATTTTCATATATTTCACCACTGTAACTGTAAATTACGTTGAATAAAATCTAAAAATTTACCTACAAAATGTCAAAACTCTCTTTAAGACGAAACCCGAATTTCTGTGCGTCTCCTTCGAAGTTTGAATTATCGAGATTTTGCTGTATATAATATTTTCGGTATACATTATTAGAAAATTAAATTAGTGCATTCTAGTCTAAAGATGTACATATCCTTGAAGTATTATTACAACATTTACATAAAAGTCAATTAATATAAAAAGATAATTAACAAATATATTCTAATAAGTCATCCTTGAATGGTATATTTTTTAGTCCTTCATACCAGTAGTTTCGAGAACACTCAAATACGTATTTATTATTATATATATATATCTTTTATATTTAGCAAAGCTTTCAGTTACTTATTGTGAACATCGTACCGACACATTTTTCCTGTAATCGGCATGTTCATATTATATTTTTGCCTGTCAAAGTTATCTACGAATAAACGCAATCGATGTAATTAGTTATTAGAGCGGGTCACATTTACATAAAGTATCAGTTCTCCAATCATTTTCTAATATTAACGTGGCCATTTATGCCAAAAGGTTCTTTCTAAAAAATATTCAGTTTTAAAAAATATGGCGAAACTAATGTATGCCATTAATGCTCCAAATGAACAACAATTGAGACAAATACGCAATATTTAATTATAATAATTTATCAGACATAATTATAAGCACTAAAGTAATAAAATAAAATAAAAACAATATATTGTTTAAATCAGTGGTACTCAACCTTTTTTAAACGGGTCAGAACGCGTTTCACACGTGGTATCGCAGGCAGCATACTACAAATTAACAACGATTTAATGTAGTGAAAAATGGTGGTCCAATAAAACAGGCTTGGTATAACCCTTATATCATAAGGAACGCATTGCGGTTGGGTTATCTGTGATCTATTTAATTAACTCTAGAGTGCTCATAGTTATTGTGATGGGCACGAAATTTAAAATAATTGAAAATAAAGTATAATCGGGTGGGCCAACTACAAAAACCCGGCGTGCCACATGTTGTATGGTCACCAACCTGTATTAAAATAATTATTGGGCTCTATAATAAAATTCAGTTAATCTTTCTAAAATGGTTAAGGATATACCATATACAAAAATTAAACGAAATTCCTATATGTATAATTAAAAAATGACTTCGGCCACAATTGCCTAATATGGTGTACCTACTAGTGAGACATTTTTTTTTTGACAAATAAAATTGACATGTCATTTTATTTGCGTTTATTTTTCTATTATAGTTTTCGTATTTTATATTTTTATAATGGTTTATCTTATCTAATATTATATTAATATTACTGAGAAAACTATGAAACCATGAATCCGGAAAAAAAAATTGCAATTTTGCCAAAATGTTGGGACTTTTGAAATCTAAGGTATCGATATATTTCTGTGGATCCAGTAACATAGCGGGTTACGACTTCACTGGTTTTTACGCATGAAATAAATGAAATGTTTTAATGAACGCATAAGGCAACTTTCGCACTATTAGCAAAATGTTGGAAATTTTGGACCCGCTCTAATAGTCGTATATATATAAAAATCGCATTTGTTACTATTAAAATCCGTATAGACACATTAAGCCACTTTTTAATGGTTGCATGTGATGATTCCAAAGTTGTTTTGTAGATTATAAAAAATATCCAGCATGTTTTGAAGTAAGCGTTTGAAGTTAAAAAAAAATCTTTTAAAATATTTTGTTTTGTATACTGCAACATTTATTATATAAGTTATCTGTTACATCGTTCGCTTCATAGAGCTTATATAATGTGTAATTTTCAACGTTATTTATAAATTAGCGATGTAATTATTATTTTCAGGATTGCTACATTTTTTCTCGTTGTTTTTTCTCGCTTGCAATAATGTATACGCGTTATATTATAACCACTGAAGCTTATTCTCCTTATTTTAATAGTTGGACCAACCCGTTTCGAGTTACAGCACACCCTACATAAACCACAGTTCTCCGCACTCGCCGCAAACAACGAATAACCAACCCACGTATTCACAGGTATTTTTTTTTATTATTATATTTTTCTTAGTTCAGTTTTTTTGTTACAAAATATAGCAGCTTTATTTGCCATGATGTTATCTGTAAATAGTTTATTTATAGAATTAATTTAACTATTCTTTATGTACTTTTTATAAATCGAATCTATTGCCTCTTAGTAATCTTAAACTGGTTATATAAATACACAACTAAGACTACGCCTTTCATAAATTTGTTTTTAAGTATGACAATTCCCTTTAAATTTGCATAGTTATATGGCATTTGTAATGCTCACCTGATTAATTATAAATCTTAGTTGAAGAAGATATGTGCCACAACACTTGACACATCCAGTCTCTTAAGACTTGAGAGTTTTACAATTGTTATCAGCATTGTCATTTAGCATGAAATGAGATATGATTATACGCTAAACTTGTAAAGAATTAAGAAATAGTTTTATCAATTAATTATTGTCACGAATTAGAGGCAGAGGACATTGTATTATAATATGTAGGGATAAATACATTGTTAAAATTATAACCAAGTAGGTATCCTTGCAGTACACGGGGGAAAATTTCTGCACTGGAGTACTGATGTTTTCTCACTTGATGCTTAAGACCAAAGATGATTATATACTAAATGTAGAGGATAACTATAGGTGTTTAGAGACCAACTTTTAACTAGAGAGTCGTAACTAGTTAGAAGGGCTTTGAAAAAATTGTGTATACTGCCAAGTTGTGATGTCATCACGGTACTTTCCTTCACCAAAAGATCCAGTTCATTGCAAGTTTTGAATCTACGTCGATACCACTGAGCCATTATAGCTTGATTCCGCATGAAAATCCGTTGATTCGTTTTTGAGTTTATCGCGAACAGACAGACAGGCAGACAGACGTGGCAGAGGACTTTGTTTTATAATATACCAGATGAAAGGTTAGACATTCGCAGTATTCTAGGATATGACACATCATGTTCACATTTGACACATAAAATAATAATATCAAAACAAATACTAATAGACAACAAAGGGAACCTTAGGTGAAGTTTGTTCTAAGAATTTCAAAAGTATGGATAATAACTTAAATAAACCAGTGATAAAACTTGCGAGCAGCGGCACCGAGTTATCAACTTTCGATAATAAAACGGACAATAAACCCTTTTGATTGTCCAAACTTCGAAAAATTATCTTTTGTTAGATGGTTGACTTCACTGTCACATCTATAGACTGTCATTTGACACTATGCTTTAACATGGAGGCTTAACATAACGTAGAGATTTGCGTATAATTTTTGTATTTTTCTAGACAATTAAGTCAAATATTAAGCACGTATTTTTTTAATCGGTTTAGAACGAGAATCGAGTGCATAGTGTCCTCCATAAATATTGCTACTGTGTAAACATTGACCTGGTATAGTGATGTAAAAGGATTGTAAGTCGCACAGTTTACAATATAGAATAGTGGTACAATTGGCAGTGCGCGCACCCTGGGGGGGGCGGCGGGGAGACGAGGCGGGGGG
>MU159171.1:237856-249777 GCA_015888305.1 Antheraea pernyi | reverse complement strand
GATTGTCGGTAGGTGAAGGTAGGCGATTCCTTTATAAGTGCTTGCAAGAGTTTGTAGAAGGTTCATTTATTCATTACTGTTTGTGAGATCGTGAGATCTATCGTTATTGTCGCTAAGTGATAATTATTGTCTCCGAGGGTTTGTCTCTGAGATTATTGTAAAAGTATTAAAAGACAAAGAATCAAAGAAGTCTTCGTTTCATTTCAAAGTGTCGGTCGTGTTGTGAAAATACATACAAATGGAGGATAATGCCATCCGTGTGCTCGGCTCTCTACAGGCTCTACATATATACTCTGACATATACATATATATAAATATATATATAGATATTCTACATATTTTTTATGCAATTGACTCAATTCCACTCCGACACCTACTGAGTGTTTATTAAGTGCAACTGCCGGAACCCATCTATAGGTGATTGGTGACGCATTTTCATCTTGAATGTGGTAGTTATTCACGCGGACTTAGTAGAAGCCCTACAACACACTATAGTTTTATCATTATGTTTTCTTGTAAATTCTGGCTTATTTACAGGGATTTAAACCTATGTCGATCGATATGATATCCAAATCCGTGAAACACTGAGTCGTCATCGCTTCAAAATAGAATCTGTAGGTGGTAGTGCCGCGCTGAAGCTATTACTGGTTCCAGTATGAATGGCTCGGTTTGCCACCAGCCGACCCACAGAAACGCCCACGTCAAGTAACAGTGCTTGCATTGTTGCGTTTCGTTCGATCAGTGAGAGCGCCGGAGGCCCACCACCACTTTCACTCTCCCCCCTTCCCAAACACAGACTGGAAACGCATAGTGTCTATGGACGGTGGTGATCACTTAACGTCAGGTGACACTCCTGTTCGTTTACCTCCTATGATATAAAAAAAAATGTATAGTTATAACTTTTTTTAACGACTAGTTACTAGTTAGTGCTTCGGTATTCCGGTGACGTGTAGAGGTTTTTTTTTTTTTTTTTTTTTTTTTTCGAACTGACTATGCTATTGACCTGGCAAGGTCTTTACAGCTTCACCGGACTACTAAGGCGAGCGCTTAAGGCACTCAGCCGATTTTTGTTTTGGGTAACATACACAAGGGTGCACGCACACCTCGGCTTGGGCTGTTACCGAAAAAGACGCGTCTGTCCTAGCTAAACTATGCTAAGCTATTCATACATATATGCATTTGTGAATTATGCAATGAAAATTGCATGATTCACCAATGAATACGTGTATATCGGATTTGAACACGTGTAGAGGCCTCTAAAAAGGCCAATAGAGTAGTCAGTTCGAAAAAAAAGCTACGAAAGTTATACATTCCTGTATTATTATTTTATTGTTTTAAAATCATGACAAAACACTTTTAACCGACTTCAAAAAGGAGCAGGTTCTCAATTCGGCTGTTTTTTTTAAATGTCTCAGAACTTAATCATTTATAAACAAATTTGGATTTTTTTTGCATTCGCAAGGATTCGAATTTACGTCCATCGATGCGGTGTCCGAACTCATTAACCTCTGAACTATCGCATGTTTTAACTTTTCATCAACGCAACAAAAAGTATTGAAGAACCAAGTATGGACGGACGAGAGAGCTGGCTCGCTTGAATCAGTCTAACTTTTGGCATGATAAAATCGATCGATCGACGATCGGAAAAAATAATTATTAATACAAAATATTAAAATCTATACAAGCATTTTAAATAACTACATATAAACACACAATAAAGACGGACTATTTTCCTTGACCTACTTCAGACTATAATACCAAACTCTAGAAGAATATAAAAAACATTAACAAAATTTGATTCTGAAAGTAAAATTGTCATTAGTGACGTTTTGGAATTAAGCAAATTTGTAAAACATGCAGTTTATGTACAATCTACTAATTATTTCTATGATTTGTTACACATACAGCAGACCGTTGCAAAACGATGAGTTTGAAAGGTATATTATTGCACTCGATAACAAATTGTTTTGTAAATTTGCATCTCCATGTATACAAGCAATTGCATGGTGGTAGAGTTCAAGCCCACCTGGGTAGCTACCAACCTGAAGTTGAAAATCTTTCGCCAAGCACCTGCTGTTCTGTTCGGGCAGTTGCACTAGAGACAGCCCCTCTAGGATAGGATAGGCGTGTTTACTATCTTAGATCACAAAAATAAAGACGGTTACGTATTACCGCGGCCTGCTCGCGCTGTATTTGTTTTACAAGTCCAACCTGACCTTTTTTTTATTAAAGTGTGAAAATCCCTTATGGACACACCACCCTGCCATAGAGGAAGGTGGGTTATGTACACACCAGCTGCCTCCCCTCGTCCGCCGGCCCCGTGCAATGAGGAGATGGCCGCCCGGCCCGCACGCCAATTCACGACACACTTGTTTGCAATTTCAAACGAATTATCACTTATGTCCATAGCTAACCATATCGATATTGCTCAGTTTTCGTCATTTTGTTCTCTTTTTTTAAATCTTTATTACTTTGTTCTAGCGCAGCGTACTTTCTGGACTGTAATTTGTAAGACAATTATTCCACTCCAAAGGGATGTAACGTGAAGTTAATTACCTTATAACATTTCTTAATGAATAAGGTGCAAAACACGAGATTTTTTCAAATCTGTTTGGCGGTCAAACAAAAATAACATTTCTATACATATCGTATATGTATTTTTTTATTTCTGTTATTGCCATTTATTAATATTATATATACTATGCCAAATCAGTGAACCCTCCAAGTGAAGGCTCGAACCTTCGGAAATTACATTCATGTTAAGTGTAACTAGTTGTAACCATTCGGTGGCGTTCAGCCATGTCATTCGAAATAAAACAATAAATATGCCTACAAACACGAAATATTACGAGATGAAATATTGTTTTAGCGAGATAAACGACTTGGAGTCTGAAGACGACGTTGAGATTGCAGCTGATGCATTGAATGATGAAAGAAGCAAACAACAAGTACGAAACATGTGAAACTTAACTTTTTTTTTTCTTAGACCATTGTCTAATTTAACTTCTTGATATTATCACCATTTCGATAAGCGTGAATTTTGGTTTAAGTATTTAAATATGAAATATATAAAATACTATAGTACCTATGAATATTATAAAACAGTAGCTTTTCATTTTTTTTTTATATTATAGGCGACACACGAACAGGCGAGTCACCTGATGATAAGTGATCACCGCCGTCCATAGACAGTAGCAACACCAGGGGAGTCGCAAGTGCCTTGCCGGCCTGTGTTTGGGGAAGGGAGAGGGGGCGGGGAGGTGGGTAACGGCGCTCTCACTGACCGAAGGAAACGCAACAGTGCAAGCGCAAGTGCAAGTTTTTATCGTGAACCCAGTACTTTAGCAGTGATGCGTGTTCATATAAACAGACAGACATTTCTAAAATTGATTTTAATGTATTCTATTACTTATTCCTAGACACCTGCAACAATTTTTTTCACGAAAATCGAAAAAATTGTTCGTGTCAAGATTTTCGAGTAGTTTGATGTATTGGAACTAAAATAGCGTCAAAAAACAGATCTACATCCTTTAGATAGTAATTACATCATATTGGTAAATTACACAAATGAGAAGCCGGGGCGGATCAGTAGTTTCAATACAGATATACAATCTATATATTAATGTGTACTATAAACAGATATTTTTGAATCTGTAGGAACCAGGTAATGAGGATTTCGACCAGAATGAAGAAATGTTATCTGAAAATTCATATCAAGAATCTAACGCAGATGATGAGAGTTCTCTCAATACTGATGCCAATTTAGTATGCAATTACGTTTATTATTTAACATTCTTATGTTTTAATTACAGAAAAGCTTCCAATAAGAGAATTTACTAGAAGACAGGTTTTTTGCAAAAAATGATTTATTCTTTTTTTTATACCATAGAAGGTAACCGAACAGATGGGTCACCTGATGTAAAGTGATCAAGTGTCGCAAGTGCATTGCCAGTCTGTGTTTGGGGGGGACGGAGGGGAGAGGGAAAGGGAGGTGGCCCTCCGGCGTACTCACTGACCGAACGAAACGCAACAATGCAAGCACTGTTACTTCACGTCGATTTTCTGTAAGAGGCTGGTACTACTCCGGGTGAGCCGACCCATTCATGCTGAAACCAGTAATAGCATACACGTTTTACAACAAAAACATACATGTTTATAATATGTAATATGAATATCCTTTATTACAATAGCGATTGGGAATCTGATATAATGTATCCATGTATTATATGAAATAAATCCTACATTTTGGTTTGTTGGAGTAATTTTATACATTCGGGTACGTGTTCGATTAATCGCCGTGTCGTTACGGATATTCGACGCTCTACAGTTCTCACTTCTGTTTTTTTTTTGTTTTTCGTAACCACGGAATAATGATACTCCTAGCGGAGTTCCTAACCGTATCCTTTTGTTACCCTAATATATAAATAATTAAAACATGTTATTAAAGTGTGCATTGTTTAATAGATTTCAGAACATAAGCCAGGTGATAAAAGTGATTCAAATCCCGAAAGGTACTCTGAAACTAATTCTGATGAGAAAATTGGATTACGTTCGAATCGAGTGCAGTCGAACAGATATATAGAAAACAATGATCTAAACCAGCAACTTGAGCCTGTCGAAAACTTTCTAAACAGCCATGTCAAAATCTGCAAAAATAATCCTATGGATAACCCACAGAATAAAAGAACTGTACATACTCCTGGTGACGAATCAATTAAATATAATAACCAAATGAACAGTTACGATAATATTCATAGAATGAACAACAAAGATTTTGAACGAAGCAAAATTTTTCGGCATTACGGTAATGAAAATAAGCGTATAGATTCCGAAATCGAACGTAATATTATAAACAGAGATAGGCGAAACGTACAAGAAACAAAACGAGATGCCGAAGAGCCGTCTAGTAATAAAAAAGAATACTTACCCAAAGACGGAAGTGAAAATGAAGAATTAATTATTAGGAAGCATATTAAAAGGTTATCTGATACGGAATTAGACGAATTGTTGAATTCTCTCACCGAAGAAAAACGAGAACTTTTGAAAAAAATTATAAGTGATAATAATGAAAACAATGCTATTGGTGACGGTATTGATAAGAGAGAAATTACTAAAAAAGCAGAAGCCGTAGAGGATAATAATTTCATAGAGGGTGCACAATCAGATGTCAATAAACTACAAAGTAGTAATCCTTCTGCTGATATGAATACCGAGTCCTCAGTATCTCATAATACTGATACAACAACACTTACAACCAAAACAGAGAATTCCGAGAAGACTGACGAATCTACAACCAAGGACGTTGAAACAAATTCTGACTCTGAAAATAAGAGTGATCTTGCCAGCCGGTCATATGAAATCAATCAAGCAATGTTAGATAATAATTTTCATCGTAATATTGATTCAAAAAATAAAGAAGACGTAGTAAACAACCAAGAAACAGCTGTAAAAATTGAAGCTAAAAGGGAAACTAATTTCAATAATATGAAAAACGTTGACACTTCATTTGATTTTCCAAAATTATCAGAAAATAATTACTATAATGATAAGAACGAACCTGATATCTCATTTAGTGAAGATTATAATATTTGTCCTCAGTACGAAAATATAGCCCAAATGAATGAAGACGAGATTCAGTCAAATAATGTGAAATCACACAAACGTGAAGCAATAAAAAAAGAAAACGCAATATTTGATTCTATTAAAGCTTTAGAAGAGTCCTTCCCAGATACTAAAGCCATTGGTGTCACTAGTTCCAATTCTGGGCCTTTGATTAGAGTCAAAAGAACGGATTTATTAAAGCGTAATAAAAGTAAAATGTTAGCACAAGTCATGCCCGAAGCTAAAATAGGTTACTATCCACACAGAACTGAGAATATAGATGAAGACTACGAGGAGGGTAGTGAATTCGATAATGACGCTTTTTACGATCGCACATCAAATTTCAAAAGTAAAAACAAACTTGATAACATCTCTTTGAACAGTAATTTCAAGTCGGATCGAGATATAAACAGTGATATAGATTTAATATCAGATAACTTAAATACAGTATCTAATAATGAAAGCAATGAAAAAGAATTAATGGAACTAGGTTCCGATAATGATAACGTACTGTCGGGTGTCGAAGGTGTTAATGAAAATCTCATGTTTAGTAGCAATTTTCGTAATAAACGCAATCTAGATGTAAATCTTGACAATATTGTAGAAGATAATACTCCAACACATTCTACTGCAGTCACTAATAATGATATAAGACCTATCTCCAATTAAAATATTGTTCTATGTACCAAGTTACTCTGAAACTAATGTATTCAGCTCTTTTTCATGTGACTATTAGTACTCGTATTTCAGTCTTTTATTCGCATGAAATCTAAAATCATTTTCAATTAATAGATATAATTACAATATTTGAATTGCAAGAGGCAATCATTGTGTTAAGAATTTTGAAATATATTTAATTTAGTTCGTAATTATCTTCAATTTGTTATTGGTTTAGATTTGTATGTGTATACCTAAGTTTAAATACTAAAAGGATTTAATGGATAGAAAGCAATTTATTTTTCAAAGTGTAATGATTTATTTTTATTTCATAATAAATTACTGTACCATATTTGAATTTGGCTTTATTAGCATGTAATTTAGCATACATACAGTCAACTTTTGCTTTATTAATACTTGATATTTTGGATCAGGATTAAATTCGTGTAGACGAGATAAAAGTGTAGTGAGGCTAGCTCAAGAATATGAAGCAGCAAGATTTCTTAAACACTTATTAAACTTATTTTACAAGAATTATTATATTATAGAATATACGGGTTTTGAGAAAATTATATTATACACAGCATGAGAAATGGTTAGAAAAAATAGCCTAAATGGGTTACTACACTACACGTGTTCGCTGTGTTCAAGTCAACAGAAATATTGACGTAATATCGTAATATAAAGAAAGAATTATCCGAAGTTTGAATTTCTGAATAAAGATCAACATACATAATAGATTATCGCAACGGGCTGTTTTTTCGAAGACCATGACTCATTTCACCTCACTGAGGTAGTGAAATAAATAAACAAATTTCGAGTAGTAGCCAGGTAAGAAAATACTAAAAAATGTATGCTTTACATGTATGATTTAAAATGGTATTTTCCCTCAGTGAAAATTCGGGCTTTCGGGTCAGAACTTTAATAGTGGCATTAGCACAAGAGGTATTTTAAACTTACTCCACGAAAAGAAATTAATTAATAACCAACCAATGACTAACCTTGAATAGGATCATAGACACATTCCAGTTCAGGCTAAATATATCGTTACTTAAATCAAGGAACTGGTTTTGTGTAGTTCGAATAAGAGTAAAAATAAGTAGGTACTTGTAGAATAATTATACTGCCATTATTAAAACATCCTCTCTCAGTGTAATTTGTACAGATGTTTACTCTAAAATTATTCCCATGAGACTGAGTTTGTTAAATATCTATACATAACTTCTGCACTCTACTTTTCCATATTTTGTATTCACCTTTCATTGTTGATATTATTGACTGAGTCATATTGGAGTAAAAAGTTAGGTTACGCAAGTGGTGTAGAAATAAAAAACATCACTTATAATATAAAAATTTATTACATGGCAATGTTTGATAAAACAAAAATTATTAAAATAAAAGATATATATGTTACGAATACAAGATTAATAATATATTATGCGTAAATATTAAAGAAGGCAGCACGTTAATCGTTAAAGACTAGCAATGTTACTTGCATCTTGAATAATATTTTTATATAAAATTAAAGATATAATCTTAATTTGTAAAAGCTCCAATAATTAATTACGGAATGAATAAATTAGCCTTGTCAATGAAGTATTTATTTTTGAGTTTGTGTTATTTTAGGCGCGTAAAACTTATGTTCCCTCGAATCACGAGTATGCTTATACGGCGTTCGTGGGGACTCTATCAGAGTTGCAGGACATATCCCGTGGACGTGACCTGTAAATTCACGTTTGTAGCTTGAACTGTCATCACCCAACACGAAATGCGACGTATTGCCATGGCGAGAGACGCGCTGCACACGCTCCACGCGCTCTACTTTTTCGGATCGCTCAGCTCTTTGTGTTTGATCAGATCGTGAAAAGTTTCCATATGAGCGAGCCTCGGAATTCCCGTAAAATTCTCCACCTACTTGTAGGTTATCTCTGGTAGATCCTCTTTGTTGACGTTCCACCACTACGGTAGATTGCCCGTCTCTCCTGGTTTGATTATGTCGAGAATCTGTACTGTCAGAATATTGAGAAATAACCGTGTTATTATTTTCACGCGTAGAACGGTGCATTGAACTTATACTCTTTCTGTCAGTGTTATGTGTAGAATTGCTGATATACTCTCCTCTTTCAGATAGATTCCCGATGCTCTTTCGTTGTGCAGCAGCAGTTGTGCTAATAGAATGTTGAGCTTCTGTATTCGAGCTAAGACCCTTGCGATGTAAGACTGAATTAGTAGAGGAAGCATCGGAGATTAGGTCCGATGTACGCTTATGATGGCCGCCACGAGTAGATCTGTCCACATTAGTTGTGTAATCATCACCTCCGTGCATAGCTCTTTGAAACTCGATGCTAGTTTTTGTAACACTATCACTCAGATTCTTATTAGTGACATGTTGAGTAGATTTCGAAATATTGTGTTCTACGTGGCTTCCCTTTGTTATATATGTTGTAGATCCTGTGTTATGGCTAGTTTGGTTATCCACAATATGACGTTCACTCGAATTTACACCAGTGTGATCTGACGAGGCAATCCTTTGGGTCTGAGAACCTAATTGTTTAATTTCTTGGTTATTGGAAGTCGACTGTTGAGTAATTCGCGAATTAATATTATCCGAATGATTTGCACTCGTTATTACGGTCCTGCCGGTACTTCGTTGTGTATGGCTTTCGGATGTAGAATGTTGATTACGTTGATGAGAAACTGCATGGTCAACTGAATTATTATGGATTGACTTATCCGATGATGTATGTATATGATTGTTACTAGTGTCTAGTTGACGGTCAGTACTTCCTCGTGATTCACGAGTGATATTATTAACTTCTCTTTGAATAAAATTGCCTGAGGAAGTGTTCTTTTGTTGGATGTTTGAACTATTTGTTGAAGATGTTATGTTTTCAGAAGAAATTATTCTCCGCGTAGTATCAATACCACCTTGGTGACGTGGTACACTATCTTCAGGACTTGCCCTAGTAGAAGGTTGAACTGGACGTGGTGACGTAACTCCTCTGTCGCCTGTATCTGTTACGTCTATTTCTACATTTCTTGTAACAGTGACCCACTTACCACCCCTTAGTTTCTTTTCGGTTATTTGTTTCATTGTTTTTGTTGAAGATGAAGTTACATTCTTAACGGTTTTTGAATCTGATTTTTGTATAATGTTCTTGTCCGTAACACGACTAATTGTCCGATCAGAGGGTTTTTCGGTACGTTTTCGATCATTAGCATCTTGGGATGTCACGCGATTTATATTTGTTTGTGATCCGGTCCGATGAACGACGTCATCAGATGTAGTAGAGTGATGAGTATGTGATCCGGAATGGAACTGCTTAGAAGTAAAGTGCTCTGCGTGAGACTGGTGTACGTGTGTTTCCCTACGAGTTGTTTCCGTGGTATCATCGTGATGTATTTCAGTACCTCGGTGAATATCAATATTTGAACTGATATTATCATCTTGTCTACTAAATACTTTTGAATCGATTGTCTTTTTAATTACTTCATTAGTATGGTGCTTAGATCCGTCGTGTTTGATAATATCAGCATTTGTTTGAACACCTTTTCTAGGGTGCGTAGGACCAGATTTTTCAGACGGCGTTTTCTTCTGACTATCTGGTTTTATTTGAGTTGTTGGCTCTTCTGGTGTCTTTCTTATCGGAAATCGTGAATCTTTATCACTTTCTGTATACAAATTGTCTTTTGGTTTAATTGGACTTCGACGATCTCCAGGTTGCCAATTTTGTCTAGATGGATGATCACCCTGCTCTGATAAGATGTCTTTTGGACGTTTTTGATCTGTTATCACACCTTGTTGCCTCTCAGCTTTTGGTCTGTCGTAGAATTCACCATCTGGATAAAGATTGTCTTTTGGTCTAACTTGCTCTGGTCTATCTGATGATGTCCATGTAGGTCTCTGAGGCCTGTCGAAATCCCCTTCGGGTTTTAAATTGTCTTTGGGGCGCACTTGAGCAGGTGTTTCTCCAGGTTGCCACATAGGTTTATTTGGATGATCAAAATCACCTGCTGGTTTCAAATTATCTTGTGGACGTACTTGAGCTGGTGTCTCCCCTGGTTGCCATTTAGGTTTAGATGGATGTTCGAAATCACCTTCCGGTCTTAAATTATCTTTTGGTCGAACCTGAGCTGGAGTATCCCCTGGTTGCCATTGAGTTTTAGGTCTATCATAAAATTCGCCTTCTGGATGTAAATTGTCTTTTGGTTTAACTTGATCTGGCCTTTCGGATGATGTCCATTTGGTGTTTTGAGGTCTATCGAAATCACCTTCCGGTTTTAAATTATCTTTTGGACGAACTTGAGCAGGCATATCGCCAGGTTTTCTTTGGCCTTTTGGAGTATCATAGGAAATGCCATCTGGATATAACTGAGCTCTTGGTTTCATTTCATCCGGTTTTTGCGGTGCCATCCATTTGGGACGTTGATGTCTTTCGATATTTTCTCCAGGTTTCATGGTATCTTTAGGATATCTCTGATCAGGCGAATCTTCAGGCTTATTTGAGTGATGACGATTAAAACGGTCGTTCTGGGGTTCACTTCGATCTTCAGGCTTTTTATCATCGGGCTTATCTGCATGCGTGCTTTTCGGTTTCCATGACTTTTCAATATCATCTGGCTCCTTCACACCTTCTGGCCTTTCAGGTATACGTCTAGTAGGAGAGTCAGATTCGTCTTTAGGTCTATCTTTCATATCATCCTCAGGTTTTATATTACTAGGATAATACATGATAGCTGTTTTTTCTCCCTTGATAACCTTATAGTCATTTCTACGACTATGGTCTTCAAATACACCTTCTATTTTAAGATTATCTTCTCTTCGCGTCAACTTTACTCTTTGACCTTTAACAACACGATATGTATCTGAAGTACGAATGTTTTCCATTGTACCATCCATTTTCAGGTTATCCTCGTGTCTTATAATGGATGATCTTTCGCCTGTTACATTACTATAATCATTTCTTTGTTTCATATCTATAAACTCACCTTCTATCTTTAGATTATCTTCTCTTCGAATAATATCAAGCCTTTCGATCTTGTGCTTCCGTATATCTGTGTCTCTTTCAATAGTGAGATTATCAACTTGTTTAAAAGGCTTACGTTTCTCAGCTGGTTGTGTGGGAACAACCTCAGGCTTGTAAAATATACCGTCAGGTTTAAGGTTATCTAGAGGTTTTACCACAGGAGCTCGTTCACCTCTAGTAGCACTGTAATCATTACGAATATGGAGATCAACAAATTCACCTTCAGTTCGCAAATTGTCTTCATGTTTTTGTATGACAGTTCTTTCGGTTTTTTCAATTCGTTTATAATCATCTCTGGACCGATGTAGGTCAATAGTACCTTCCATTCTTAGATGATCTTCATGTTTTACAACATCTACCCGATCTCCACGAGTTGCCGTATAATCAGTTCTTCTTATGACTTCCATATCACCCTCAGGTTTTAAATTATCTTCAGGTTTCTTTTGAACAGGGCGCTCTCCAGGCATTAGCTTGGGCTTTTCTGGTCGTTCGAATTTACCTTCCGGCTTAAGATTGTCCTGAGGCTTCTTTGGAGTTTGTCTTTCTGCAGGACGCCATTCCTCGTGTTTAGGCTTTTCAAATTCTCCTTCTGTTTTCAGATTGTCCTTGGGCTTTTTAACTTCAGGTCGTTCAGCA
>MU159171.1:220692-232563 GCA_015888305.1 Antheraea pernyi | reverse complement strand
TTCAGCAGGTTGCCAACGCTCTTTTTCAGGCGTAGTAAATTCGCCTTCTGGTTTAAGGTTGTCTTCGGGCTTCCGCACAGGGGCTCTGTCACCGGGACGCCACTCGTCTGGTTTACGTGTTTCAAAATCTCCTTCAGGTCGTAAATTATCTTCTGGCTTCTTAGGTCTTTGCCGTTCTGCTGGACGCCATGTCTCTTTTTCAGGTGTGGTAAATTCTCCTTCAGGTTTCAAATTATCTTTCGGCCGACGAGTTGGTTCTCTATCTCCAGGGCGCCAATCTTCAGGTTGTCTTCTTTCAAATTCGCCTTCAGGTTTCAGGTTATCTTCAGGCTTACGCACTGGAGCTCGGTCACCTGGACGCCATTCGTCCGGTTTACGCTTTTCAAAATCTCCTTCGGGGCGTAGATTATCCTGAGGTCGTTTTACAGGCGCCCTATCTCCTGGACTCCACTCATCAGGACGTCTCCTTTCAAAGTCGCCTTCAGGCTTAAGGTTGTCTTCTGGTTTTTTCACAGGAGCTCTTTCACCAGGACGCCATTCCTCGGGTCGTCTCTTTTCAAAATCACCTTCTGGTTTAAGGTTATCCTCGGGCTTTTTCTGTTTTGGTCTTTCAGCAGGTTGCCATTTAGGACGTTCAGGCTCTTGAAAATCGCCTTCAAGACGAAGATGGTCTTCGTGGTGTACAGCAGTTGTACGGCTGACGTGTTTCTCGTCGTAGTCGGTTTTGTACGCGGAAACCACGCTCGTCGTGTGCTCCACATCGAACAATGGCTCCGGGACATCGTTGTGTGGGCAACGGTGGCGCCTGGAATAAAATTATATATATATATAATGTCAAGGCAACAGTGACGATTCGTTAATTGAGAAAATATTAATTGTATTTTTTAATTCTCGCCAGGCTAGCAACTACCATTGAATTAAAAATCTGTCATACCCTATAATGGGTTCCGAAGCATTACTTAAGAACAAGTTAAATTTATAGGCTTAATCATTTCCACAGTCTTCGAACTTCAAGTAAGATGATGAGCATAACCAATATATATTAAGAGTACAAAATGACAGTAGTAAATTGCTGTCACACCTTTTCACAAGATAAGGGTGAAGAGATAACTGAAATCTTCTTGCAGGTGGTAAAGGCGGCAGCGTCAATGATTTTGCCATCACACGCGTCCATGGCGTTTAAAAATCGTAATCACCACACAAACTACATCGAACTACACTAACTCTTCTGTCACAACAATAAAATACATACGGATTCAAACGCGAAACATGTTTAATTAAAAAATGATTCTTTGTTCGATATTCATTTTTTATTACCTATTTTATACTTCAAATATTATTATATGTTGTCCTTAGGGTCAATAAAGGTTTTACAGTATTGATAATCCTATTTATACTATTACGGGATTCAACTTGATTTACAAAAAAATGTCTTACAATCTCTAGCAAAATCGCGTCGTTAACTGCCGTATTCGTTCTACGAAACGCGACGCGGTACGGCGCACTGAAATGGGTTCGTGTCAATAACACAGTAATTTAGACATGTGCCTACTATATACACAGAATGTTCGCAAAAGATCACAAAAATACGTCTTCACCGATACATATAATAGACCTTTTTTCTTATTTAAATTTATTTTTCTCATGTCTGTCATAATGAAATGTATTTACATCTAAGGCAAATCCCATTTTTATTGGTATAGCATTAGAATTAGAAATAACATTATTAGAATTTTAATTATCATACACTTTAAAAAAGCATAACTTTTTAATATGTACATTCTACATAAGATGCTAAACAAAATCTTAAATATATTACCATCACAGGTACACGGTATAAATATCTAAATATTGTTCCCCTAAGTTTTACGATATTTATTTTCGGAATAAATATATATAATTACTACATTTTATTTGGTGTGCAATTAATTTATATTGTACCCTGATATCTATGAACGATCTATTACGTTTTCTATCCCTATTTTAAAAACAGTAAAGACTATTTTTATGCCCAATTGTAATTAACATTAATTATTTCAACACTCTCTGGTTTTTAAGTAAAATATTTAAAATAAATCAACTAACTACGATTTCTTTTATATTTAAACAAAAATGAGTATACAACTCCAAAGTTATTTTACAATAATCAATTCAGTAAGTACCTATATTCACATTAAAAACATGGTTAGGTTTTATATTAAGAAATATAATCTATAATCATGTATCAAGTGCAAAATTAATTCAGAATAAAAAGGGTTTATTGTGAAAAGTGGGCGGACGCAATCAGTAATTCTCAAGAAGGCAATCCAAATATAGCAATGCGTCAATAGTCTCACCGACCTGCTTTCTGTAAACGTGACTCATATTGAAATTAATTTAAATTGCTATAGAAGTTTTGTATATATTCACTATGGAAATATTTGTCCCTTTATTTACAGCCAAGACATACTTAATAACGCGTGGAAAACTATATACCTTCACGTACAGTCGTTTTCATGTCTACTACAGTTGAACTATTTAAGTATTATTTTAATTGTATCCGGGACCACGAATAGTAATAAATAAAGTTAAGGAACTTATTATAGAAAGAAAGAGTTATTATTATTGAAACATATCACGGTTACAAAATAAATAGAGAAACCATTCATACATTTCATAAAAAATGTTCAACAACAATATTTTCTTTCAGCTACATGCGGCATATATCTACATATAATTATGAATATAATATATAATAATGGTCCGTTCTAAAATAGTTACTGTTTACATAACCAAGATATAATTATCCATTTGACAGAAGACTAGTATAACAAATATAGACTTAGCCGCTAGTTCAGATGCTAGGAAGTACTAGCCTATAAGTACAATTATATATTAACTTCATTTGGATAAACAAACATAGAGTATGTTTTGTTTATTCCAAAAGCAACCTTATTGCTATTATTTTAAGTTTATAGATATAATTACAACACTTACGCTATTTATGTCATTGTATAATCGAACACGTAATTTTCGTGTATATAGCACTATTCGGTTACAATAATCTTTGATAACTTCGATCTAATTTATAGTCGCCTAGCGATGGGAGCCAAACACTTCGGAAATCCCTTTGCGCGACTAATCCGATCGATATGTCTATTATTAAAATAGATTATGCCTTACAATTTACGTAAATATACGTAAACTCAGTTACCATATCATGAGACTCGTAAGTTAAACATAATAATACCCGTTGTTAACTCTTACACTTATATTTGAAACGGCGTTTGTAATTTTTATGGTTATTTCTTCCATCAAGAAAGACATGATATTAAACATAAGTTACGTAGCAAAGCTCACGGTCCCTTGTAATACAGTTCGAATGAAAATCTTTTAAATAGTTTTTACGCAATACAAGCCCGATGCATATAGATAGATAGTTTGTTAAGAAAAAAATTATCACTTTCGCTATGCAAAGTATATATTTTTGAAATTTGTAATAAACAAAACTAAACTAATAAGTTTCCGAGTCACTATTGTAATTACGTGAATAAAACTTATTTAAATTATAATTGTATTGTAAATTATTAGAATTGATACTTTTAGTAGATGTTTGTATCAAAGATACAGCAAACGGATATGGTATCTATGTTCTGGTTTTAATAAAGTTCTTACTTCCTAACATGAACATTAAAAATGCAAAATCTCACAGTTCTCTGTGCGAGCAATGTGTTTAAAACTTAGTAACCTTAAGTTTTTTTTTAAATGTATTAACATATAGATAAATATGTTTGTTACTTCAAGAAGTAACTCCTAACAGTATCAATTATTTACCTTAGATATATCATCGTTTAGAAATTTTCAAATTAATTCACATTTACATCGTAATTATAATATAATAAAACCGTTCGTATACAATGATCGTGCAGTTAAAAAGCAAACTTGATACTGCATAATTGTAACTAAGTAATATTCGTACCTGTTTTTGCGTTACTATACAGATAACGTCAAACTCAACATTACTACTACTATATAATATTACTATAGTATATTTATTATCTTTATAAAAGCTTCGTACTTATAATCTCTTCTCTCCATCTAGAAAATATATTACACTAGCTTTTGTCCGGTCTTAAAAGTAGATTTAACCGAATCATCCAGAACAACTTTTTTTCTGAGTGAGAAGTCTCTCTCTATGCCCCTCACAATGTTTATACAAAATCTCATTATCATACGTTGAGTATTTAAGGGGTGAAAGTGTAACAAATAAACAAACTCACATTTTCATTTATAATATTAGCTAGGACGAAATGCGAGGACAACAGAGAGATCAAAACCTAATTGAGGATATAAGACACTATTCTGGTATAAGTTAGATGTATTTCTTAATCTAATTTCTATATTACTAGCGGGCCCGGCGAACGTTGTCCCACCCTGATTATTAAAACAAAATATTGACAAATTATAACCCAAAATCTTCCTCATGAATTACCTTATATACTGATGAAAACCGCATGAAAATCCATTCAGTAGTTTTTTAGTTTATTGCCAACAGACGGACGTAGTAGAGTTGTTTTATAAGTGATACATACCTATATTTAAATTAAAAATATTTTGATTACATAGTCGTACATATAAGGCAATGTTATCATTTAAGGTAAATAAATTGGTTACCTTCCTGTAGGAGCAATGGTGTTACTTTTGGCTTATAATATTATGTACTAAGAACACATTTTCCTTACGATAAGTAAATATGTTTTTAAAAAGAATTCATAATAACAAGAAAATAAATGTATCAAGAAGATTCCAAAGACCTACAAATACGTCTTCGAAAATGGACTTGTATTTACCACTCGTTGCGAATGGACAATATCCACATTTCTAAGCCGGCATTGGATGGAATTCCTAGGTTAGACGGAAATGTGGTTAACATAAGCAAACTTGGCGAAGATCTGTATCCGCGAAGGCTAATAATAATATTGTGATTATTTGGAGTGAGGTGAAATGTGAAGCAACCGACAGAACGAGATGGAAATCATCGTGTCCGCCCTCTGTCTCAACTCTTTGGGGACATTATGACAAGAAATATATAAGAAATGAGCGAGGTTATGCGGAAAGACGGCTTTTGTCCCAAATAACTCGTGCTATTTATGTTACCGTGACATTGAATACGTATATAGGTGTAACCTACACTTAATACCTACTCAAGTTTACCGCAATTATATTATGAGATCATACATACGGTCTCGATGGCAATGAAGTTGTTTCCAGGAAACAAACCCTGCATTTAGCATAAAAATAATTATGACTTCGAACACATTCATATCTTAATTCTTGTATTGCATTTTGTTTACAATATACATTTTAACAGGTTCTTCAATCTATAATTTAACTAGCATTTTGCTCGCGGCTTCGCTTGCTTTCATATAGATTTGATCAATCTCTCGAGAACAGTACATTGTTCGGGATAAAAACAAACTCACTTTCGTATTTACAATATTAGTATGAATATTGGATTAATTAAACATTTATTTTTACTCCTTTTAATCCAGGTTTTTCTTAGTTTTGGAAAAGCTAAAATTTAACAACAGAATATAATATCAAAAATTAAGTTATGAAGTATTATATAATATACGTACCTAGACTTCAGGTATTATAAATACGTCTAAATATATTATTTATCCGATAGCATTATCATTTTTCCAAGTAAAGTTTTAAATAATCACCCTATCGCGTATTAGAGTGACGTAATATTTTTCTTATGTAGCGTTGTAACAACAATCCAGAATATTACAATACGAGAATAGCAAAGTCAACTAAATAATTATTAGCTCCTATAACTAATAGTTTATGGGATAATATACATTTGTAATGTTGTAAATAAGATAGGTATTGCCGAGATCACGCGTCAATGTAAATATAGAAGGATGATTGTTGCGAGGACACATTGTCATAAACGTGATTTCCTGATTAGTGCGCGGTTTATTTATTTACTACACAATTAATTCATATATCATACGAAAATAAGATATATAGGTTAGATTTGTCGAAGCCGTTAGTTACATAAAAGTAATATTTGAATTTTATTCTATCATTATAGTTTAATATGGTTACTAGTTGATTTAGCCTAAAATATAATCCTAAATTATAAATGCCAGTCTGTAAAAAAACTGCGTGACAAAAGCCTCTTTCTGACAGAAGTTACGGCCAATTTAATTTCCAATCCAACTTATTTATTGATTACTTCGCCGCTAGTGTTAATCATTTTTACTAAGTAAGTAATATAAAAATAATTTAAGGTTAACTACAAGTAATCAAAACATAACTTTTTAAACAAAAAAACATTTGGTTTGTACGTTGAAATCAATGTTGATAATGATTTTTTTAATGTTAAAATCGTTTAACATAACAACATTACCTAGATGTACATCTGATTTTATAAATCTTTTTGGAGCTTACATCATTTGTTATTCTATTTTTATCTAATTTATTATGTATTCTATGGACACCTGTCTTGTTAATGTAAACAAATTAATAAATAATAAATATTAGAATTGCAATGCACTTGTCTGATAAACTTTTAACCTGGTTATTGCAATGAAGTTAATATCATCACTGCATTCGTGCATGGGGGACTACAACGGACATCATAGACATATATTACGGTGATATGTTGCAATCCCAGTATTCGACGCAATAGTCTTTTCATTGGTTCTATCAACACAATGAACTGTAATTACCATAATAACCGTGGTCCGTCGCCGTCAATTGTCGGCTACAAGCCTACGCAATTATGGAGTAATTTATAAATTTGTTCGGCATTTATAGGCGTCTAGAAATGTCATGTTTCCTTAATCAGTATATATAGTTTCATATGTGACATGAAACTAAAGATTCGTGACAGAGTCATTCCTCCAGTCTTTATCTTAGTAAATCTTACGTCAATCATTTTATGAAAAAGTCTAATCGCTCTACTGATTATAATTCATAAAGTAATTTAAACATTTGTTTAGCTTTTATAGGCGTCTAAAAATGTCATGTTACCCTGATCAAGAAGTATAGTTTCATTTTTGACATGAAACTAAAGATTCGTGACAGAGTCATTCCTCCAGTCTTTATCTTACTAAATCTGACGACAATCATTTTATGAAAAAGTCTAATCGCTCTACTGATTATAATTCATAAAGTAATTTAAACATTTGTTTAGCTTTTATAGGCGTCTAAAAATGTCATGTTACCCTGATCAAGAAGTATAGTTTCATTTTTGACATGAAACTAAAGATTCGTGACAGAGTCATTCCTCCAGTCTTTATCTTACTAAATCTGACGACAATCATTTTATGAAAAAGTCTAATCGCTCTACTGATTATAATTCATAAAGTAATTTAAACATTTGTTTAGCTTTTATAGGCGTCTAAAAATGTCATGTTACCCTGATCAAGAAGTATAGTTTCATTTTTGACATCAAACTAAAGATTCGTGACAGAGTCATTCCTCCAGTCTTTATCTTAGTAAATCTGACGACAATCATTTCATGAAAAAGTCTTAATCATACTACTCATTATATTCATAAATAAATTGTCAAGCTCCTTGTCGAATCCATTTAGTAAGATGTGTATTCGATGTACAAGACCATTACAAGATAAGGTAGGATATGCACTAATTTCCGTTTATTCGATAAAATAATAATAATGGAACGCCATAACCGTCGAAGTCGAGGTCTAGGTTTTTGTAATACCGTGATCCAAAGGATAGGCACAGAACTATAAACATCTCGTGAATTGGAGTAACGATTAAAACATGTTCCGAACCGACATAAAGGAATCTTCATTCCGAATCAGAAATAAACATCCAAACACCAATCAAGTCGTCTGAAGGCATGCATGCATAAATGATATTATATCTCCGGAGCACTGTTAATTTGCAATAAAAGCTGCAGCTGCACATATGTTTATGTTTTGAGTCATTGTGAGAGTATATGACGGGGTCGAAGGCGCTTTGCTATATCGAGACGATTACTCAACCTTTTGCATGTACTCGGAATCGTATGGAGCAAGATATTCAGACATGAGTAAGAAAGCTTGCCCTAAAGATGTGACTAACGTGTGTTTTGAAATAGACTTGAACCATGATGTCATAAGAGCTCCAACATAATGTACACTTATACAACCTAATGTTTTTAACTTTCATACGATATCAAATATTCCATAACGGTAAAGAATACCTTGCCTTAAAAACTCATAACTTCATTCCGTTAGTTGTCAACAAACATGTTCTTTATCTCCACATTTATAAACGACTAGCCTCTGCCCGCGACTTCGTTCGCATGGAATAGTTACTCTGGGTAACACTAACACGCAGCGGAAGCTCTCAAGAGGAAAATAACCCCGATTTCGAAACATTATTCATTGGTGCTCCGCTCCTATTGACATTAGCGTGATATACCCTATAACCTACATCAACAAATAAGCTATATAATACTGAAATAAATTTTCAAATCGGACCAGTAGTTCCTGAGATTATCCCCTACAACGTCACAAAATCACAAACTTTACCTCTTTATAATATTAGTATAGATTGAAATACGGCGTATAAATAATATTTATCCTCGCAATGTCGTTCTAGAAAACTAAAATATAACAAAAACGACGTTTCCTTACTGTTGTCAGAAATATGTATAATTTAGAAAGCTAACATTCTTGTTACCTATCAGACGGACTACCGGTTATTCAGGTTTTTAACGATCTTGCTAACATATTTTTACAAATACAACATCAAAATGAAGATTACGAGCACACGGTACATTTTCGCAGAAGAACAGTACATTTACGGCAATGTTGAAGATGCAACTTTTTTGTTCCATATACAAGGAATATAAAATACCAATACTTAGTAAAAATAAGTAGCGTACGAGTTTGGAAAGCCGTCGAGAGAGCCTCTCCAGAAACGGTTCGATACCAAACAACTATTTAAACGTGGCTATACAAGGCTCGGTTCTTAAAACCAGATTAGCAGACGCGATACTAACCGCAGAGCTAACCAATGCAATGTGATATTTATACTATTCCAATGACACAGCTACGAATGAATACTGGTTTTAGTAACATAAAAATGTAATGGGAAAAACAGCGCTATGTAAAATTTGTTTGCAAATTGATTTCAAGATTACGAAATCGAATGGTATCAGCCTGTGAAATACGATGGGCTGGTAAGTTCATTGTTGCTTAAAACCATGATAAGATACCTGATGATAGAGTCGCTTCAGTCCTTATCTACATTATCATGTTTAAAAATTATTAAAATGTATTGTTGCTTTTTTATTCACAGAGTGTGAAGAATCGGAAATAATCCCCGTGTGGGTGTAAGAACAGTTTACTAGTCACCAACGGCACAGCTAGGCAAGGTCGTCGACCATATGGCCTACCTGTCTTGCCTGCCACAGCGAGCACGACTACGCAATCCACAAAATTTATGTAATATTCGTGTACAGAAAACGGCTTTTATAAAAATTTGCCAATTTACTTTAAGATAAAACGAAAATTTCACGCAACTTGTGGTTTACAATCCATTGGACATTCGATAGTAAATTACTTTGTTCTTGAAAAACATAACATTGGCTTTGTTACCTTGTATACTTCCTGCAGACTACAAAAAGTATTTCAAATCTGGTTCCATTTAAGGCGGTTATTCGATATGCAAAAAAACGGAACTGACGTAATGCAAAATGGTAACTGGCTGTAATATTTGGATCATAAAAAGATTTAAATGCCATGTGATCAGTTATAAAAGAATAATATGAGTAATTATGTGCTGGAAGCATTCGAGACAAGGATTTATACAATTTTCCAAATAAAGAGACTCGACAAAAAACTAAAAGGTGACGTAAGTAGTATCTCTCTTGGTTGTTAATAAAATACAGAAACGTCCTGTGTTGCGAACGTTAAGTTCTTACATCGAGTCAAGTAAACAACAAACGAGTTTGAACGACGAGGACGTGGGTTCGGGCGGTGGTGAGATCATCGCCGCGAATAGAGCCGCCTGAGGTCGTACAGCCTGCACCACTTTACACGTCACGTATCTTTCTAATTTACGCGGTGATTTTATTTACTTACTACTTTTTAACTCTCACGCGATTACAAAGTTAGAACCAAACATGATATGCTGAAGGAAAGTAAAACACTTACTAAATTGTACCTCACAATTTAATTGGATTTTGAACACCAGTTACATTTTTTGGAAAATGAATAAAATATATCATAATCATAAATATCTTATGAGATAATCTATACCTTAATAGCTTAGGAAAATAAATTAATCATCGCTATGTTAGACTCGGACGTAATAAACAGCGATTAGGTATTTACTCAATCAATTTTGCAGTTCCTCAAAATAGTTGTTTGTCGGACGTTTCGTGACTATATTATCACTAATAAATAATCTAAAGTGTTGTATAATACGATACCAATATTATTAAACAGATATTGTTCACATGTTTTTTATCAATCTAAATGTATCAATGATACATCGCGTGTAAATTATTTAAAATTGCAGAGGAGTCTTAAAGGTCAACTCAACTCGGAGTAATTTTCAATTGAGGATCGGACGAGTGGGCAAGTAATATGTCGTCAGCCACTTTTCTCGTTACTGCAGTTAGTTAGTGAGATTTGACATTATCAATCACATGACAGACGACAACAGACGATGATAAGACGTGCAGTATTGAAGTAACGATAAATTCAATATAAGATTCTGCATAACCTAATATCTATTTCTGTATTTACTTTAAAACCTTCCATGACATACTGAGCAACTATATATATGAAAAAGGTTTGTAAGTTTTTAGTATAGTTTTATACTTGCAATAATACTAGCTGCTAGCTCTGGCTTCGCACGGATGTACTAACGAATAAAATGAGACCAATATACCCTTTACACTAGGACCATATAATTAAATAGAATGACAACTGATCAACTGAACGACAATCTGTCAATATTTGAAAAGACTCATTCCGTGTTTATAGAGTTTTTTGTCTTGACAATTATAAACACAACAAAGAAAGTGTGTATATACTTATGTACACGCGTTCGACGTTATACTTCTTTGGCGTAAAAAGATAAAAATATTTTATTTTTCGCCTTATTCTACGTTTGTAGAAAAAACGACACTAACAATAGAAACAAGGTATTTAATACATTGAAAGTCTTAATACAAAGAAACAAAATGTTGACTATAGGTAACTTCAGGGTGTCGGTTTTTCGTAACGGTGTGCGCGCGCATCGTAAAAATTTAATCTCATCATTTATGTTTACTAGGGTAGCATAGCAGCTTCGCGTATTAAAAAGATGAATTTACTATAAAATGCACACAGATGTTTTCGAGGTCAAAATAACTCTCAGTGAGAGAAAATATGGCAATGAGTTAAAATACTCAATGTCACAGGTAAAGATAAAGATAGACTTAATTCCCATTAGTCCTATCAAGACGTATCGTGCGCTTTACGATATACGATTTATATACCGACATAAGGAAAGTAGTGCAAATGGTATGGATGTCACGGAGTCGCACAAGCATCGCGGAATGTGATCCCACCATGGATTTACATACAATGCTTGTACCTCATGTATATTGTTCGTGGAAACTGCTGGCATGGGACCGTGACAGTAACGAATGACAAAAATGACTTATAAAAAACAGTAACTAACAATAGTACAATGCGAAACAAAGTGTTACAGAAATCGAGGAATCTATATGCGTTCATAGATCTACAAAGTTTAGTTTCTCAAAGTTTACGTTAAAAGTTTGCTATTTACAATATTATACATTCTCAACTTATTGAAGATTCATCAACATTAGTTGATGTTCATATTTAGCCTTTTTTTTTTTTTTTTTTT
>MU159171.1:112720-220103 GCA_015888305.1 Antheraea pernyi | reverse complement strand
CAGGTACCACCCGAAACAACCGTGTCCGGTGAGTACCTGCACCAGCCTAAACGTCAGGGAGCCCCACTCCCTCTCCTTCCACGCCCGCAGGACCGGGCGGACGGCGTCCACAGTGAATCGCCCGAAACGCTCGTCCGCCAGGTCCTGCTGCCACCTTACGACGGCGTCCTCTCTTTGACGCCGTCTCTCCGCCTCTACCTCCCTGGGAGCCGGGGGCTCCCCCCTTCGTTTCCTCGCCGCCGTGAACTCGTACACGGCGGCGAGAACTCCTGCCTCCAGCTCCCAGGGCAGGGAGCCGGCGAGCACACAGGCCGCCGCCGAGGACACCGTCCGGTATGTTCATATTTAGCCTAAATAATAAACAGCATAATTGTATAAGAGATATTCATAAGAAAACAATTTATTAATATCATACTACAAATATATACACGATAATAACTATAAATAAAATTTAAGTGCCTTTTGTTTGTTCACACTAATCTCTGAATCAAGAGAACCGACTTTGACGATATATTTACCAATCAATAGAGGACTTTTGAGACTATTTAGGCTAAACATAATTACGCTTTTCCAAATGAATTTAGCTACTATAAAATAATTTAACAGCTATAACTTAAACAGATAAAAAGGTTGTATGCATTATTAAGTGGTAATAACAAAATTACGAATAAAAATATAGAATACAGCTTATAATTAAAACTGGTAGATTACGTATTCGCATATCTCTTGAAACAAGAAATACAATTTCATAAAAACAGAGTCATGGGCGTCAACTAGTTTTCCATAATACAGGAAAAACTTATGTCTAAACCAAGCTACGCAGCTACATAAGACCATTTATAATACTCGAACAATATCACTAATGTTTCTATTGTAAGAATTAATGATAATGACTTGACATTTGACAATAAGTACAATTGTTAACTTATTTACATATATTATCAATAAATTTAGTCACATATTCTGTGGATATTATAAGAAAACATAAATAACTTTGTCCTCTCCATTGAAACAAAACATTGACACTGGCAAATGCTTCTGCGGAGCCAAAGCAAAAAAAAAACACTTTGTCCTCGTATTTACTAGGTGATTGACCTAGCCAACTGAAGGTTATATAATACATATTTTACAGAAAGAAATGAGTATTTACTCTGGTTAAAACATTTTATGGACGTGCAATTAGAATGGCAACCCGATATGGCTATCCTGCTTGTCATACCATTTTTTGCTCAGGACGTGTGATGAATGATTATTAAATCCTACGTGTTGCGACAAAGTGCTAAACAATAATCACGTGCCATTAACAACAACTTGAAATAAATGTATTGCGTTTCTGTGACATTATAGATGCTCTTATGGTTTTTTTTATTATGTTGTCTGTGCAAATGTTTATCAAAGAGTATGGTTAAAATAAGGTTTTCAAAATCTCAAAATTATTGTATTTCTAAAATTGAAATTTTAACATGATTAGGTATGGATATCTTAATACATATGTCTATAGAAATACCCTTATAAGCACGAAAAGATACCATTATGACACTAATATTTAAGAAAATTGTATCAATTTTAACCTTGTATTATTATGTAAATTTTAACCTATGAAAAATTTTGTTACTCGTTACATATAAAGTATATCTAAAAACAAAAGCAATACCACTTTTGATATTTTTCAAATAGAGAATGCAATTAATGAAAAAAATAAATTAGAAAGTTTTTCAAATAAATTTACGTTACATGCGCCCGTATAAACTAAAACGAGAAACCATTATACCGTTTGCAATAATTAAAGTATATTTTGTATAATTAATAGTACATTCATTGTGATATTTCTGAATATAACTATGACTGGATAAATGTTATTATACAAGGTTGGTACCTGACCTGTTTAATGACGTGATATAGAAATGTATGATCTCATCCAATTAACAAGAAACACATTGTTTTTGTTATTGGCACGGCAAGTCCATGAGTAAAAATAATTCACTGCAATTCTAAACGATAGATGACTTCTTATTTATTTTAATATTTTACCCTTGAGACGTTATTAAACGAAGAAACTTTAATGTAAACAAAGGAGTTTTACCTTCTTAAATAAATAGATTTTACTGTAATCGCTAATTCATTAAGGTTACTTTTTTATTTATTCAATACTAGCGGACCCGGAGAACGTAGTCCTGCCCGCGTCCTGATAATAAAAGAAATTTGACAAACTATATACCTAAACCTTCCTCATGAATCACTTTATCTACTGTTGAAAACCGCATGAAAATCTGTTATGTAATTTTTGAGCTTATCGCGAACAGACACACAGACAGACGTGGCAAAAGGCTTCGTTTTATAATGTGTAGTAATTAGTTTTGTAACGGATAGGTTTTATGTGTAACATTTAACGAGGCATTTTTAAGCAATATAATCCCAATAAGATACGTCTTTTCAAAGATCTATATACAAAATATAAGTTCTGAGACAAAAAGAAATGCCATTTGAAAAATGACGCCCCATAGGTTCAAGATAGAACGTAATTGTTACAATCGATTCGTGATTTTCATTTCCAGTATTTAGAATAACGTTTGATGCCCGCGCATGTATAGTAACATACCCATGCCCTATAATCAACCTCGGTGAAGAGTTACAATGGCCGGGTTTTCAAGCCTCCAGTGTCACAGTCGAGTACCTGCCGCCTGTGGTATTTAGCCGGACGGTATATGCGCTTTACGAATATACCTTGACTATACTATACGTATCATTTGCAGTAGGTACTTACACATTACTAAAACAGCTGTTAGTAATAAATTGGTCTTAGTAAAATGTTCAACTGAAATTAAGTGATATTATCCGCCTACGCTTGTCTCAATGTAACTGATCGTAATGAACAGTGTTAACTATTCACGTTAGCTATATACATTCTCTTATTTTCTTGAGTTTTATTGTGTTTTTTAGTATTTGATTACGTATAATAGGTATAGACAGTGATGAGATACATATAGATTACATTTATTAGAGTCAATAATATAGATATTACACATATCGATTTATACATAAAAAATATTAAGTCATTCCAACTAATATTATATGAATACAAATGTGAGTATGTCTGTTACGCTTTCAAGCCTTAAGTACTCAACCGATTATCATACAATTTTGCGAATATATTGTCAGGGGTACAAGAAAAGTCATAGACATATGCAGATAAAGACATAGAGTACCTTTAATTTAGAAAAAATAGTTCCCGAAGTATATGTCATCAAGTCATTAACGAAGGGCAAAGGTTAGCTATTAAATAAATTAAACGTGTTTCGAGTAAAATTGGTTTTGCAATGTATATCAAGATGATAGCTATGTTATTATTTACTTATGAAAATTATACATAAAACTGTACTGTCTTGTATCTGGAGTAATCTACGTAGTCGATTTTATCTAGACTTGCTGACAGATAGGATACCATTAGGTATCATTACGCTTTCCCAAAGACATTGAGCAGTAATGTTAGAATCATATAGAGAAAACTTAACATCGGTCAATGGATTATATGGAAGTAATTACTACATGATTTCAAAAAAAGACAGACACGTAGCTTCCATGAAACATTAAAATCTTATACACGAGAATGAAGTATGGGGCGTCAGATAGTCTTCTAAACATATAATAAGAATGTAAATCTAAAGTGTCTGTACTTTTTAGATTTACGTGAAAAAAATTATTGCAGGTGTTTAGTAATGCATGTCCGTCGCTCCGGACAGTTAAACTGCACAGATCCATGTGGTGGAGGTGCATTATGCTGATGCTCCCACAGTTCGTTAGGGGGAATAACACCCATTTCCCCTTGAGGGGTCCACCATCTTGACCCCTCAGGCCGCAGTTTGGGTCCCTTAGGAGGGGACAACACCTGTTGCAGGAGCAGATGTAGCGTCGAATAGACAGTCCCTGCTCCTCCGGCCAAAAGGTGTAAGAAGGTACCATGGGGCTTTAGTCCGTGCGACTCGGGCATATCCATCCTCTGCTGCCTGGCGAGATGGATATCCGTTAGGGATTCTCCATGGAGAAAAAAAAAAAGGTGTCTAGTAATAGAATACATTTCAATCATTTTTAGAAATGTCTGTCCATCTATCCGTTTGCATGAACACGCATCGCTGCTAAAGTACTGGGTTCACAATAAAACTTCATCAATAAAATCATAAAACATATCCTCGAGAGTAACTTAGTCTTTGTTTCATTAAAATCGGTTCACTGTATCCAAAATTATTGCAATTTTAATGACGACGCGGCGTAAGTACGAGAGAAATGTAGATAAGTAAGTGGACTTAATGATTTTTTTTTACATTAAGTTCCACGCGGACATAGTCGCGGGCGCAGCTAGTAAATAATAAAATCAATAAGCATCAGGTATAACTACATATTCATTAAAATCATTATTATTATATAGTACATCAAGTAGAACTGCTCAGCAATCCATTTATCTAATTTTAAAATATTAAAATAACTAAACACATCGTAGTGGACAGAAACAAACTTCCACACGACGGCGTCGCATCGCTTTACAAGAAAATGTTGTGTCATTCTCTAACCTTGACATTCTGTTTGTATTCACAACGTGGACATGCTTTATCTTTATTTTTATATTTCATAATAAAAAACACAACCTGTAATTACATTTATCTAACATCGACTAATGGGAACTGTACAATAAATAATCTGTAGACGGTACTGACAATGATATTATAACTAAAAAACTCTAGATACGTTACCTACATGATATTTTGACAAAACAAATGGCACGAAAACGCACACATACGTATAGTAATATTCTAACGCCACACTTTTTTTTTTATAGTAGCACCGCAGAATGACTGCACTGTGCTATCAGGTAAGCACAGCACAATCCAAAAACAATGGCGACCACCGAGTGATACACTATCCATCGCCGGTCGCCGCTGTCATGCCGGCCTGCGAAAAGCTGGATATGCACAGGCTGATCCCGAAACGCGACCCGCAAAAGCGAATCATTATGACGGGCTTTTTCGCCATATACATGGTGGTTGCGACCCAGTCAGGCTGTAAAACCCTACCACCTCGCGTTCGCCATTGCCTCGTTCGTTATTTGACATGTCAAGTCTTAGATGTTATTTGACACCCTTTACACCCCAAAACTGTCACTGTCATAGATAAAGTGTGGAAGTAAAATGGCATATCCTCAATATCGGCGGTGAAAGAGAAACTTATTGCTTAGATACTTACTTAGATTATTGCTTAGAAACGGATTGACGGGGCAGCAGTCAAAAAAATGCTAGCTATCCCAGTTTTAACAAGGCGCTGTCGAAGCGTTTTAGCGTCATTAAATGCTTGCGTAAAAATTCTCAATAAGACATTGGCATTAGTTGATTCTTGATGCAATTGGTCGGAATTAATAATGTCGTATATATTTTATAACTATTATGTATAGAACCCATTGAAACTTATACTCTAAGCTTAAATGAACAAACTATAACTTATGTTGACTGAAGGCGTACATTTAAGCCGTGAATAGAAATCACAGAATCGATCGTTCCATTTAGCTCTACCCACAACGGTTGTTCAACCGCCTACTACCACCTTTTCATTATTCAACGTCTGTTTTAAAATCGATGTAATTGAGTTTTCAGCTGACGTTAATATATCACAATTGTATCTTATTTCTTTTCTATTTTGTTATTGTGATAATATTTACCATTGAAAGCGGCAATGTAACTTTGACTGCTATTTCAAATTACTTACAAAGATAAACACAAGTACGTGGTGTCGCTTAATATATCGCACCTGCTCAGAATATTAATTATATGGTTGCGTTCGAATTCTGTAATGAACCGGAGCTTAAAGAAAGAAAGAGATTAAGAAAACTTATAGGTGAAAGCAATTGCGTGGGAGTAAGGCATTTTGTATGTGAGCCTAGCTAGCGCACACTCTCCCGTTGGAAATCTGCTGCAAAATACCTATAACTGAATCTCGACAGCTATTCTTGAGAACCGGTCTTTTAGGCTCAACCACCCTCATCTAGTGAGATTTTGATCCAGCACTATTATCTAAAAAGTATGAACGTTACGATACGATACTTCTCAATATATCCGTAATTGTGAACACAACCAAACATGTCACAAAAGGTAACATTGATGGCATTAATAATTAGATATTACAAGCATAAGTAGTAGGTCAATGGCATCGTTAAATAATAAATATGGCTATCATAGGTAATTAGTAAAGGGATTATCTAAATATTAACATTTTATCGTGTAACTGGTGCATCCGATATGGTTAATTAATATACACGAACCGTTGGAATGTTTTCTGGTTGTGTTGATCTGAACTATATTCTACAAACTACTATAACTAGTATATGGGAAAAAAATCAAAGAGGAATTTAAGTAAGACTTAAAACTAATTGATACCCGCAACTTCGTCTGCGTTGTTTATTATCTTAACTATATTTTATGTACAAATGAAAGAACATAAAAAATAATTGTAAGTAAATATGTACTTTTGCTTACAATATTTTTATGTAAACAATGTCATCTTATTGTCTTGATGCTAAAGGTTAACATTGTACTTTCTTAAAACTTAGAATTGTATATTAAATTAAGATATTGTGATTATTTTTTTTAGTTGGTCGTCCTTTTAGGTGTCTAAGAAGTAAAACTACATATTATTTTTAATTTTATATAAGATAAACTTGACAATTAAAAATGTATTATTGTTTTTATTATTTATTTATATTTCTGATGATCAATATAACCAAAGTTTTTAATAACTTAAAGTAACATTTTTTATTTTACTATATATATGTTATAAGTAGGTTTTAATCCATCATAACGCGTTGCAAAATTATATGAACTATACTAAAAGTCGAAGTAAAGGTCAGTATAAGGCCGTGACTGGTGCTATTACTAACCGTAAAGGTCTGTGAAGTATTTAGGTAACAAAAACAATATAATCTATGGTTATAGTAATAAAATTCCCAAATAGAATAACAATAGCATTTACCGCCATCTTGGCTTACGTAGGCGGTAGTTAGTGCCTGAAAATGGTGCTAATATTTATGACACGATAGGTGTCTAACTTAGATCACTTGTTTTGAAATTATGTTTAAATAATAATTTATTACTTTATAAGTCGTAAAATTAGGTTTTATGTAATTATTTATCAGAGATTATAGGAATAAATAAAGATAAGAAAATGATCAGAGTACAATTATAACTGATATGACTCTACAAACATTTAATAAAATTCGATAACGCTCAAACAAATTTTAATTATATTTATTTATTATATTAACAGAAACAACAAAATAAGCCGACATATATGTGTGTACTAATTACAATGTAGGTATGTATATCAAAATACTTTGTAATCTTTGAGCTAGCAAACAAGTTTACAACCAAAATAAATAAGTTAAACACGGTATCACTACTCTTTCCTTGAGTTGACTAACAAAACACGTTCTAGTTTCTTCCATTACAACATGTATCAAATTGAGATTATCTATGAGGCAAGGTTTTTTATAAAATGTTTTGTTGGCATGTTTTTCAAATAAAATTTCTTTACATCGCTATTGTTAGAACACGCTACGGATAGTTTATCTTTATAATCGTTTTTGCATTATACATACAACTATTACAGTATGACACGAAAGACCAGGAAAAAAAGTCTATGAGCTTTTAATATTATTTTATTTAATGCGTTCAAAGGCATTCTACACGTTATAGAAATACATTTGAAAAAATCAAAGAGAGAAAGAAAATGCTTCGAATTTTGAGCCAAGATGTCATATCTTCAGTGACACGTGCAAGTAGTGTTTTAAAGTTTTACTACATAATTAACATACCTCTATTGAAAGTAGTTAAAAATCATTAACACAAGGAATTTATCTTCGAAATAGTTTAATGAGTATACCTAAAGACACTACAAAGATAATAAAACTTGTTTCCGTAAATAACCAATTAACAACTAATGAATGGAATGAATAATAATTTATGTACATGGGCTGCCTCCCGTCCGCTTAGGTGCCTATTAGAAATTGGCAAAGAGTCAATACAATTCAAAAATACTAGAAGGATGTACGAAAAATTCCATAACGAATAGTCACAGTCCTATGCCGATACTTTCAGTCGTTTTGACATAATTAAACATCAAAAGAACTGTAATTTCATTATATAGACTGGAAGACGGATACATATATATATAGTAGCAATGAATCTGCCCTATTGTTTCTTCGATAAGGGTTTTTGCGAAATTTAAAACTCATCTTTTACCGAAACTCAATAACATAATTCAAAACCTTACTATAGTAATCCTCAATTATTTTTTATACAATTTACAAAAAAGCTAAATACGTATTGAATACTTGCTTTAAAATAGTTTGGTCACTTTCGTATTAAATGCACCGCGCTCGCCAACCGCTGCCGCGACAAGCTCGCGTTTTCCGTTTTCGCACGTCTAACCTAACCTAGATAAAAGAGCAAGATGTCAAACGTTCAGCGAGCGCGGTGCATTTAATACGAAAGTACCCAAAGTTTTTTAAAGCAAGTATTCAATACGTATTTAAATTTTTTGTAATAACACAGTTAATAAAAGTTTAAATGTCGATTTAAAAAGTAAATGCCGTCCTTGCTACACTAATATCCATTAGCTAACATATACGCTTATATCTATATGGCATGATTTAACGCGGTTCACACAACTGTCTGCCGTGTTATTTGAAGGTTGATGCCTGTACGATTATACTTGATTGTTGAAAATTTTTAGAAATACATAAATATGTTTTATCTCTCCGCCTATAGTGGTTCGTCTTCTTGTAGAGCGTTCCACACAAAGCATCGCAAACCATTACGAATAACAATTTACCCAAACATTTAGGTTAAAGTACTTAAATTTACATTTTCTAATTTAAATGGTTTAGTTTTGTATATCAACGAGCCATTACTGCTGTTATTATTATGTTTATGAATATCTTTCAGTTGTAATAGGAGTGCAGTTATTTAGTTTTGTTTATAGTATCTACAACTAACAACCGGCCATGATTCTGTATGCATCTTAAAATAATATAAAGATTAATAGAGATAAAAAAATATATAACAAATAAATAAGGCCCGTGTCACTTAAGAATAATTTAGCTTTGTATTGAAGAAAAGTCTTTTAGAATTGCATTCATAATTATGAATTTTCTTCTTCTTCTTATCCTTATCCCACATAAATAAGGTCGGTACAACATGTTTGTCATGTTGTGGTATATGATTTGGCTTAATTTTTACGATCGGCCGCCTGCCTGAGATCAACCCTCCTCGGGATTATTTTGTTGTATTATTATTATATAGTTAGGAAGTCTGATGGGCTATTTTAGCCTTACAATTTTTCATTCGGGTTAAAAACGAAGTTCTTCAAGATTATGGTTTGCTTGCTATATTGCCATTTTTATGTAACAGCAAACTAGCCAACTTTAAACTATTCCCGAGGACTGCATTTTCTTATTTTTCAGGATTCGGAGAGTTTTCTCAGTAATAGTAATATAATATTAGATAAGATAAACCATTATAAAAATATGAAAACTATAATAGAAAAATAAACGCAAATAAAATGACATGTCAGTGTCAATCATTTTTTTTTCATCATCAACCATAATTATGAATATAACAAACAAACTCAGAAATTTTACCTACATATATATATATATACATATACAGTAAGCTATTTTTATGATAAAATTGCTGAAACAAAGTGAACCCCTTTGTCATTATTACTGCTCCAATATCTAGTACTGTGTACAATAGAAACAGAGGAAATGGCTATGGTCTGATAGGTTTACTTTATACATTTGGTTACAAAACAAAATGTTAGGATTTATTACTTTATTCGTGATGCCTTCTAGCAGGTTTCTATATTAAACAGGTATATTCCTAACTCTGATTATATTTCAAATTTGATAAAAAATGACAAAGCTAACACGAGATACTTTCGCTACATCGTTTGAAGATTCCCATGTTTTTATTATGTTAGAAGAACGTCTCAGCCGTCCACAGTATAAATATAAATTTAGGAGATAATATAGAAAGGAAATGCGCTATGTTAGTACCTAGTGTTAAAAATTATAGAGTGCAACCATGGTATGACTTATAATATTTTACTTTTTATTGGAATTCAGTATCATCATTAGAATGAAAATTAAAGTCCTCCGACGCGTCTGTCTGTCTGTTTGCGATAAACTCTAAACCTTCTGGACGGGATTCCATGCTGTTTTCATTAATAGATAGAGTGATTCACGAGGAAAGTTTAGGTATATAATTTGTCAAGATCTTTTTTTTATTGATTGAAATATAATGATAATTGTTGGAAGTGTCGGAAAAAGTCAAGCCGCTTGGAGGTTTCATCGAAAAGGCTGTTTGTTTTTTTTTTCGAACTGACTATACTATTGACTTAGCAAGGTCATAACCGCTTCACCGGACTACTAAGGCGAGCGCTTAAAAGGCATTTAGGCGATTTTATTAGGCAACTACCTCAAGGGTGCACGGCACACCTCGACTTGGGCTGTTGCCTGATACATGCAATTCGCGACCTATCTGAGCTTTCTTTTTGCTCTAAGCTAACTATTCAGACATATATGAGTTGTGTGAATGAAACATATCACGCTGTTTGAGATATAGTAAAACAATTGAGATTATAAGCGCGCAGACGAAGTAGCGGGAATCACCTAGTTTATGTTATAAAATATTAACATTCGATGACAGCAACTCTTTATATTAAATGTTAATATTGCATTTATCAAATATAACAAAAAAAGAAACTAGCCCTCTCCTTAATAATCCTTGACCCCCTTTCTAGTATGTAAAAATTTGATTTACAAACATTTTTGTTTCTGTGACGTCAATTTCAGCGTCCGCATAGTGCACTCATTTTATTTTTGCTGAAGATAATTATTTTACTAATTTAGAACTCTAATTAATAACAATCTTCATTAGTTTGTTTAAAAATTAATTTAACTGAACTATTTCACCATATAAATTTAAGGTAACTTACTATTAACTTTTGCAATACCTGTCAATATCCAAAAAGGTAAGTGAATTTTCGAACGACGAATCTAGAACAAGTATATTCTTTTGCTCCTATTGGAATAGGTCCATATGAATAATAATGTCCAGCGCGCCCTATAAACCATTACTACAATTCGCGACAAACAGATTCCATATAATGCCAACTGGCCACAACATTATAAGCGACAACACAACAAAAACATGTTTCAGTTCAAACAACTTAACAACCAACGTGAATTCGGAGGATTATCGCTTTTTGTAAGTATGAACTTTTCTGCTAATTCCTTAAATTTCAGTAACCAGCATTGATATACAAAAATCCAAGACGCACACTAAACGTAACGTAACTTAACGTCTCAGCCGGCACACAAAAATGAGTGCATAATTTTGATTATGCACTCATTTCAAATAGTCTCGCGTCGCTTGCGTCCTTGTAAATACAACTTAAAACCGTTCAGGTAAGGTTGAATTTAGTTAATCGCATAATTATAACCACGTATGTATATTGGGGAGTTTTTACGGCCGGTTTTATATGTCGATGGTTACCAATAATATAATGTACACAATTATTCTTTTTTTTTCGTAGTTGCCATGAAGTTTATTATAATTTGTTGTATCGTATTCGATATACTATATATTATGCATACATCAGAATTAGTTATTTATTTATTTAGGTTAAGTTATGAAACCTATATGATAAGAATTCCCTAATTTATTTAAAGTAAATAATAACATTTATAAACGACCTAATATATCATTAAACGACCGAATATATTATTCACTGCTTATTTGCATTACAAATCAAATTTTAACAGTTAAGTTATAAATCTATTGAATTTAAATTTAGACAACAATGGTATAGTCTAAGAATACCTATTTGGTTAAATAAGTACTTCATATGCAGTAATAATAAATTGAGACTTCTACATTTTTGGAATGACTTCGAATAACAGGCCTAGTTATTGGATGACATATTTGGCGTCTGTTTAATTATTTCATAACATCATTTATTAAAACAATAAATAATAATTGATCATTAAATTTAAATTATTACTTTATATTATAGGTATATACAGATTTTATAGTTTTCCGTACGATCTTTTAAACATTTTCTTACATATAAGCCTTGTCGTGACAGTTACCATTACATCAGAAAAAGAATTAACCAAAGAGATGTAACCTTTTTAAAGTGATGCTCTTATACTTAGTCTGGCCATAAACACTGTTACAATTAAAAATAAAAAAATATTACATTTGAATTTGGAATCCCTAAAACAATCCGTACGATTGGCAGTGAATGGCAGTCAAGTGCGTGCTTCTATTGATAACTGGCCTCAACGTTTAAAGGAGTGTATTGCAGCCAATGGAGACCACTTCGAATAAGCTTTTTATATTTTAAATTGTTTTATATTTATGTATTAAACTAACACACTGTAAAAGTAATAAATTTTATTTGCAATATTTATTTTTGGTAATAGATTTTTATTTATATAGATTCTATTTATCCTTATCTACCTATTTTTATTATGAGTAGAATATATTAAAACTAAATAAATACGTTAAAAACAATACAAAATCAAGACTACGTAACGTAGGTACGTAATTTATGTATCCATCAGTCCATGACCATGATTCCGTGGCATTGCCGAAGGAAAATACGCAAACAATGAATAACATGTTGCTAGTGTTCAGGCAAAGTGCCAGATTTAACGTGAACACTTCGAAGTGATGTGATAAAATAATTTCGTTGCGTGTATCACTAAACACGTCTTTGTTATATGACAGAAATAAAACAGTTGACACAGTATTCGTATAAAAAGTAGGTATAATAAACAACACTGTAACACTTGTTTTGACAGATGCTTTAATTATTATTCGTAAATGAGGACTCGATGATTATTAAAATGCAATAATTTCTAAACATGTAATCAAAATAGTTGCTGTTAATGACAAAAATACAAAAGTAGTTAGTTCAAAAGTAGTTCAACCGCTTCGATCAACAATAACTAGATAAAGGGTCACATAAAAAATCGAAGCTAAAAGCCGTCCGCGTAAATATATATACTTATGTGTAGCTATTTGTTTACTATGAAAGGGAGAAAAAAAGTTTTAAAACAGTTTTAAGTTCAACCTAATTACAACCATATCACCTTTAGGTAAAGTCACAAATGTTCAAAATATTATTTAATACTTATGATAAAACGAGCAAAGCAATAAATTTCTCCCGTCACAAATGAAAAGACAAAATGAACAACATTTAATGTGAATTCAACCTTAACACGTAATGAATAAAGTACGTTTTCCCGTTATTGTGGGTGGTTGGAGGGGCTAGGCCAAACATTTGTGTGACAGGTTTAAAATCGGTGATTTTGTTCAAAATTTTATAGTATTTGTTAGTTTAAAGCATAAAATATAACTTATTCAACATGCATTTAGCGAAAGTAAGATACTCCGGTCGTTAAATAGCTTTTTCGGGTATTATTTTTGCATCTTTTGAATACACTGCGGCATGTGAAACGTGCTTACATTGGCTATGTTTCAAACAAACTAAACAAAATAAGGACTCACATTTCAAGTGAGTTGTTATTTACCGAGACGTATTTTTCGCACCGACCCTTTATCTAGTTATTGTTGATCGAAGTTCAACCGTCATGTATCATCTTTTTATATATGGGGCGCATTCCACGCCCAATCACATGGATCGAAAATATATTTTTTATTCCCTCAATTTTGTGATATTTTTAGTATCCCTCAAAATAGCCCTCCTGGTAAATTTTAAGTTTTTTTTATTACTTGTTCAAAAGTTTTCTTTTTTTGTATAAAAGCTAAATGTCGTAACAAAAAAAATAAAAACTATATTTTAAATGAGCGTAATTGCCCGATTTCGATGGAGTTTTCGGGTTATGAAAATATAGATAACTAGCTGATATCCGTGACTTCGTATACGTTATAATACTTTGATTACAAAATTTCTTTAAAAAAAAAGTCTTTTGAAGTACTTATGAAAATTGTAGACTCTTAAAACTTTATATTAAATGGAGATATGATGACAATTTTAGATAAATATCAAGTGTCTAAGAATTAAAACTAGAAAATATTCACCGAAATGTATCCAACAGTTGTTTGCTAGATTCTTTGAGGTTAATATTATATATCGGAAAGTTCTTCTTATTATGATAAACAGAAGGAAGTGCATCATAGTATATATTACTAAAGTGTTTTTTTTTACATTAATGTTTAATTATTGTGAATACTCTAAATTAAAGTCTTTCACTCGAGTAAAAACATCAATTGCTCTAATAATAAATTCGTCTAATATTCTCCGAACAAATGGTTGAGCAACGGACACTGTATGCAGAGATTAATGTTAATGCGTTCTAAAAAAGTCTAATTTACTGTGACTACCAAATAAGCCTCTATCTAAGACACGAACGAGTCTTTAGCTAGAAACTATTGCGTAAGCAACCTCATTAGGTGATTGACGGACGACATTACCACATACCATTGCACGACGTAGAACGATAAGTAAAATATTTTAATAGGCTATTCTCTACTTAAAATGAGGGAATCGAATAACTTTCATGCTACTATTTGACTCTACTCTATTTCATCGAGTACGTTTCCCCGAGTTGTTACATTTATTATGTAACGTTCTAGCAGTCGTCCGCGACTTTGTCTGTGTTTGTATCTCCATACCGAATTAAATTTGCGTGGAACCCTATTAGTAATAAGTAGCTAAATTATTCCTTACAATATAAGCTAACTGCCACTAAAAGTACAGTCAAAATCAGTACAACCGTTTCGGAGATTAGCCCGAACAAAGTGACAGACAAAAAATATGAAAATTTTGTTTTTTTTTGTTGTTGTTATAAGTGCCGTATAGACTTTCTTATTGACTTCAAATATGAGACAGGTCACAGACGCTACAATTTTATTTATCTACATATATAGATAAATACGAAAAGACAAGGCAAACAATGTATAACTCGATATAAACTGCGAAAGATATTAAAGTGCATAGTGCATCTTTACTACACTTTTTAAGACTTCCTAATATACATAAAATACCGTTAAAAGAGTATAAAAAACTTATTAGAAATCTTATTAAATTAAATATTTTCACCAGATATTATCCATTACAATAAATAACATAAGAAAATAAATAATACAATGAGGCAAATATAAAACAGGACGTATCTCAAATGTATGTCATTTCTATTAATCGCAATTTTATTCGATACTAGCTGTGACCGCGACTTCGTCCGCGTAGAACCTGATGTACAAAACAATGCCTAATAAAGTCATCTGAACATTTTTAGTCATTTTGCTTATATACATTTCTCTCGTACTTAAGTCGCGGCGCCTTTAAAATTACAATAACTTTTGATAGACTGGACCGATTATAATGAAACAAAAACTAAGTTACACCCGAGGATATTTATATTTATTGTGAACCCAGTACTTTAGCAGTGATGCGTGTTCACAGAAAACATACAGACAAACAGATAGACAGACAGACAAACATTTCTAAAAATTATTGAAATGTATTTTATTACTTATAATTAGACACCTGCAACAATTTTTTTTTTACGAAAATCAAAAAAGCGCAGAAACTTTAGATTTACATTCTTATATGTATAAATTACTATACAGTATATTGTTAACAGCGTGCATACATTTACTTTCTCATTTTTGCGTTATAATGGTTATCACGAACGCAGTTGCAAATATTTATAACTCGACCCACAGATTACCTAATGTTTCACAATGTAATATCATGTGTCATAGGGGAAAAAATGTGTTATAATAATGTATAATTAATTATTAAAATGAACCTAAACACCAGAACGAATTTGCATTATGAAATTTTAATAATAATGTTTGATTTTTTTTTGCAACTGACTACGCTATTGACCTAGTAAGGTCTTAACAGCTTCACCGGACTAAGGCGAGCGCTTAAGGCACTCAGCCGAATTATGTTTGATATTTTTAAGCGCTGTCACATGTACCTTATTTTTTATATTAAAATTTTTGTATAAAAATTAAGTCAAGTGATTTTTTTTTTCAATTTAAGCAGTTAAAAGGAATTTCGTACAGCAAACTGTTTCATTTCAATATTACTTAATTTTACATTACAAACGATATTGAAACTGACGTGTGTTCAACTAATTTCAATTTTTCACACCTGACAACACATCGGTGACTCGGCTCGGATTTTCACGGTCATACTGTAATGTGTACTTATCGAAGCACACACATTTATGTCGTTTAGAATCAGAAGTGGTCAACTCCACTTTGCAATTTTCTAAGTCTCATAACTTTAAACTATTGTACTATAACATTCATTATTTTTTTTTAGCTTTCTATACTAATTGTATTCAAACTCTACAGAAACCTAAATGTTTCATAGTCTCTGCAGTAAGCTCAAAATGGAAAATTCGTTATACCCATAAAAATTGCAAAGTGGAGTTGACCACTTCCGATTCTAAACGACATTTTTGTATGATTTGGTATTTAGAACTATATGAACGATTCCAAGATTAATCATCATATGATCATCGTACCTACCAATAAGGATTATGTGGTTATATGTTTTTGCTTTTGTACGAGTATTTATGTTTCATTATGTAGCATAATAATTGATATGACCGCTACATTGGTGACTTCATTATTATTTTCCTATATTAGTAATTCATGTGATTACTCAGACCAAAAAGTGACTAACTTGCCTGAATTATTTTTTTAGATTTATTTTCAAAACAACGCGTTTTGCATTCATATACAAAAACTCGAGATGCACACTTATCGTCTAACAGCCGGCACACAAAAATGAGTGCCATCATTTTGGATTATGCACTCATTTCAAATAGTCTCGCGTCGCTTGCAGCCTTGTAAAAACGACTTTAAATCATTAACGTAAGGTTGAATTTGCAAAATCGTAAGTGTATCGCATAACTATAACCACGTATGTATGTATATTGGTTTTGCGGGGCGGTTTTGAGCGCTACTTTTATTCGAGACTGAGTCTTATGTTTTTATATGTCAATGATTGCATTAAATGTAAGCATACAGCTCCAAATAGAACTTCATAGAACTCCAAAATTCAGAAACGTAAAACCTACTGAACAGATGCTTCATTGAATTAAGATTGTTTGTGATGTATAAAGTAAGCCTACATTTATTACGTTTGTACGAAATGTTTTTAAGAATTCAAACCGAATACCAGTACGGATATGATAGGCCTAAACATAGAGTTACTAAAACAAACAATATTCTTCTAATTACTATTTAAAACATTATAATTAATCATAATATTTATTACAAATACAGATCTCTGTTTAGTAAAATAATCTATATTCTTTTAATTTAATAGTTTTAGCTATTGCCCACATTCACAGCTGATATTAAATGACATTCTGGTCTAAGTTGGTATAAATTTATAAGAGGACTAACTCTCAAATGAAGATGTCGGGACGTGTTTTTTTTTCTTTTAATGTAGCACGGCAAAATGACTGCACTGTGCCTGATGGTAAGCACAGTACAATCCAAAAACAATGGCGACCACCGAGTGACACACTATTCATCACAGGTTGCCGTTGTCATGCCGGCCTGCAAAAAGCTGGATATGTACAGGCTGATCCCGAAACGCGACCTGCAGAAGCGAATCACTATGACGGGCTTTTTCGCCATATACATGGTGGTTGCGACCCAGTCAGGCTGTAAAACCCTACACCACCCCGCTTTCGCCATTGCCTCGTTCGTTATTCGACAGGGTGTACCACGTGCAGGTGAGGTTGGCTTGGATGTCTCAAGTGTGTAAAAAAACTTGATGAAAAAACTCCACAACAATGCTATATTCAAACTACAATATTATTATGTCTCGTGAACATAATTCAGTAGAAGTAAATCTGTAAACATCCTGTCGCATTTTATATTTTTACCTGGTTACATCTTTATCACTGATGTTTAAGTAAAATATGTTATCTTTTATCAATACCTACCGCACCTCGCAGTTATTATCTTAAAAATTCAGTTGGTGATACTGAAGTTTCGTGAAATACATAATTTTATTGTTTGCAAATTACGCTTAACATGTTCTATTCTTTTGATAAGATATTTTTATCAATCGATAATTTACTTATACTAAAAAAATATATGCAGCAATTCTATTTTCCATTGCTTCGATAGTGGTTTTATTTATTTATTTAAATGTGGATATAGCAACAGTCAATAACAATAATAAAAGGTAGTAAACTAAACTGAAGACTTAAAACGCTTTACCACATAGATACTTAACTTACACCATTAATAATAAATAAAAAAAATGTTATATAATCTATACTATAATATAACTATATTATATACTATAATAATATTATAAAGATGTAAAGTTTGTGACGTTGTAGAGGGGATTGTGTAATATCTGGACCTACTAAACCGATTTTAAAAATTCTTTTACCAATAGAAAGCCATGTTATTTGTGAGTGTCAAAGGTTATATATGAACCCGAAAAATAAAAAGACTTTTTTGTGGTATCGGATTTGTAAAGTAAGTTGGAGAAAAAACGGTCTAACGAAAACATTTCTTACGAACGCTGCCTTAACTATGAGAGATATATGATTGAGTTCCAGAGAAAAGTTGTAGAGCTTGATAATGCCTACAAAAAAGTCAACGACAGCATATATCTAACTTTTATATTTAAGTCAAAATAATGGAGTTTTTTTATAAATGTTTACCGTCCAACGAAGTGGGCACTGGTCAGTTAGGAAGTAAATATTGAGAAACATTAGACTTAGGAAAAAAATAGAATAAGAATAAGTAACGAAAACGTGAAAACGAAATCATTTATGAAGACTAAAATTAGGGTATGGAAAAAAAAAACAAGTTGAACAAAACAAGATGGCAATAATATAATTAAGAATATTGAATATATGTTTCATTTAATTACTAGTTTCGCTCGCGTTAATCACCTATCATCTCTGGGGAACAATAAATCTTTTCTGGTTGTGAGGTACTCCTATGTCTTTTCCTGTACTCCTAATAATGTGTGTGCAAAATTTAATGATGGTCGGTTGAAGATTTAAGCCGTGGAAGTGTAACAAACACTTATAATAGTAGTATGGATTAGAATCCACTAGAAAACCGTGACTTGTGTCACGGACTTTTGTGTCATCGATGACATTGTATTACACTTTTCCAATAATAATACGATTTACGTGTGTTACTTTATTTATATAGAATATTAACAGAAATGTATTACTCTCCGAAGTATTTCGTAACTGCGGAGAGATAAGTTTTGATGAAGTTCAAGGTTGGTTTCAATATTGTTGGACAAATAAGAATAAAGTAAAGAATAAATGCTTGCAAGAGTTGTGGGTTATTATAATTGATTAATAGTAGCATTTATATACTAATTAATCATTATAAGGCTATAAAATTCCTTCCTTCAATAAAATTAAAGTATTAATATAGTATATACGAGATTAAAAGCGTAATTAAATATAATAGACCTACATATATCACAAAATTTACAACTATAGGAAATAGTTGATTTACAAATTAGTAGAAGAAAGTTGGTGAAAGTTTCGAATATTGAAGAAAAAATTAATAGTCATTATATTCTTATACAGTATTTAGCATATAATAGCATTATATGCAACTACTAAATTTTCTGTTGTGACATTGTTTTAATTACGAGAAAATATGCTAAAAGTCAACGAAACGCTAAGTCTTTAAAAACAAACTGTACTCACCCACAAGTGCACATTTCACAAATGCATTGCTCCTTACATGGTTCCGGTTTCTTGGGGCCACCATGTTTTGGCCTTCTCTCATCTATAATTGTAGTCTCCTCTATAGTAGTCCTGTCGTCACGCACTGTTTTCCTATCATCAATGATGGTCTCGTCATAAACGGTGCTGACGGTGGTATCGTCTCTTCTCGTATCTGTTATTGCTCTGTCTACCACATCGTACTCGCGAATTACGTCTTTCGTCGTGTGGACATCGCTCTAAAATATCAAAAATGTAAATTAATATAAACACTTAATGTTTCGTTTTAAAAAAACATTCTGTATAAGTGAATAACTTACCGAGTTTCTGAAGTCTAACTTGCTTTTGTCGACGAAAACATCCGTTGTAATTTTGTCGTCTACTTTCGCATCTTCGTAAGTTGTTATCTTTCTCGTAACACCGTTTTCAGTTATGTAACGTGTTACTTCGACTTGACTTCTATTTTTTTCAATGTCAAAAGATTTCCTAGTGGCGTCTCCTGTAGAAGACGTAAGAACGGTCGTCTCTTCGGTGTCAATACCTTCATATAATTCCTTAACGTCCTCCTTTATTTTCGTTCCAAATGACACCCTTTCAATAGTCTTAAAAGGATATTTCTTTACAGTTTCAATAATATCTTTAAGAACTCTATCATCAATATTTCTTTTTATGACAATATTCTTGTTACTGACGGTTACGTCTTTCTTTGCTTGAGATGTTTCGATAATTTTACGTAAATCAGTAATAGATGTAAAATCCTTTATATCCCTAGACGATAAAATTATATTTTCCTCAGTGTCTTGTCTTTTCAGGTGATGCCTAGGAGAAGGTTGTTCGGCTCTGCCAAATGGAGACATTTCTTTTGGCTTTTTTGGCCTGTCGTCATCTTGCTCATAAACAAATTTGCCATTCCATGTTCCCGTACTCCTCTCATAAGTAGTACGAGAGTCCTTAGTTTGGGTATCTGACTTTGTTTCTTTCGTGAGGTTTTGCTTCTCTGTTGTAATGAAATCCGTTGTTTTCGTAACATCAGTAGTATTTTTAACATTTGATCGAATGTCAGAAGACGTAGATTTAGTGTAGTCAGTGGAGACAGTGCTCTGATTAGTAGTATCTTGAATCCGCTTTGTATGAACATCATCAGTATCTGGAGCATGTTCAGTTATTGCTTTTTTCTTTGTGAAGTCACCACCATAAACATTCCTAGTAGAAGCTATTTCTTTCCCATCCTTGTATAATGCTGATTCTTCTGCAATATAATTAGAACTCGAAGGTATTCCATCTTTACCTGTATCATAGTGAGATTCTTTGTCCAAAACATGACGAGTGTATTCATGTTGTGGTTTAACACCCGTTCCGTAAATATTGTGGCTTTTTTCATTAGTAGAATATTCTTTGCTATCCCCCCACTCTCTATGAGAGGTGTCAACAACTCTTTCTTTACCATCAACTACTTCTACTACGTAAGAAGAAGTTGAGGCCTGTTCAGCGCTACTCGTATTGCTTTTCAAAATTTTTGTGGAATAATTAATGTTATCAGTATTTTTGACTTGAAGAATGTTACCAACTTTTCTTAATTCGTTTTGAATAGTTGTGTCGTATCCGTAAAAGTTTGATGAATCTGTTTGGTGCATGTTACGTCTATTGTCGTTAACTCTGTCTCGTTTGCTAATTGTCATATCCTCGGTTTTATATTTATTGGTCTTATTAGTAGACACGTTTGTACTGCTCGTCAGTTCATCTCTATGATCAGTGTATACGTTGCTTTGATCAGTCTGTACATATTGTTTATTGGTCTCTGATGTACTGTGACTACTATGGACATCGCTTTTATCGGTGTAGACATTGCTAGATATATTTTTTTGAAGGTGGATATTATCTTTCGATGTTAGATGGTCCTGAGTGGTAGTAAGCTGTTGGTGTTTAGAATTATCTTTTTCTGTAGTAATGCTTGCATGGGAGGTGACGTGCTTACCATCTTTAATGAATTTAGATTCTTCTTTTACTGTCATTTCGCTTGTGGGCTTCTGGCCATCTTTTCCTGTATCATAATTAGATTTCATGTCATAGTTATGAGCACTATACGCAGATTGTGGCTTAATGTCGGTACCGCTTATGCTGGCATATGATTCTTTTGATGCATTTTCTTGAGCATCCCCCCATTCTCTCTTCGAGCTGTCAATTACACGTTCTTTCCCGTCAACAATCTCAACAACGTACGAAGACGAAGATGATTTAGTAACGTTACTGCTTTTGTTTTCGCTAGTGTGCGATGTACTAGTATAATCTTTATTTTTTCTAGTTTTGTCAAGGCTGCCCTCGCCACCATAGAAATTAGAAGTGTCTGAACGGATTATTTGTCCTTTTTGCGGAGGGTTTGGAGAGTTTCGATATGATACATTTTCACGTTGATTAACATTTTTTTGATCAGTATTATGTGTGTTAGTAACATCCTTTACGTTCTGGTATGATTGATTAACCATATTCTGCCGTTCAGTTTGCAGGAACGAGTTAGATGTATTAGCAACATTTGATCGCGATGAGATGTTACTGGAATCCGTAACGTTACCAACTGAGCTTTCTATAAAAGCAGTATTCATAGTCTGGTTAGCGACAGAGGAGTCTGCAGATCTGTCAATAGATTGGCTGTGAGTACTATGGCTAGAACCAGATCGCTGCACTGAAGTAGATGATGTTTGGAATGTTTCACTTTTAGAACTTTGCTGATGTGAAGTGGACGATGACCCCTGGACTACGGAGTTCGAAACGAATTCTCCAGTTGTTGATTGTGTCATGTCACTTACGTTATGATGTTCCAGTGCTCGTGTTTGCGATAAATCAGTCATAGATGGAGCCTCTGTTATAATATAATGAGGATGACTGTTGTAGTGTTCAGATACTGTGGAACCGCTTATTGAAGTATGGTCGCTCACATCGGTTATCATGAGTGGATCGTCTGGCTCTACTTTAACTTCAATATAGCGAACTTTCTTACCAGCTGAGCTGACTTTTTGAAGAGTGCTGCTGCTTTGCTGAACAGATGTCGATTTACTCGTACTGCTTTTCTGAACACTAGTCGATGCACTATTGGCCGAAGTCACTTCGGACTGTTTAGTCTTTTTATTTTTTATTGTCATTTTGGTCCCACAAAATAAATTACGTACGTACTAAATATTAAATAGGAGATTCTAAATGCGGTTATATATACGTATTTAAGTCGAAAACTTATCACATAATAAAAATAGTCAAACAATTGCCATGTATAGAGTATATGTATTGGTCGCGCGAGTCGTTCGTATCGTGTGTAACAGAGAGCGCGGGCGCTCAGCGCAAGTAGCTCGCGGTTTGTGATCGTGCGCCGGCGCCCCCCGACGCCTTGATGCCGCGCATCGCGCTCACCGACGCAGCACGGCCCACCACATCAGACCTTCACTACAAGACACGTAAGCGCTTACATCTCGCCTGCTGGTCTCATACCAAAAATGGTGTAAAAACTGCTTACAGTCTTACTTCATCGTTGTCCTTTAGCTGACCAAGTAATAATAATTACGATATTATGAATGAAAGATTTTCATATGAACATTATGAGTTGGGTATTATTTTTAAACGTTACTCACTATAACACATTCAATATGTTGAAGGTAAAATTACGAAACAGTTTTGAACAACTGTGTATAATAATTATACATATAATTTAACAACAAAAAAATATTGAGCGCTGTTCTATATATCAAAAAGGAAATATACGTATATCTAGTATTAAATATACTTGAGATTTCTAGGTAATAATTTTAGAATAATGTTACAAATATGACACAAAGAAGTATTAACTCTGCAGTAAAAATAGCTTACAATAATAACAGTTATAATCCCGCTTACATGTGACTATGGAACAAATTTTATCTCTTTAAAACAATAAATTATGTATCTATCCCCTCTGGAATGTTCTAAACTTTACTTTACATATAATGCAATCCCATATATTTTGACAGAGCTAATTATTCAAACCTCTCTCTTTTCTTGCATCTATATGAAAAACGGTACTCTTGAACATATATTTAAGTAAAGATATAGATTTTACATATTACATTATAGTTACTACAACTGTATAACACACTAGCCTCTGTCCGCGACTTCGTTCGCGTGGAATAGTTACTTTGGGCTAACGCTAACACGCAACGGAAGCTCTCAAGACGAAAAAGACACAGATTTTGAAATATTCTTCATTGGTGCTCCGCTCCTACCGGCCTTAGCGTGATGATATATAGCCTATAACCTTCCTCGATAAATGAGCTATATAACACTGAAAGAATTTTTCAAATCGGACCAGTAGTTCCTGAGACCACCCCGTACAACGACACAAACTCATAAGTAACATAGGGCTGGAAGCGTCACCGTGAAAAAGTAAAATTTGTATTTTTAAAAGAAATAGAAGCAGAGAAACTCTAAATATTAAAATTAATAATGTATCACTAAAGGAAGTAGAAAATATTAGATATTTAGGATTATGGTTGGATCGATCTCTACGATGGTCTAAACATATTGATATGTTAGTTGAAAAAACGTCAAAATTTATTAGTGTTTTTAAGATATTGTCAAGTTCTGGATGGGGCTTACACCCCAGACATTTAAAAAGTCTTTATTTTGCGCTTATTCGCAGTCAAATAGACTACATCAGCTTTCTCTACGGTAGTAGTTGTCAATCTCATCTACAAAAAATAACGAGGATTCAAAATCAATGTATGCGACTAATAGGAGAATTGTTAAAAGTACACCCATACATGTGATGGAGGCTGAATTACTTATCGAACCTTTACACATTCGTACATACGATCTTGCTAGTAAATATTTACTTAAATTAAAATCTTTTCGAAGCAATATCTACATTACTAGCCTTGTAGAGGAGTTGTATCAACTATGCCAAAATTGTTATTGGAGACTGAAAAGTAAACCTCTTTTAACTTTGGTACATGATTATGTTAAAACAACACCCGTGCAATGTAGCGAACATTTAGAAATGTTCTCATTAAAAACCTGGGTCAGCAATGTGGATTTATCTAATAAAATTAAAGCGCATAAAACAGTTATGTGAAAATGTTATCTTTCATGATTATAGGGATTATTACAAAAATTTTACCGATGGGTCTAAAGAAAAAGAAAATGTTGGAATAGCGTGGTTCGATCCTCAATTACAAAATTATAGTAAATTTAATATTAAAACTTCTATATCAATTATGCAGGGTGAATTAATTGCAATTGCTGAAGCACTAAGTTATATTGACTCTTTAGAACATAGGAATTATGTTATCTTTACGGATTTAAAGAGTGCACTTCAACACGTAGCTCGGTGTACCTCGCGAGTTCGAGGAACACCGATAGCATACAAAATTATTAAAATATTAGACGATTTGAATACAAAAAATAAAAACGTAATTTTACAATGGATACCGTCTCATATAGGTTTGACGGGAAATGTGAAAGCGGATCAATTGGCTAGAGAGGCTCTTACCAATACCATTAATTATATACCTTACTATGCTGATCATCTTTATCTTATAAGAAAACATTGTCGTAAAATGTGGAAGGAATACATAGATGAGCGATCAGTTAACAAAGGCATATGGTATAAAACCTTGCAACCTACCTTACAGCGCTATACCTGGTTCGACAAAATTGAAATCAGTCGAACTGAATTAAGTACTGCCTTTCGACTCCTTTCAGGGCACATTCCTCTGAATAACTTTTTTATTTTTAATAAAAGTAAAGTCGTCACCAAATCGTGATATATGTAACATTGTAGAAGATGTATAACCATATAATGTCTGAATGCACACGTAACCGAGCCCAAAGACTAGCACTGGAGAATAAAATGAAGGACTCATTAAGATCTGTGGGTGTATGTAATGCCATCCTTGCTTTCCCGACATCCGAGGAAGCAAGAATGCTTTACATACTGGTTATGGTTGGAATGAAAAACCGATAAATTATTGATTGTTTGTGTAAATTTTGTTTTTTTTTTGTTGTTAAACACTGGGGTGACATGGTCAATTTGTGAGCAAACCCCAATTATAAATAAAGATTATAAATAAATAAATAATAATATTAGTATAGATTACCTGCAGTATATATGCAAGGTAAAAAATAACCAGTCAATCAGACCATTATGGTAAGTTGCAAATACACAACAATTCGATAATACGATACCGCCATGTAAGCAAAGTAGAATGAGATAATTATCTGGGACATACATTTATTAGCATAGATCTTTGGTAACGTGTCACCTTCAGATACAATTCTACCTGATCTTACCTTCTTACCAACTTGGATGCTACAATAGGGTGATGTGTTTTTGAATGATATTTTCATTTAATTTTTTTTTCCATACTAGTAGGCTCGGCGGGACACGTCCTGGTAACAAAAAATACCTTGACAAATTATATACCTGCACCTTCCTCATGAATCACTTTATCTACTGGTAAAAACTGCATGAAAATCCGTTCAGTAGTTTGTGAGATTATCGCGAACAGACAGAACAACGTGGCAGAGGACTTTGTTTGATAATATCTAGTCATAAAGTTTAAAGGTAGCATTTAACGCTAATGTAATGGACTTAAGTTTAATTTGTAGACAAAAAGAGAGTATTTGAAAGTTATTACAGTTGTTGGGCGTGAACTCATATACTTTATTATCACTACAAATTTTAAAACAGTCTTCCGCCGCGTCTTTCTGTTCGCGATAAACTCAAAAACTACTGAACGGATTTTCATACGGCTTTGAATAATAGATAAAGTGATTCACGAGGATGGTTTAGGTATATAATTTGTCAAGATTTTGTATAGATTGGTTGAAATATAACGAGAATTGTTGGCAGTGTTGGAACAAGTCAAACCGGCTGGTAGCTTTCGTCGAAAACACTGCCTTATACCTTTGAGATATAAGAAAACAAGTAAGATAATAAACGACGCAGATGAAGATACATGTATCAGCTAATATACAACTGTTTTTTCGGGTTTTTTTTTCAAATTCAAACAATTTTCATAAGCTTAGTACTAAACCACAATCTCATCTCACAATGTAGCTGATGGTACATGGCTTAGACTTCTTAGAGGGTCTAGCTTTCAGTTGCAGCTATAGTTATAATACTTTTCCTCTTCGAATCAATGTCATGCGTTCTACTATATATAAAATTATTTGAAATTAAAATGCTGCACTTATTTAGTTTTCTCATGCCGCATTCACGTTCGAGCTTAGGTAGATCAGCAATTTTGAACGATCGCCATGTGGTAAATGTATTCTTGTAGATAAGATTTAATATTCTGATTATTAAAAAAATTATCCGAATTATCGATGTTATGACTCTATCGTGAATGAAACACTAACGTTTCTTTAAATTTGAATAGCTATTTGAAATTTCTTTACTAATAGATCGTTGAATATGACAGATATTTTAATTAACATGTTCCAACAGTTATCAGAAAGATATATGTAAAAATTCACAGTAATGGTTGAGTAGTTTCACTTCTCACTAGCTAACCACTATATATAAATATCTATTAGGTGTATTTCGGTAGCATTATTTGAGCAACTTCTTTTAGGCACAACGTATTAGCATCTTTGAACACATAATTCTTAACATCAGATAAAATCAGATAAGTTAAAATTTTCAATTATTAGGAGCGTAGCTACTGCCATATCGCCTCGAGCTACAGAAAAATAGGGTCTGCAAACAAAGTTTTCTTAAAGTGTGAACCACAACATCAAATTCCTTTTTTTATACCTAAGGATATCAAAAAGACTGCAACGAGATGTACAACTGCAAAACTAGAGACAGCACTTTTGTATTCCCGGCTTTTAATAGCGGTTTTCAGTATTAATTTGAAGAGTTCCCTTTCATAGCTCTGGAGGAAAACCGGACTGGCTAACCCATCCCATAACTTTAGAATACGCGTAATGACGTTTTTATATAATTTTACGGCTGTAGCCATTTGCTAGGTTTTAGGATGTGCAATTAGCCAGCAGCGGGAGTGCGAGTTTGGAACAGCGATGAGGACACCATATTAAAAAGTTGCTCAGGACACTCTCCATTGTACACGCGGTAGAACACACACAGAGACCCAATATCTCTACGTGCTAAAGATTCTAGACCGTACGTTAATTCGGGATCAGCTATAATGCCAGTAAGAATCTCGTAATGAGTTAATTAAGAAAACAATGAGAATGTTCTTAGTTCCCAATGATTTCTAGTTTTAGACCATAGAAGTAAAAAGCCTCCACATAAATTTTAATAAGATTCAACTTTCTTACTAACTACTCAACTAGTTACTGACATTTTTCAACACTCAAAAAGACCTCTAAACAAGACAGAGCCTATAAAGGTTTGTTTTATCTGTCGCCGAATATACTATTAATAGAGTTACCAGAGATAGAGTGTAATATTTATTTTTTTAGGAGCTTTTGACAATATACCTACCTATCAGCCCAATCAGTTAACTATAATATGTTTGAAATATTTTTCAATCCAATTCTTCGAAATGTAATCTACCTTTATGACTTTTATACATACCATTGTATTTATTATTATCTATACTATCATTAACGAGATAATGTTTGTTTGTTCGTAAGGGGTTATCTTTTAAAACTTTCCAACTAAAGCTTATTTTAATTGCTGTTATTGGCTGTATAATATAGCATAATTTATTATCACAAATAAAGGCAGCGGCAATTACTAGTATTGCCCGTAATATGACACTATAAAGGGATACGTTTGTGAATATGCATGTATTAAGTAATATCCAGAACTACTGATCCAGTTTTGAAAATACTTTCTGTAAAAGGAAAAACTTTCAATGTCTGCGACTGATATAGGTTATTAATGTTTTATATTTAAACTAGCGATTGCCCGTGACTTCTTGTGCGTTTAATGCCAATATACAACTTAAAACAATATCATGTCTGGCATCACCTAGAAGCGAACTATCGGCTAAAAACTTTTTTCTTAAAAAAACTAGATGATGAGGTGAGAAACTAGATAGTAGATGTGCCATTTCAACGTGATTGCTCAGACAGTACACGTACTAACTCGTGGGCAATTGCTATTGTGAAATAAAATCATAGAATAGTAACAGGAAAATTAAAAATATAAGTACCAAATTAGAATTGTAACTAATTCATTAGTTTTTTTTTTGTCGTTGGTGGCAAACGAACAGGTGGGTCACTTGATGTTAAGTGATCACCACCGTCCATGGACACTAACAACACGCGAGTTGCAAGTGCGTTGCCATCCTTTGGGGGGAAGGGTTAGGGGAGGGAGAGGAGAGAGGAGAGGGGAGGGGAGGTGGTCCTCCAGCGCTCTAACTGACCGAACGAAACGCAACAATGCAAGCACTGTTACTTCACGTCGGTTTTCTATGAGAGGGTAACTAAATGCACGCCGCGGTTTGCACGGGTGTACCTACTATAAGAAGAAATAAATATTAAATCTTTCCTTTACAGTATAGCCATTTAATAAAATAAAATGCCAACTGAACAAATGAACGTCAGTCTTAAAACAAGTATTTTTTAACGTCAATTTTTATCTTTTTTTGCGTGGATATTTTATAACACAGATTATTAGCATTTTTGAACGATTTTGGAAACAATCTCTTTCATACAATACTTGACCTGACAATTATAAACACGGCGTACATTCGGTAATTGATTTTAATTTTGATATAAATTGTGATTATAATATGAAATATGTAAGATAAATTTAAGAATTTGTACCCATATAGTCATCACTATGCATTTATCTTGCAAATGTCACGATATACTAAAAGAACGACATTCTATGATAAACAAACGAGATATCGCTTATCACGCGTAAGGTCGGTCATGAATACATTGGCACTGTAGATAATTTTCCCAGTTCAAAGTTAAAGTTCTTACGAATATACCTAATTATTCACATCTTAGTTCTCACAACCGATAGTAATACTATCTATATTAAGTATTTTTCTCTGTAATATAGCGTCACGCTAGGATGGCCGTTTTTGAGCAGAAGCAGTGCTGAGTAAACACAGAGCCGTAGGCAGTTCCTGCTCCTCGGCCAAATAAGTGTAAGGAGGTAGAATGGGTTGCAAGTCCGTGCAAGTCGGTAATACCCCACCCTCAGCTGTCCGGCTAGAGTGGATATCCGTAAGGATTTTTCCATGTAGAAGAAAAAAGGACGACCGTTTTGATATTTGTCCGCTCATAAACATTCGTATAAATTAATACATACGCTTGAAGGTGCAAATCGTTGTTTTTTATTGGCAATAATCACGTACAGTTAGTCCTAAAATTTATCGAATGTATAATTTTAGGACACAACAGTAATTTATTACACTGATTTCTAAATTATATATACTCGTGTGTTTATACACATTGTTCGTTACACTGTTACGTTCGATATACTGTATACGATTATAATTATTAGTGTACTTATTTACAACATAACTCGGCCCTTAAACTTTTAACATTTGAAATATAATATATTTATATATTTATTGATACTATACTATCATATAGTATATAGGATCGTTAGTCAGCACAGCCAACACCTCCGGTAAAGTTGCGTCAATGCCTAATGAAAAACAAAACCGCATTTGATTATATTTTTTTCAAAATTTAATTTATATTTTAGTACACTTGTGCAATGTGTCAAAACGGCCATCATATCATGCCGCTATTATACTTAGTATTACTATAGCAACAAACGTTTCGTTTTTACGCTTATATAATTAAAAATTATCTTTCAGAATATACAGAGGTTTGTATTTCAATGTTTTCCTCATACGATGTTTCCAATAACATGAATCATACGTATTTACGAAGAGATGCAGACGGAATTACTTGTCTATCATATTAATCATCTATTAATTTTTTTTTATATCATAGGAGGCAAACGAAGTGGTGGGTCACCTAATGTAAGTGATCACCACCGTCCATAGACACCTTGCAACACCAGGGGAGTCGCAAGTGTGTTGCCCGCCTGTGTGTGTGGGGGGTGAAGGAAAGGGGAAAGCGGCAGGGGAGGGGAGGTGGGTCTCCGGTGCTAAATAAGCTCTATTGAGTCTATAGATTTACAGCACGCAAGAATGCCTACTAATTACGCAACATCTTACTATGAAAAATCTAGTTTATGTAAGTACCAGCTATAGTTTCTTATAACTTCTATAAAGTCGAACTATATAAATACATTTACGTAGGCAAGAATATACGAATTGATTTTCTCTATTTCGCAAAAATCACCGTCTCGTATATAGTCGAGGCGAGACGTCGTGTGGGTGGCGCAAGGTACAGCTGGTTTGACTATACAAGGCGGTTGTGGGCGAAGTTGAGCTTGAATCATGCGCCCACAGTGCGATTATCTTGGCTACATGCAACTCGCATGTTCTAAATAATGCTATTTATTTATACTGTTTCATTTTAACTTTTATTGCATTTACTACATACTAGAATAACCGGTTAAATACATTTTTTAACACGAAAATATCTTCAAGATTTTTTAACATATCAGACGCTGTCGTATATTTTTAATTGTGGTTATGGATTTGTTCGAAATACACTGAATAACAATGCAGTATCTTTCTAAGCTACAAAAGCAGCCTTATTGTTCTAATGTCAACTTTAACCTGAACTTTTTTTTTTTTTATAGTAGCACGGCATAATGTCCTCACTGTGCCTGATGGTAAGCACAGTACAATCCAAAAACAATGGCGACCACCGAGTGACACACTATCTATCGCCGGTCGCCACTGTCATGCCGGCTTGCGAAATGCTGGATATGCACAGGCTGATCTCGAAACGCGACCTTAGAAGCGAATCACTATGACGGGCTTTTTCGCCATATACATGGTGGTTGCGACCCAGTCGGGCTGTAAAACCCTACCACCCCGCTTTCGCCATTGCCTCGTTCGTTATTCAGCAGGGTGCACCACGTGCAGGTGAGGTTGGCTTGAGTGTCTCAAGTGTTAGATGTTATTCGACACCCCTTACACCCCAAACTAGCTAAAACTAGCTGTACCCGCAGGTCCGCACGCGTTTTTTTAAATCGTATTGAAGAATTATAAAATTGTAAGACTATGCACAATTATAGAAATGCTCTTTAAAGACAATTGTAAGTACGATGCGCACGCCACGAAAAGTAACATGTGACGTGTACATTAGATATATAAATACTAACAGCGTGCCAAATGAGGTTTGTCATCAGCAACATATTTGGATCCTGGTGGATAACCCACCATATAACTACCTCAGTGTTAACTTACACTATATAAGGAACTAATAAAACAATAACTTAAAATATTATTATATAGATTTACATTACATTTAATATACATTGCCATTATAATTAATATTTTGCGACTATACAAAAAATGAACGCTTGTCTGTTCTGCACGAAATTGTATTATGGAACTTTTTACGTAATATGTTTATAATCTAAGATGTTATATATATCGTTAAAGTTATTAATAATTATAATGTTGAATTGTAAACAATAAGCTGATAATTATTTCTCTTATTAAAAATAAAGAATGAGTTGAAATCTTGCTAAATTTCTTGCAGACAAAATCGCGGGTAACAGCTAGTCTAAAATAGAATAACCTCAATTACTTTTTATAAGGTTCCCTATCTACTAGTGAAAGTCCCGTGAAAATCGGTCTAACCGTTTTGATGATAGCACATTGGGCGTAGCCACGGTTATCAGTTAGTCTAAATTCAAATAAATTAAATTACTTTTTATAAGGTCAGTTATCTGCCAGTGAAAGTTTCATGAAGATCGGTCGAACCGTTTTGGAAATAGCACTGCAGGCGAAGCCACGGTTAACAGCTAGTATAAACTAAAATTGCTTGAATTACTTTTGATAAGGTCCGCTATCTGCTGGTGAAAGTTCCATGAAAATCAGTAGAACCGTTTTGGAGATTTGGCGGTTAATAGCTAGTCTTATTTCGAGTAGCCTAAGTAACCCGCTATAATTTCAGCTATCTGCCAGTGAAATTCCCGTCAAAATGGGTCCAGCCGTTTCAGAGATTACCCGGAACAAACAGACAGACAGACCGACAAATATTTTTTAAATTGCATTTTTGTTATCAGTAGCGTGTATACTTTCGTACCCAAACAATGATTTTTTTTATTTTGATATTACATACAAACACTTCGTTTTTATTATATGTATCTATAGATTTCCACTTTGGAAAGTTAGAACTGTCCGTTTGTTTTGATAACTGCAACTTGGTATCACCAGTCGACGCCATCATGCGTAAACTTTGACGATTTCGTTATTGTTATAATTAAGTATACTTTGCAAATTACACTGAGTTGTCTCTATGATTAATTATGAACATCTATTTATATATATTGCGTCTTGCGCAGTGGAAGCGTATTGAAGTAAATTATGTATATGTTATAAATAGAACATTTCTTTATTCAGCCACTCTTTAAAGAAAAACAGGACACAAACAACATAGAATACTTTAATTTGTTTATACTCAGATACAGTAAAAGCTACACAGATAATATTCTATCTATATATAAGACGTTGTCCTGCTTCAAATATTTATACCGCTAGAGTTAGTATAAGTGGAATCTCATTAAAACACAAACCGAAGAAAAATTGAAAAACCTGTAACCTGCCACTTTTGCAAAGAACTACTAATACGTCATAGGGAAATAAGAAGATACTATGAGATATGTTTCTTTCGCAAAAAAAAAAATGGTACATACCCCTCTTTTTTGGATGACACAATACCTAAATATATATATTTTTAAATTGTATATTTTTAAAGTAAAAAATGAATAATTACATATCGAACAGCGTTACTTAGTAGGTCCAGCTATATTTAAGAACCATGTGTATTAAATGAAACCGTTTATAAGGCCAAGATTTACGAACACACACAAACCGGAATTTTATATATAAATATATTTACAACTTTCAGTATTGAATATATGAACGGAAAGCGTAGTGATAAAATTAATTGCTTGAGAACAATATTGAATAATTATTACATATTATAAGGTATCGACTCTATGTACCTACATCTGCCTGTTAGTGCATATATGACTCGAAAACTATTGAAATTATTTAATTTTTTATCATCATTTCCAACAATATTTTCGACATATTTAACAAAAAAAATAGTCGATTTTTTAAAAATTAGTCTAATTCACATATACTTAGTCTGGCCATAAATACTGTTACAATTAAAAATAAACAAAATATTCCATTTGAATTTGGAATCTGTCATTTTTATATGATTATTCATTGAGTTTCCTCATTTTGGCGCCAATACATTGTACAATATTGTGCGATATTAAAATGGAGTGGGGTGATAAAGAGAACCGAATCGCTGTGATTGCATTACACAAAGTATGTATGGATCCAAATGCAATATTTAAAACTCGCCATACGCTTGGTATTAGTAATATGTTTGTGTACCGGGCAATTAATAGGTACAATGAGACCTCCTCTGTTTGTGACAGAAAAAGATCTGGCCGTCCACGTAGTGTTCGTACGAAAAAGGTGGTCAAAGCAGTAAGGGAAAGAATTCGAAGAAATCCTGGCCGAAAGCAAAAGATTTTATCTCGGGAGATGAAGATAGCACCTAGAACCATGTCGCGTATTTTAAAAGATGACTTAGGAGTTGCAGCCTATAAGAGACGTCCTGGTTATTTCTTAACTAATCATATAAAAAAGAATAGGGTGGTAAAATCGAAACAACTACTGAAGCGGTACGCAAAGGGAGGTCACAAAAAATTTTGTTTACGGATAAGAATTTTTTTACAATTGAGCAACAATTTTGTTAAAAACAAACAAAATGACCGTATTTATGCTCAAAGCTTTAAGGAAGCTTCGCAACTAGTCGACAGAGTGCAACGTGGGCACTATCCGACTTCAGTGATGGTTTGGAGGCGTGTTCGCTATAAAGGAGTGACTGAGCCATACTTTTGTGAGAAAGGTATCAAAACATCGGCACAAGTGTGTTAAGATACCATTCTTGAGAAGGTAGTGAAGCCCCTTAATAACACCATGTTCAATAATGAAGAATGGTCATTCCAGTAGGAGAGTACTAGGTATATCTTTATATATAAATTTCTTCTGTACGTGATGTGTATGTCACTGAACTCCGCCTAAACGGCTGGACCGATTTTGATGAAATTCTGTGTGCGTGTTTCAATGGATCCGAGAATGGTTTAGATTCACAATTGGAACCGGTAGGTGGCGCTGCAGTTGAATTTTAGATTTTTATCTATATAAATATATATATTCTATAAATAAAAGTGTATTCTTTGGCCGAGTTTTAGTATATGTTTCGTTTACATGGATTTAGTTACGAGGTTAAATATAAACTATATCGATACATAATGACTATCCAGTACATTTTGTTACTATATTCTAACTAAGCCATGACCTATTAACTAATATAATGCATTCGACATTAGAATTGAAATTACTATAGAAATAGGTAGAATAGCATACATCTAACTTTTCACTTCCTCCGCGTGTACACACTGATACGCATAGCGTTTCTTTTTTTACGCACTAATTCAGTTTATTTTTAAGAGTTGTACGTACTTAGTAAGAAATGTGGAATAAGTACAGGAAAACTAGAGTATAATCAATGTCAAGTAACAGCTACAAAATCGCGGAAACAAGCTTAAACTCTTCACAGCGCACTCTTCCAGAAATAAACTATGATATACTCAATAAAAGAGTCGTTATCAATACTAATATTATAAAGAGGTTTGCGAGGTAGGCTACAGGCTATATATGATCACGCTAAGGTCAATAGGAGCGGAGCACCAATGAAGAATGTTTCAAATCGGTTTTTTTTTTATCACGCTTTTATTAGCTTCACCTGTATGTATGTTTGTAACCGACCCCTTTGAGCTCGACTTTGTCCTACTTTGAACGATCAGATTTAATTCAAACTTGGCACACCTGTCAAAGGTCGATGACAATGCAATTATCCGAAAAAAAGAGTTAAAAAAAATGTACTAAAAAATAAATAAGAGTTTAAAAAAATAAAAAAAACACGCTTTCATAAAAAAATGAACTAACATATGAAATGAAAAATGAATGAACATGCGTCACTGTTAATATCAGCACCTCCAGATATCAGTATTTTTATCATTTTTATGTCACTTTTTACAAAAATATACATTTATTACTAATTTAAACTATTCTTCATCCAAATTTATAAAATTTTATTTTCTGTTTTTTAAATGGATGTTTTATGAAAGCGTGTTTTTTTGTTTTTTTTTAACTATTATTTTTTTCCTCTTGAGAGCTTCCGCTGCGAATTAGCGTTAGCCCAAAGTATCTATTCCATGCGAACGGAGTCGCGGGCAGAAGCTAGTAATATATAATGTCGGTAACAGGTTGATTCCAAAACTCAGGAATATCACAATCATGGCGTGACTTGAACAAATGTGGCTCATCGAGATCAGCCAGAAAAATATTGCTACGAGTGTTTGCAAACAGACGTTACATGGACTAATGTGTGGTTACAGTCGTTTTTGTTATGTAAATGGGTATTTACCGACCTACTTAATAAAAACGGAGGTTATGTTTTTTGCTAGTTTGTTTATATGTGCGCTGTTGTTCTATAAATTACAAAAATATTTTATGAAAACCGACGTGCATTGTTGCGTTTCGTTCGGTCAGTGAGAGCGCCGGAGGCCCACCTCCCCTCCCCTCCTCTCTCCTCTCCCTCTCCCTCCCCTACCCTTCCCCCAAAGGGTGGCAACGCACTTGCGACTCCTCTGGTGTTAGTGTCCATGGACGGTGGTGATCACTTAACATCAGGTGACCCACCTGTTCGTTTAACACCTATAACATAAAAAAAAAAAAATTAATAAATACCTATACTCTAAATCTATACCTATACTCAAAGCCTTATTTTGTCACTACTTTTTTTAGGACCACACTAATTTTCGAAAATTGTAAGTCCATTTTTTTTTTTTAACCTATAACTACTACAGAGACACTGTTCAAGAAAGATAGATTAGATTTTGTATTTGGATAACTTTGACCTATTAAAATAAAATCCTAAAGTTTTTGTAAAGGTTACCAAGATCGATTATTTTTCTTTTTTTTCAAACTCCTTTACTTTTTCAGTTTTTATGGATATTTTCGAAATCCCCTTTAAGGGAACTGTGTGACCCCATAAAATGGCCTATCTTATAGCATTGATATATATGGCTCGGAAACCATACTTGATTGATACGACTGATAGATGGCGATAGATACGCCCCTGGTTTTACTTATAAAATAATATGGTACCATTTTTATGAACAGACTTATACTATACACGACGTATATATTGACGAACATTGTCCCACTCTGATAGTTAAAAAAAACCTCAACAAATTACATACCTAAACCATCCTCACGAATCACTTTATATACTGATGAAAACCGCATGAAAATCCGTTCAGTAGTTTTTGAGTTTACGGTGAACAGACAGACAGCCAGACATGACTGAGGACTTTGTTTTATAATACGTAGTGATATAAAATATTTATGCTTGGAAAATAAAATTACAAAGATTTGTATGTACATAGACATACTTCTATGTAGGTACCTACGTAAAAACATTGAGTTCTACGTAATACTGAGACCTTACTCTACCCACTTGCACGTAGAGGTGACATAAACAATGGAATTAAAGACATTTACGTTTATTATTGCAGAAAATTGCGCACATCTGGCCGACCAAATTTATTCGTTAGTAATCCTACTGAAGGAATACTAAGCTTCCATATACGTACATGCTTCTTATTGCAATGTGATCCAGTAACTACCCTAACTAGTAGGAATGACATAATAAATAGAGTACCAGATAATACATTAAGGCTGTTCTCGACAATTCTTTTATTCAACGAAAAGTACATAAAGAAAAATACATTTTCTTATTATACGAAACTAGTGTTTTGTGAACAGTTATAAGTACATTCCATACATTGAAAGTCAATGGCTTGAAGTTAAAAACTTGAAAATTATCTACAGTACACTATTCTTATCTATGAGGATTATAACCAACATTTAAAAATACCTATATTACCATAAATCAGTAAGATAAATATGTTTATATACAACACAAACAAGTTCAGAGTACCGTCGTAAGCCTAGATGGCGTTAATCTATACTCTGGAATATTAATATTATTTATATAAACAGACAAATTTCAATAACATTTTTTTAATCACCTTGTAGCTACCGAGAATGTCATCCTCTTTGGGAGGCAAGCTGAAACTTTTGTAAATATTGTAAATAGAATGTCGTTCAAACAATTGAACAAATAAATGAAATATCGCATGTCTCTATAAATACCTTATATGGTCATATTAATAAACAGTGTATTTTACACATTCCGAGTATTATTATTACGCTGTCCGTGTTAGTCTAGTAATTGTAAGTACTTGTACGACTATTAGTCTGTGCAAGTAATGAGCCGAAGCTCCTACAACCTGTTGTTATAATACTTGAGTTAATTAGCTACAGCGGCACCTAGTTATGAATTATAGTAACATAAAAAACTAACAAAATCGAAATTTTATCGGTTTATGGTATCCCAACATGATTTAACATATTAAGAATAAGCATTTTTACTAATTCTAATTTTTATGTCTTTTAGGTTTTAGTTTATCTTCTATTGATACAAAATTATGTGATTACATAGGTTTATAATTATCGGTTTGAAATATTTAGCGACATCTTGTGTCTTCAGAGATAATTAAATAGCAGGCTACATTTTCTGCATGGTTTTTGCCTGTCTATTTATATCAAGGAATTTATAAGTAAACGACTACTTACAAATTCTTTGATTTATATTAAGTCGTCGGTCTCAGCTTACTACTATGTTAGTAAGTATATTTATACAATACTTCTGTTGACTGTAAGTTCCAGCACATTATAGGATTTGATTTGATTTTTTGGCATGATATTACCACTAACTGTTACTAAGCAATCTTTGTTGTAAATTAACTGTTTCTTAAATCATAAGTTTAAATGAATAATTAATAAGTCAACAAACTCAAGACGGTAGGAGTCAAGTTTACCAGGTTCCATTAGTCAAGCCGAATAGAGTTCACTTATTTCCGTTATAATTTTTATTACATTTAATTTAAAGAATAACTTTTTTACTTTTTTAAATTTACGACTATAAGAATTTATTATCCGGTAATGACGTATTTAAGTGAAACTACGACGATTAAGCGCCTAACCCAAAGTGGTCATCTTACCTGTAACTCCATCTAGGTAATAATATATAAGTAACTACATAAACACCAGAGGAAAATAAAAATTGTTATCCATATTTTATTGAACAACATCGTTCGCTTGCTAATAGTAGTAGTAGTAGTCCGGTGAAGCTGTAAAGACCTTGCTAGGTCAATAACGTAATCAATTCGAGAGAAAAATAGCTCATTTGCTAGGCTCAGTTAGTGATCTGTCTACTTACTTTAGTGACATCTAGACGTAATTACAGAAACGAATGAATAATTATAGCTCAGAAGCCACGTTCTTGCTAACTGGTTTTGTGTCAAAGAGTACACGAGAAAAACTAGAGTGCACTAGTAGTATTTACGAAACAAAGATCGTAGAAATAAACACATTGTCAAAGAATGTTACAAGCCCATATCTATAGGACTGATTTCAGATCTTTTTGGTTTTTTGAGGTCCTTTTTTATTTTAAGCGCTGGAAGGTCTAATCGTATATATTACAAATAATTTTTTTTGAATGTTAAGCACTGATGAATTTGCCATTGCATTCCTAAAATAATACTTAAAAGTTTGTTAACTTAATAACTTAGCGTAACATTCTGAATAATCTATGTAAAAAAAAGTTGTCCCTGTAAATGTATGATATTTAAGAGTAATCTGCTACTGGAGTACATTATCGTTTTTATGTATATGGTGCGCTAGCCTTTTTTCATCTTCACTCTGTACGGTATAATATATGATTGGATCATTTTATTTTTCGGAGGTTTCAATAATAAACTTTGCGTCACGTCGCGTCGTTTCGATCATGTAAGAAAGAAAAGAGTGTCCTATTCGGAACGTTCGCAATTACCGGATGGCAACACTAGTGTCAAAGTCGATAATGGACGTATGCGTCACGCCAATGCGCAATCAAGCGCGGAAATAAAATAACAGCTGTTCTACAATATTCGCTCGGGCAACTCAGGTTGTAGCTGTACCACGCAAACGTTTTCTAGATCGTGTTTGTTTGTGCCTGCATTAAATTGCTTTCTCATTGTGTTAAAACTCTCTGTGTGGTCTGGACGCTTAATCATCCATTTTTCAACGTTTATTACTGTCATAACGGTTGCAGTATAGGCGTTAGAAGTGTGTGAATCACAAGTTAGTGGGCTACGTCAACGATATGTTTACTAAAAATCACAGTTCGTTGTTATTGTGAATCGTGTCGAAATGCTTTGCGAATACGTGGACAGCGAGGAGTGTTCTGAAGTGTTATGTCAATAGAATCTCTTTTACATAGTGACTTTGAAAAAAATTGTTCTTGACAATGTCTCAGATGGCTCCGACGAGTTCTGCTCTGAGGGCTTTGGCCCTGGAATACAAAAGCCTTCAAGAGGAGCCTGTAGAAGGGTTTCGAGTGAAGCTTCTTGGTGAAGACAGTTTGTTTGAGTGGGAAGTGGCAATTTTCGGCCCTCCAGACACATTATATCAAGGAGGATATTTTAAGGTATTCGTTTGTCACCTATACCGTAACTATAAATAATCTATAACATGCTTTCTGAACATGAAAATTGATTCAAACAAAATGTATATCTCATATCTGCACCCAATTTAATCATTAAAATTTCTCTTTTAATAAATAACATAAAAGTTTTATAGTAAAATAATAGAAAAGTATTAAAAAAAATATTAGATATGCCTTTTAATGATTTTTTCTTTGTGTTATACTAATTTTTATGCGAATAAAAGTATAAATTAAAAAAAGTAATAACATGCACTTTTATGTTGCACAGGAAGTGGAAATTGCCAATGTTTTTTTTTTTAATTGTATAATGAGTTTGACATTGTTTAGTTTTTTTATGACTATAAAAAGTCACCTCTGTATAATATAGTACAATCAATCAAATGTAACCTACTTTATATTTTTACATTCTCTTTTAAAATAATTCCTATACAGTATGTTACCATCACATTATTATTTTTTTAAATTTTTGTCTAGAGCTAAATCAAATGATTGGAACTTCAAAGTCTAGATACAAGCTATTTTTGGAAGTAGAATGAAGTCAATATTTCACAAATTAGTTATATACATAATATTTAAATTAAATAAAAAAAGTTAGCAGACAAATATTATTAATTGAATTAGGCATATAAGCATTTTTGTTTTGCAAAATGGGTTTTGTTGACAAATGGTTTTTAAAATTAAAGATATCTAAATGAGTTAAAATAGGATAAAATAAACATTTTACTGTGAGACCATAGTTAATATAAGTAAATAAGTGAGATTTGAAACAACTCCAGCAAATACACATAACAGATATCACCTTCCATTCACTTATCATATCATTTATCTTTGTTTCTGAAGCAATGAAATTTAATTTAAACCTTATGCTGTAGGATGTTGAATCAATTTGTCTTAACACTTACAATACTTTATTAATATGTGATTTGCTATTGTTATTATAATGTTGCCAACCTAGGTTGAGATATGTTCTAAATCTTTCCACACTATGAGGAGGGATTATTTAAATAGGTCTTCTTAATTAAGATAATGTTTATAATCAAATCTTCCTTAAAAAAAACATTTATTTTAAATAAAATTAAAAAATACAAGTAATAATAAAATATAGTGAATATTATGTTTAAAATATTAGTCCTTCTTAAAAGTGATTTAATTGATTTACATTGTTTTTTTTTTTACTTACCTTTCCACACTAGTTTTATTCTAAATTGTTTTATTGATATTTATAGTTCAGTTAAAAGGAGCTTGATTAAGTTCTTGCTGTTTCTTTTACAAAATAAAAGCTTTATTTAAATTTTAAGAAACAAAAACATTTCATTCAAAGTATTGCCCATCACTAGCGACCACTTTTTCCCATCTTTCTGGCAGTATATGAATTTCGCGTCTGAAAAACGACATGTTCACTCACTCACTGAGCGTGTTCTACCATCTGTATCATGGCGAGTGTTCTGAAGAGCTATTCAACTTAATACCTTCCTCTCCTTTTCATACCCGAACCACACGCGCTGGGCTCCGGAGCCATCATTTTACGGTAAATCCTATCTGGGCATGAACTAAAAAGTTCGCAACTTCTTATCTCTGCCGTACCGTGAAGCTGTGGAACAATCTCCCGGCCAGTGTGTTCCCTCCTTCCTATAATATGGGGTCCTTCAAGCGTAACGTGAAGAGACATTTATGCAAGCCGGCATGACAGCGGCGACCGGTGAGGGATAGTGTGTCTCTCGGTGGTCGCCATTGTTTTTAGATTATACTGTGCTCACCATCAGGCACAGAAAAGTCACTTTGCCGTGCTACGATAAAAAAAAAATGTCTTTAATGGCTATCTAAGAATCAATCCATTTTTTAGCATCTTCATAAGAATGAAAACACTGGTCAGTTAGGCCATGTGCCATTGAAAGGAATCAGTGAAAATCAGAAGGAGCTATGTCAGGTGAATACGGCAGGGGGGGTAGATCTTCCCATGAAAGCATTTCTAGGTAGGATTTCACTGGTTTTGCAACATGAGGCAGAACGATGTTGTGTAGCAAAATCACTTTGTCATGTCTCTGCTCGCATTGCGGCCGTTCTTCTTTTAAGGCTCGACTTAAACGCATCAATTGAAGTCAATAGCAATCCCCTATGATAATCTCATTCGGTTTAAGCAGCTCATAATAATATACACCCTGCTGATACCACCAAATACAGAGAATAAGCTTCGAACCATGGATATTTGGTTTTGCAGACGATGTTGATGCATGGCCACGCTTACGCCATGATTCTACGCTGTGGATTATCATAGTGTATCCCACTTTTCATCGCCAGGCACAATGTAGTGCAAAAAAGCTTTTCTTTTCTGCCGTTGAAGCAGTAGTTCACACGTGAGAAAAAGCCATTCAACATCTGTCGGCTTCAATGCTTGCTTCTGGTTCATTCCTAAAACTTTTAAATGTTTTGAAACAGTTGACTCATCTACTTGTAATGTTTTTCCAAGTTCTGCTAGCGTCTGACATCTGTCTTGATCAAGTAATTCCTCCAACTTTTAGTCTTCAAATTTTTGGGGTGCGGCGACACGAAGTGTCTAAACCAATCTCTGCATGTTGTATCCGACAAAGCATTGTCACCATAAGTCTCAACAAGAATTGTATGTGCTTCAGCTGCAGATTTCTTTTAAATAAAGTAGTGAAATAAAATTCCCCGCAAATACACTTTATTTGACACAAAAGTAGATATTTTCAGAACAAAGAAAAAATTACTCTGTTCACACTAATGTGAACTACCATACACTGAAATTTAAGGTTAGATACATTACTGCCTTGCATGTGTGTTACCATTCGAAATTCCACAAATGGGGTACTGCTACACATCTTGGAAGAAACAGGGAGAACTTATTGAAGGTCCATGTAAAATGAGCCATCCATTTTCTTTTATTGTAAAAGGTGAAATAAGTCTTAAGGTTTTTTAGGTTAATTATAATTGACAGTTTACTGTTTATAAAATTGTTTTTTCCTGTTAAGTTATAAAATTTACTGGATTTCTGATTTTTTGCACATAACTTTATTTACTTATATTTAGTAAGTTTATCTTGTACTTTATCAGTCTCATGTCTTGTTTCAGGCACATATGAAATTCCCTCCAGATTATCCATATTCACCGCCTTCTATAAGATTTTTAACAAAAGTCTGGCATCCTAATGTTTATGAGGTAAGTGATTGTTGTATTTAAAATAAAAAAGTATTATTAATCATGACTTATAATATTACATCCTACAAATCACTTAGAGATTTTGTTCAGGTATTTAACAGTTCATGGAGATTTACTCACATTATTTGAACATGTGTAGTTACTATATTTGATATTTCTAATATGGAAACTTTACAGTTTTTAAATTTTGTTAATAAGTTATTGTAAAAGTGGTACGTAGATTATGATTCATTTTTAATTTAACGTTAATAATATCTGTAATAACAAAAACCATGAATGTTACTTATAAAATAAAACTTTTGTAGAGCCACGCTGAAGCTATTACTGGTTTCAGCATGAATAACTTGATTCGCCCGGGGTAGTACCACCCTCTCACAGAAAACCGACGTGTTAGTAACAATGCTTGCATTGCTGTGTTTCGTTTGGTCAGTGAGAACACCCGAGGCCCATCTCCCTTCCCTTTCCTCCTCTCCCCTTCCCTTTCCTCCTCTCCTCTTCCCATTCCTTTCCTCCCCCCTCCAACACAGGCTGGCAGCGCACTTGCGACTGGTGTTGCAAATGTCTATAGACGGTGGTGATCACTTAACATCAAGTGACCCACCTATCCGTTTGCCTCCTATAAAAAAATACTAAATATTTTGTATGGGTGTAGGACTTTTCCTATGTCTTTTCAGCAGCTCTTGCGAGGCAGTCCGCTCCGGGTTTAGCATGTTTAAAACAATCTTAGGGAAAATACATATATTGGAGATAAAAATGTATTTTTTTCCTGTTTCTTGTACAATACTATTTTAGGTAGTGTTTTCCTTTATTTACTATCATTTGCATAAAGAATAACAAGGCATTTTTAATGGAAAATGTTCGTATAATTTGGGTTTTTACTGTTAATTCTAAGAAAGGAGGTTAATAAAGTCTCCTTCTTATTTGATATAATACATTCTAGAGTATACTTTGAATAATTATTTTCAAACCTTGATTCAATTTTTAGAAACTAATTACAATAATATGTTTTTAGTAGGTGTAAGTTACCTTATAAACTTTTAATATATAACATGTGTAACTGTTAGTTTTTTTCCTGCTTGAATTACACTATCACACTAATATATAAGGGAATTTAAGTTCTAATAATAACTTAGGTGTGATTAGGACTTCAAACTTACTTTCTACACTATTAAATTGAACAATTTTAGCCATGAAGTAAAAACATTTAATGTTTTTTACACTTCTTTTTTTTTAATAAAATGTTTTGTAATTGTTAACTTGATATTACTTAAATCAAATCAAAATACTCTTTATTCAATATACGCCCTGAGAAGACACTTATGAACGTCAAAACGACCACCGGTGTGGAAAACAACCCAGTCATTGAGAAGAACCGGCAATAAACTCAATCTGGTTTATCTGTTCATAATACATAACATACTTTTTAATTATTATAACATAATAGACATATATAGTTACATTCGTTTTTGGTGGATGCATAGGATGCACACCAGATTAGGCCCCTCCTCGGCATCGGCTCAAGCCTAGGTCCGTTCCCTCGACGTGGAGCCCTTGAGTGCGCTGCTCGCGCGATACAGTGACACAAAATCTTACATCACTGCGACAACATTACACATATCACCTCCACACACGTTCATGCATACACGCTTACACATGCATGTGGAAGGGTTTAATTTTTTCCCTTATCAAACTGAAATAGTTTTTAAAATTATTCGATACGAAATATAAGAGTTTTTGAGGTATGTATGCTTGGTACACATATATGTTTCAACAACTCATATATGTATGAATAGTTAGCTTAGCTTAGGTTAGCTCAAATAGGTCGCGAATTGCATGTATCAGGCAACAGCACAAGCCGAGGTGTGCAGTACACCCTTGAGCTAGTTGTCAAATAAAATCGGCTGAGTGCCTTAAGCGCTTGCCTTAGTAGTCCGCTGAAGCTGTTAAGACCTTGCTAGGTCAATAGCATAGTGAGAAAAAATGTGTCCGCTACTTCTCGCGTGGAACCTGACATACAAAACAATAATTAATAAAGTCATATTAATGTATTAAGTCTAATTACGATCTGCTGTCTCTCGTACTTAAGTCGAGTTGTCATTACGATAACTTTTGATAGAGCGGACCGACTTTGATGAACCAAAGACTAAATATTACTCGAGGATATGCTTTATTATTTTCTTTGTGAGTTTTTATCATGAACGCAGTTCTTTTGCAGTTAAACGTGTTCAAACAGACGGACAGACGTTTCTAAAAATGTTTGAGATGTATTTTATTACTTATTATATATATACATATATATATCACAGAATACCAGTACGTACGCACTTGGATTCAATTATTGCGATGATTTTTTTTATTTGCCTTTCCAATGATAACCTTACGATACCAATGATAAAATACAAGCGGGCAGGCAACGCTGCTTATGTAACCTAAACAAAAACCATTGAGGTAATATTTATTATCTATGCCTATGGTATGTATAAATGATGATATGTGATATCAAATAATATTATTATCATTCGACGATGTGGACGAAGAACCGTAATTCATTTATTATGAAAATTCTTGGTTCTATATCGGACGTTTGTAGATTAATAAGCCAGAATTTTCCCAGAGATCCAAATATCAGCCAAGTTATGCCAAATTGTACTTTTAAATTAAACTACCTATCTAGTAAATCACTTGATCTATAATCCCAATTATTATGTATTTAAAATTAAATGTATTCATGGGACTCATGGAAAATGTGTGCGATCATTAAGCCAAAGTACTTTGTGAAAATGCTGTCTAAACTTTAAAGGTTACTTAGGGCCAAAAACGAGAAGTTAAACTCGGTTAAGAGGTATAACAAAATCACAAAGGAAAGATTTACGTAAACTTTAGTTGACGATGATATGCATGGTAGGAAACTTTTTTTCTCTCGAAATGACTACGCTAATGGCCTAGATAGGCCTTAACAGCTTCACCGGACTACTATGGTAGGAAACTGCATCTAGCAATGTTAGCGCTTAGTTCTTCACTTGTCATTTTGTTTCATTACATCTTCATTCTGTGAATCGAATTCTAAGAAGGAGTGGGCAATAAAGTTCTTTCAAAGTCTAAGTCTTAAAATTTCAAAGTCTTTTAAATTCAAATCGATCGCGCCATTTTGCCAAACGCTATTTACATAAATAGTTATAACTACAGGTAAGGTACAGATGAAATGTTTTCTGGCCTCATATTAGCATGACTGTATAATGAAAACATTTTTATTCTACTTCTCAGAACGAACGACGTCATGATATTTTATCAATCAGTACGGTTTATAAAACAACTCCGATTTTGTGTTAGATTTAGATTTTAAAATAATATACCACTACACCTTAAGCACATATGTAAAGAACACGTATAGGGTTGAACCAACTATCCAATGATATTATAACTAAAAATATACTGTTACCTACATGATATTTTGACAAAACAAATGGCACAATAATGCACACATACATAAAGTAATATTTTAATGCCACACTGTCTTAGGTAAAATGTGGATGTAAGATGCATATTTTCAATATCGGTGATGAAAAAGATATAGTTATATGTTACTTAGATAGGGGCGGATGGACGGTGAAGCCGGTAAAAATATGCTAGCTAGCCAAGTTTTAACAAGCCGCTATCGAAACCCTTATGACGTATCTACAGCTTTTTGATGTGAAACATCTATAGGCGCTGGTAAACCTGATTGCTGGCTCGGCAACCCGTGGCGACGCAAAATACAAACATTTACAACCCTATCAGTATAAACATAAGATTTAAATTATTTTGTAGGCCACTCGTTCTACTATTGTTACACGCTTCGATCAACAATAACTAGATAAAGGGTCACGTACAAACCAAAGCTAAAAGCCGTCTGCGTAAATATATACTTATGTGTAGCTATTTGTTTACTAAGAAAAGGAGAAAAAAAGTTTTAAAACTGTTTTAAGTTCAACCTAATTACAACCATAACACCTTGTAATAAAGTCACAAATGTTCAAAATATTATCTAATATATACAATAAAACGAGCAAAGTAAATTACGCCCCTTACAAATGACAAGGTAACATAAACAGCATTTAGTGTGAATTCAACCTTAACACATAATTAATAAAGTACGTTTTCCCGTTATTGTGCGTGTTTGTGTCTGCAGAGGCCAAACATTTTTACATTTGTATCACAGGTTTAAAATCGGTAATTTTGTTCAAAATTTGATATTATTAGTTAGTTTAAAGCTTAAAATATAATTTATTCAACATGTATTTCGCGAAAGTAAGATACTCCGGCCGTTAAATTGCTTTTCGGGTATTATTTTTGCATCTTTTGAATACACTGCGGCATGTGAAACGGGCTTACATTGGCTGTGTTTCAAACAAACTAAACAAAATAAGGGCACACATTTCAAGTGAGCTCTTATTTACCGAGACGTGCCGACCCGTTATCTAGTTATTGTTGATCGAAGGTTACACGGCACGCGGCGACGACCTAGCGCCCTTTGATAAATGCCGCCAAACACACCGCACCTGCGCCTACTTGAATTTTTGTATTTTGTATTTAATAAACATGAATATTTATGAAATAAAATAAATAAACAGTCGTTATTTTATGGAACAAATTTGTAATGCTTTATTTTTTCATTATGCCATAGTTGATTCCTGTCGTAATATGTTCTTTTAGGCATATAACTTATACAAAACAATTTCGATGTTTCACATCTGCCAGGCGTCAAGTGACGGCTCAATTTTTTTAACTTATATCATTGCAACTATTCTGCTTCTAGTCGCACGCTTCAGTAAAGTGTATGTAAGACGTTAATTATTGTCCTTTTATACAAATTATAATCGTTTTAAAGTTTTTAAATAATTATGTATTCGTTTTTCGCCGCAACGTTAAATGATTTCCTGTTTGAGGTAAGAATTCGCTAGGTTACGCTTTTCTCAACCTTATATCCGCTAATTGAATTGTCTAATTACCGCCAAATCTGACTTGCAAAATTGTTATACAGTAGACATTCAAACAAGTAATTTTATATTTAAAGAGATTATATACTTTAGATATTTAATTCCATTGTCTTCGTAGTTTATAGTAAATAATCATTACATAGTATAACACGTTAGGTCCGAAGCTGGAGTTACCGACGATTACAATGTGTCTGTAGGCTTACACCAGGGTTCAACGCAGGAAGCCGACGGCCGCCTGCCACGAGTGCGGCGCTGACGAAGATACCGCGCAGCACACGCTGTCTGAGTGTGCTGCGTGGGGGGAGCAGCGCCGCATTCTGGCGGCGGCCGTGGGAACGGACTTATCGCTGCCGAGCGTGGTTTCGGCCATGCTCGGCAGCGAACAGGCTTGGCGAGCGATGGCCTCCTTCTGCGAGGAGGTCATCTCGCAGAAGGAGGAGGCGGAGAGGGCCCGCGAGGCAGACCCTCAAAGCGGCCGTCTCCACCAAAGGAGGACAGGCAGGAGGAGAAGGCGCTTCGCCCAACTCTGAGCCCTTATTTATTTCTTGTTATGGATGCATTAACATCAGATATACAGGAGGATACACCTTGGTGTATGCTGTTTGCTGATGATATTGTTCTTATCGGAGAAGATGCTGCCGAAGTCCAGAGCAAACTGAAAAAATGGCGAGAAAAACTGGAGAATGTTGGTTTGAAAATTAGTAGAACAAAATCTGAACACTGGCTTTGCGACTTCGGTGGTATATCTAGTTTTTCTCCTATAGCCTTAAATGGTGTATCCTTATCAGCCTGCTCCAATTTTCGGTATCTCGGTTCATTGATACAAAACGACGGTGGCAGTGATAAGGATGTGAGGAATAGGATAAATGCAGGATGGATGAAATGGCGAAATGTATCTGGGGTAGCTAGTGACCCACGAATGCCTTTGAAGCTCGAAGGGAAGGTTTATAAATCTATGATAAGACCAGTCGTACTGTATGCATCTGAGTGCTGGGCTACGAAAGTGACGGATGAGAGAAAATTACATGTGGCAGAGATGCGAATGTTAAGGTGGATGTGTGGTGTGACTAGAATGGATAAGGTTTTAGTATGTATTAGTAAGGATGAGTATATTAGAGGAAGTTTGAAAATAGCACCAGTGACAGATTAGGTAAGGAGTAATAGGTTACCATGGTATGGGCATGTCATGAGGAGAGATGAAAACTATGCAACTAGAAAAGTGTTGAGTATGTTTGTGGATGGATATACGAGTAGAGGAAGACCGAAAAAAGTTTGCATGGACTGTGTGAAAAATGTTATGTGCGTAAAAGATGAGATGACATTTGACAGAAGAGAGTGGAAAAAGAAAACATGTTGTGCCGATCCTACTTAGGTGGGATAATGATGATGATGGTGAATTGATGATGAGTATAAAACAAAGTCCTCTGCCGCGTTTGTCTGTCTGTCTGTTTGCGATACACTCAAAAAGTGCTGAACAGATTTTCATGCGGTTTTCACTAGTTAATAAAGTGATTCATGGGGAAGGTTTAGGTATATAATTTGTCAAAGTTTTTCTTATTATCAGGACAGAACAACGTCCGCCGGGCCCGCTAGTAGATAATAAGATATTTCTGTTCTTATTAGGATAGATTTAAAAAATGGACAGCTTACCTTTACCGCTTTCTGGTGAATGCAATGATTCATACAGTTTCTGAGTTTTATGAGTCATTTATATCATCCGCGATCAGAGTTGAATATATTGTCAAAATAACGCGTATCGCTTGCTCGAATTTCGCTATTCACTGGAATCTCTGTTTAAGAAGCTCACTTGAATTCTTAGTAATTATATAATCACTTGGTTTTTACAACGAATCGTGGTATTAATCTTTATATATATCCATAGGAAGTAAACGTAGACAAAATTCAAAACATTAATTGGCCTCCACCTAAAGCGTTAGCATTTCCTTGTCGGAACCTCAAGACCTATTTAGGTATGCATTAAACATTCACATAAAACCGTAACTTCCTGAAATGTTAACTATAATGTTGCCAATTTGCCTTGATAAGACTTGACCTTGTCGCCAACTTGCGTTTAACTTCTCATCGGGTAAATTAAGATGCGGTTTGGCTTCCTTATAAAATACCATAGATGTATTCTATTAATAGTTTGTGGCTAATTGAACAGTCGACAGATCGATAAATAATATAATAATATATGGAAGGACCATACTAGACTAAAAACTTACAACAATTTATCACATCTATACAACTTACTCTATTAATAATATTGAACAATTAAATTATATAACACTAGCCTCTGCCCGCGACTTCGTCCGCGTGGAGTAGTTACTTTGGGCTGACGCCAACACGCAGCGGAAGCTCGCAAGAGGAAAAAATACCCGATTTTGAAACATTCGTCGATGCTGGAGCTATTGGTTTTAGCGTGATAATAATTTTAGAATGTTTTGTTTTTCACTAACTTTAAAACGCTACTAAAACATGAAATTATTATTGCCAGACATTTTTGCTATTAACAATAATGTGCCCGATGCTATTTTTTGTAAATAAAAAAAGTATGTTTAAACCATGTTAATATAACTAATTTTAATATTATTTTATTTAGACATAAAAGAGGGTAAAATAAAAATAATATGTATAGAATAACTTAGCTATAGCTTAGCGCAACACTGGCTGTAGGATAAAGATAGCGATTATTGTGGAAGCACCTGTTATAGACACATGTATTCAAGATGGCGTCAGTCCTAAGTCATATGTTTACGCTTATCGTTGCTTTTCATTGTTTACGGTGAAATCTCAATATCATAATGGTTAATAAAATGAAATATGTTCTTTGCAATGGAAAATTAAAATGGTATGAAATGAAATATTTTATTTATAAAGAATATCATCGGGCGCAATATTGTCAATAATAAAATTATTTGGCAGTGATAAATTGTCCTGAATAGACCTGTAAAGGTGTGATGCGCATTAAAAAACACAACGTTAACCGGCTACGAGGTATTCTGAATCCTGTTTGGAAAGGTATTATATATCTTCATATTAAAAAACCAGCTTTCCTAAAATTCTCGTTCTTCCAACGTTGCTGGCTCTTGTACTAAGGTGTCATATTAGTAGTTACATTAACTACAAATCTTTGTCTTTCGTTATCCTGGAGAACCCTTTCCATTTTATGGGACAAAAAGTATCCTAAATGTAACCTTGTAATATTAGTTATCACTGTGTCAAGTTTCGTCAAATTGGTTCAGTACTTTCAGAGTGATCACGTGTTCATAGGGACAGACAGACAGACAAAAATTGTAAAAGGATTATTTTTGGCTTCTATATCGATAACAAATGTAGAGCCAATCAAAATTTTCAAAAAATATTTAACGTACAGATTTGGCTTTTTTTACAGTTTTATTATAGTATATATAGATAAAAAAACGATTTCAAGAAAATAAACACTAAAAAAATTCACCTGAACGTTCTTGACTTTGATATAGTAAGGCACCTACCTAGTCTTGTATTTTCATAAACCGACTTATATTTAATTCGTGTGTATATTAGAAACACTCGTACAAGGTCACATGCTACTGAAAAATAGCACCTTGAAAATATCCTTTTTCCAATAAAAAAAATAATTTTCCCAATCGCTTTATAAATAACGATAAAAAAGTATAAAGTAAGAAGTTATTTCTGTAGCTTAAAAAACACATTAAATGCAACTGATGACGGTTTAATTAAGTAGTTATAATTAACTATAAAAGCTTTAAAATTAATTTTCTATATATACGTCCAACATCACACCGCTAATACATAAATACATAAACCCACTTTATACAGCGACAAAACACGTCGTCGTAGAAGAAATAGTGATTATAAAATTCGTATTTTTTAAAAACCTAATGAAGAGATTGTCATATCTTTTTAAACAAGGACAAAGTTGCAAGTGTTAGAGCCACGCTTGTAGGTGGTAGAGCCACGCTGAAGTTATTACTGGTTTCGGCATTAATGGGTCGGCTCGTCCGGGGTAGTACCACCGTCTCACAGAAACATCGAAGTGAAGTCGCTATGCTTGCATTATTGTGTTCGTTCGTTCAGTAAGAGCGCCGGAGGCCCACTACTCTAGGAGTTGCTAGTATTTACGGGCAGCGGTGATCACTTAACATCATGTGACACGCCTGTTCGTTTGCCTCCTATGATAAAAAAGTGTCTGAAAACGAAATAAAAAAGAATATGTAAATCTATCTAGTACTTTTTGCGTAACGTGTGCATAACGGCAGACCTCTATTATTTTATACATAATAATATATATGTACAGGTCATTGCACAGGTCCGGTAGACGAGAGGAGGCAGCTGGACCGTTGGGGCGGCTATCCAAGGGGAATAGCGTAGATCGATCCCTTGCCGCCCCAACAATACGATCGGATGGTACACCGTGGGGTTTTAGTCCGTGCAAATCGGACATGACCCATCCTCTCCCCCGAGAGGATACATAAAGGATTTCCCCACGTTAATAAAAAAAAAAAGATCCTTTGAAACGCAATCACATCAAAACTACTTAACATATCGGCAAAAGACTATGATCATTTCTCGTATACGATTCTAGATTTGCTATTTTTTAATGCCCAATGAAGTGGGCGGGAATCAACAAGTATATAATAACTCAAAAACATATGTCTAACGGGTTATAATGTTTTCGCCGTCAGTCAACGGTACCGTTAGCTTATAGAAGAGACAACGTTGTGCCGACATCGAAAAATAGTGTAGGCAGCGGCACGCGGGGTCATCAGTCTGCCCGCACATCTGATTCACACCGTGACGCACTAAGCCGTCTTCACAATTTTCTTGCTACCAAATAAATCGAATCATACAACGTTTTAGTTATTATTTATACAATTTTATCACTTTATTCGCGCTACTTCAGACTAATGACGTAATTCTGCGGAAATCCTCAATAAACTGATGATGAAACTACTTTCAAAGTTTGCATTCAAACATTTTTACATTTATTTATGCTTTAATGTTATTTCACAATAATTTAGTTTCACAGATTGCAATAAGTAAAGAATGATTTTATTTACATGAATAACTACGTATATTTAAGGTTTTATATGAGTACTATTTTTTGTCCGAGGCGTCGCTCGCGGTTATGTAAATCTGGCCTCTGGAACAGTACTTTCTTTATAATAGCTACCTCAAGTCTATTTCTATGCCTTTTTAAATGACATACATGCAAAAATTCATAATGATCGATTGAGTAGTTGAAGCATAAAGCGTACAAACAAACAAACATACGTTCGCTTTTATAATATTATTCAGGATTGATTTAAAAAAGCAACATGTATATTTATATTATATAAGCTTCATGCCCCGGGTGTAATAACGAAGAAAATGACACCAAATCTCTCTTACTTAACAAAGGTATATGGTACAAAACCTTACAACCTACCTTACTGCGCTATACCTGGTTTGACAATATTAAAATCAGTCGAACTGAATTAAGTACTGCCTTTCGACTTCGTTCAGGGCACATTCCACTAAATAGCTTTTTATCTATACTAATATTATAAAGAGGTAGAGTTTGTGAATTTGTGAGTTTGTGACGTTGTAAGTGGTAATCTCAGGAACTACTGGCCCGATTTGGAAAATTCTTTCAGTGTTATATAGCTCATTTTTCAGAGCTTCCAGTGCGTTTTAGCGCAAAATAACCATTCCACGCTTACGTATTACCGCCCAACGAAGTGGGCACGGGTCGGCTAGTAATATTATAAAGAGGTAAAGTTTGTGAGGTTGCAGGGGGTAATATCTGGGGAGTCGGAGAAAAAATGGTCGAACGAAAACGTTTCTTACGAACGCTGCCTTAACGATGAGATTGATATATGATTGAGATCTATAGAAAAGTTGTAGCTTGATAATGCCTATTACCGCCCAACGAAGTGAGCGCGGGTCAGCTAGTATTTAATAAAATTGAAGTCTTTACCAAATTGTGATATATGCAATGTTGTAGAAGATATTGTGTACCACATTATCACTGAATGCATACGTAACCATTCCCCAAGAGTAGCACTGGAGAATAAAATGAATGACTCATTAAAATCTGTGGGTTTATGTAATGCCATTCTTGCTCTCCAGACATCCGACGAAGCAAGAATGCTTTATAGGCTGGTTACTTGTGGATTGAAAAACCGGGAGATTATTCACTGTGTGGACAATTTTTATTTTGTTGTTAATCACCGGTGTGACATGATCAATTTGTGACCAAACTGTAATTATAAATTAAAAACAAATCTATCTTCTATAGTACGACTGTGTAACGAAATAGATTGGCAAATGAGCAACTTAATCAATAAATTCTGACAATATTTTTGAAGATCTGTCTTATGTCGCCTGTTGCTCACTCACTTTTTTATATGATGATTTTTTAACCCGAATCTTTTCAAACATTTTCTTCTATACAAACCTTGTTCTGACAATTGGACATACATATAAATAGATACAGCCGTTCTGAAGTAATTAACTTAACTAACTCGCGAACGTACACTCTGTCATACAATCATAATTAATGTCATACAATAATATACACTGACAACCAAAGATACACGTATATTTTTTATTACGTTTTATGGTATATGGACATTCAAAAACATCTTTCATATCTGATTAGTAGACAATAAAATATTGCCTCTTACTCCAACCAAAATAAAATAGTTTCCACTTGCCACTAAAATTAGCATATCACTACATAACAAAGTCGCTTTCTCTGTCCCTATATCCATATGTATGCTTAAATCTTTAAAACTACGCAACAGATTTTGATGCGGTTTATTTTAATAGATAGAGTGATTGAAGAAGAAGGTTTATATGTATAATAACATCCATTAAATAGTCGAGAAATACTGTTATTTTTGAGGTTTCTAATGTGATCTCGTAAATAATTACATAACCGATTCGATACAGACGAAGTTGCACGGGTCAGCTAGTTAGGTTATATATAAAACTGCAATGTGCGCGTGGTTCTCCCATCCTTAGCCGATTTTGGTAGATATGTTTTGTCCTTACAAAGTCACCTGGACAGCTGCTTTTGACCCACTTTTAGCACTTTTTGAGGTAGTCCGATGAAGCTGTTAAGGCCCTGCTAGGCCAATAGCGTAGTCAGTTCGAGAAAGAAAGGTAGTCCAGTTAAGATCGAACTTTTGAATTTCATTAAAAAACTCATGTAATCCCAATTTGTCATCGTACCAAAAACATTTCTATATTATCTTTTATTCATAACTTGTTGAGGTATGTAACAGAAGTCTGCCTACAGGGTCTATTTATAAATGAACTCATAAGCAACGTTTATTACCCATTCAAATAACTGCTTCAGTATAATTATAATGAGATTCTTTTTAGAAAAAATATACAAAGTAGATGAGGTCTAAAATAAATCCTATCCTGTCGTAAATTCACATCAATATTGTTGTACCATTATTGGTGACCTTTTTCGCAGCTGGTCTTCCCTGCTCACTGTTAACAGTTCTACTGTAGGACACTCATCATACTCCTCAGACCTTGCCCCAACAGATTACCACTTGTTTCGGGATGTGTACAAAATCTTGCAAAGAAAAAATTCAATACCGAGGAGGCAGTCTAAACCGCCTACAATGATTTCATTGATTCTCGCTCCTACTATTTTTTTCAGCAACGGAATCATTGAACTACGATATATAGCAACGGTACATATTTCGATTGATTAAATATATTATACTTTTTCTATATTAAATGCTATTTCATATGTAAGAACTTAATAATAAAATTAGCCGATGCCCGCCTGATGTACCGGGCTTTAGTTTACTTCTTTCATATACGCCTATAATGTTCGTATTCCTATTGGTATTATTTCTATACTAAATTCATTAGACTTTCTACAGCTGTTTATGTATAATTAAAGAACCAAAACAAATAACTTTCACGTTTATTCATAAAATTTAAAAAAAACATTTAAACTGATCTATCCCGTAACATACTCGATTTCTAATCCAAACAATATATTGTGTCCAGCGATTTAAGCATAATTAATAAGTACACATCCAAACAAACGTACTATCGCATTTATATCATATGTTAAATATGTTTTGCGAAAACGTTTACAACATACAACTACTGATGTACTAAGTTGAATGACCTTTATAATAAGCCGTTGTTGAGGTAACCGACCGACTTTTAATTTATACCTGTATTAAACACAATAAAATACATACATGAACTCAGTTTACATTGACAAAATACTCAAGAATACCATACGGCGGCTATATTTAAAGTATTTCATATATAACAATGAATTGATATAAACTGCGTCATTGAATCGTTCCTATATCGTACTATCCTTATTCGTATAGATTTATGGATGATAAATTGCGATTTAAAATGATTGAAAATAAATTCTATTTGGCACTATGTCAAGGAGCAGTCTTGTTTTCGCTTCCCTGTTAATATTCTCTATTTCATTTTGAACGTTTCTGGCGATCCCCGACCTTGTGGGTAATTAACCTTATTTTATACAAACTGGTATGCGTAGTTGTAGTCGCTTTGAACTTGTACTACATTCATACGCGATTCTAAAAATATAAAGCAAGAAGAAACTATTTCGACACAAGGTTTAGGGGTTATGCCAATATTTCATGACCGTACTTCATTCAAATGTATTCTAGTAGACAAACGATTAGGTGCTGACACAGTTTCGAAGCGTTTCAATGAGGTGCAGTTCGCTAGAGGCGGCTCTTCGGTTTGTTTAGTACATTGGTTATACTGCTCGCACTAATGTAATTCTAATACAGAATAAATGAGACAGATATTAGTGTATCGCATTGTGTTTTGTATTTGTGTAAATGTGTTGCCCGGAAAATATTATTTTGAAAGAAACTCGAAATTAATGATTTAGTTAAACTAGTGGGCGCCCAGAGGTCGACATTCGACCATAGTTCATTGATTTTTTTAAGTTTGAATTTTATTAGGGTTAATATCATTGTTGAATGTAGAATGAAAAAGGGTACTTGGAACGTAAGAGTAAAATGATACATACAGTCGGGCATAGCAACCTCCGTCACAACTTTTTTTCAAGTCCTTTATTGACAGATGTCAAAATATCTTTTTTATTTACATGCGTGTATATGTTGTGTAAAATTGAAGCATTAGTGTGAGTAATGCATATTTTAATTAATTTAATGAACTTCTAATGCATTTTATATAAAATAAATAGCTTTCTGCCCTTCTCCTCCATATAAACTTTAACTATGCCAAATTTCACGTTCATCCGTTCGCCCAATTCCGTTAAAAAGGGATACAAAGTTTAGGCTTCACGTATTAATATATATGATAATACAAAATAACGTGAATTTAAACTATATAACTCAGAATAACATACATTCGTAGTATTTTGTTAATTGTGGGGTATGTGTCACAGCCGACATTTTATAGTATTGCTTAATTTGCTCATAAGTTATAGAAAAAATAAAATGATCGTCTTAAACATAGATTCAATAAAAACGGGATTGAAAAAGCGAAAACTTTTATAGTCACCATACTTTTGTATGTAATCTATATGCACACAATCTATAAGGCTCATTTTTTACGTCAATATAGTTTGTCTAGGAAACCGCAAACGTGAACGAATTGCCTAATTATTATATTTCCAAGTTGGTTCATTAAAATAAAATACAACATCAGGGTACGACGTACACGTTTTAATGTAGTGCTCATGATTCAGGCAATGACATACATTGGCTCATTTACTCACCTATTGTTAATTGTTAATTACAATATAAAATTAATTACAGAAAACATAGGCTCCTGAATGAAACTTTTCGAGTGAAAGAATTTATAGAATCAAAGCATTCCGGTCCATGGATTACCCTCTTGTAAATAAATTTACAAGCCCTATAATAATTACTAAAGTAAATGAAATAAAATTCCTTATAATTAACCTTTCAATATTATATCGCCCTAATTAATCAAAAAATGCATTTTACTGTTTGTTTCGTGGCCTCATTCATTTCATTGTAACTGTAATGATATAAACAAAGCTGACGACGCTAACAACTAGAAAGTTTCTGTCCTTATCTACAACTAGGTATGTAAAGATTTCACTATATAAATCAATTTTTATATAGTCTATTTCAGTGTATTTTGATAAACTGACCCATAACTTGTTTTGCCGCTCTGTTAATACGCTCATGACCGAACCTTGACACGGTTCACTTTTCAGATTTTCTTATACAGTTTCTACATATAACTACCGATAGCGATGTAAACTTCGTACATTTTGCAGTGTTTCTTTGTGATGAATCGCGCACTGAATCGGTGGTATTATTTTTAGATGAGGGCGATGCCCACTCCCCTCTCTCGCGGATTCACGTCCACAAGGTGTCGGGGCCTTTTCCTCCATCATCGTGACTAAGCTATGATAACTCATTTACATATCGATCATCATTTTAATCGCAGTCTATTTTCTAATTGCAATAAACTGAATTCTATTTCGCTTAGTCTATCTATGAAGTATAGTGTTATACACCGCACTTCATACGACTCTACATATTCACTACTAGCTGTGCCCGTGAATTCTCGCGTTTTTTAAATATTATAGGTGGCAAACGAACAGACGGGTCACCTGATGGTAAGTGATCACCGCCGTCCATAGACACTAGCAACACCAGGGGAGTCGTTAGTGCGTTGCTAGCCTGTGTTTGGGGGATGCGGATGGGGGATCGAAGGGGGAAGTGAGGGAGGCTCGAAGTGGGGGGAGGGAAGTGGGCCTTCTGCGCTCTCACTGACCGAACGAAATGCAACAAAGCAAGCACTGTTACTTCACGTCGGTTTTCTGTGAAAGGGTGGTACTACCCCGGAAGAGCCGACCCATTCATGCTGAAACAAGTAACAGCTTCAGCATGGCTCTACCACCTTCGAAAACCGAGTGGAACTTGATATACAAAACAATAATTAATAAAGTCATATTGATGTATTAAGTCTAATTACGATCTGCTTGTCTCTCGTACTTAAGTCGAGTCGTCATTATGATAACTTTTGATAGAGCGGACCGACTTTGATGAACCAAAGACTAAATATTACTCGAGGATATGCTATATGGTTTTCTTGAAAAGATTTTTAAACGCAGTACTTTAGCAGCGATGCGTGTTCAAACAAACAGACAGACAGACATTCCTAAGAATGATTAAAATGTAGTTTATTACTTACACGCTTACATATCTGTACAATTTTTTATTTTTTTTATATCAAAAGCCGGCAAACGAACAAGTGGGACACCGTGATTTAAAGTGATCAAGCAACACCAGGGGAGTCGCAAGTGCATTGCCAGCCTGTGTATGGGGGAGGGGTAGGTAAAGGAGAAAGAGGAAGGGAAAGTGGGAAAGGAGCTGGGCCTCCGTCGTTCTAACTGACCGAACAAAACGCAACAATGCAAGCACTGGTTACTTCACGTCGGTGTTCTGTGAGAGGGTGGTACTGACCCGGGCGAGCCGACCCATTCATGCTATAACTAGTAATAGCTACAGCGTGGCTCTACCACCTACTAAATGTATAAAGTACACAGAGATTAGATTTACATTCTTATTATGATGTCCTCCTTGACGTGTCCGTCAACAGCGACCCTTGTATATACTCACCTTACTATAGGTATAAATAGAGATCCATTAGTGAATATATAGGTATATGCGCATCACTTCAAAACGGATGCACTAATTTGCCAATTTTTTTTGTTTCTGTGTTTTTAATTGTTAGGAGAATGTTTATATTAAAGGAAATGTTTGAAAAATTTGGGTTTAAAAATCTCCGTATAGAAAATGAGTGTCTGAGTAAGAGGGAAGAGAGAGATCTTCGAATATTGTCAAAATTGACGGATTGACGTTCAGTTGTGCAGCTACCATTGTATTTAATTACATGGTTTTGTAAAAGGAAGTATGGGTCTAAATTTCATTTTTTCTTTTACGAAGCCGGAGTGGGTAGCTAGTTTTGAATGACCCATTTACTACTAATTTTTTAAAAGCAAAAACTTTAGTTACCCCTGTAATTCTTACGTATATTAAACGTGCTTCAGTCACACGTATATTAACCGTGCTCCAGTCACACATGCTGCTACTTCAGCACGTTTGATAAACGAATGAGTTACATACATTTTTTGTCGACTGTTAGTTATTGTATTTTGATTAACTACGTAGTTACGTAGAAACAAATCAATGATAAATATACCCGTAACGTTTATAATTTTTTTTTATTGACCTAGCACGGTCTTAACACAACTCTTATATGTATTTTGTGTCGGATAAATCCGTAATACGAAATTAACGCTTCTAATATAATAAGATCGTTTTTCTATACAAACTGACTTGCTGTGCCCGTGGTTAGCTTGTATGACGTACAAATTATTTTTTCACACAGCTTTTGAAAGATTACTTGCTTTATTCTGTGTTTAAATATTTATTGCAGGGATCTTTTTTACAAAATATTTATTAAATTTACTATGGAGCCAAATTTTTTTTATCGTAGCACTGCAAAGTGACTGTACTGTGCCTGATGGTGAACACAGTACAATCCAAAAAAACAACGGCGACTACCGAGAGACCGGTCGCCTCTGTCATGCCGGCCTGAATAAATGTCTCTTCAAGTTACGCTTGAACGACCTCAGATTATAGGAAGAAGGGAACACACTGGCCGGGAGATTGTTCCACAGCTTCACGGTACGGCAGAGATAAGATGAAGTTGCGAACTTTTTAGTTAGTGATATTATTAAAGGACTAATTTAATTGTCTTGATGAAATAATTTAATTCGGTTATGATTAATGTTTTGTTTATCGTGTTTAACGATTGTAGTATGTTTTATCACGTAAAGGCAGTAATAGGAGATTAAATATGAAATGTATACTTCAGGTACTACCGATTTTCCAAGTGAAAATTTTTTTAGCTGCGTTGTGCGATTTCTGTAGGGGGGATAACTTACGGCTTCCCGTCACTGACGACCTCAATCAACATGCTCGTAACGTATTTATTATGCTTGTGCTGTGTGGGGTGTAAGGGGTGTCGAATAACATCGAAGACTTGAGACATCCAAGCCAACCTCACCTGCACGTGGTGCACCCTGCTGGATAACGAACGAAGCAATGGCGAAAGCGGAGTGGTACGGTTTTACAGCCTGATTGGGTCGCAACCACCATATATATGGCGAAAAAGCCCGTCATAGTGATTCGTTTCTGCGGGTCGTGTTTCAGGATCATATCTTTGCATATCCAGCCTTTCGCAGGCCGCAGGCAGGCAGGCGGCCGGAGTTGGATACTGTGTCACTCGGTAGTCGCCATTGTTTTTGGATTGTACTGTGCTTACCATCAGGCACAGTGCAGTCATTTTGCCGTGCTACTATAAAAAATAATAATAATTGAATTACATATGTAGATTGATAATACAAACGTGATGTAAATTTGGTATATAGTGTGGACACGGTAGAACAATCTGACTGCCACAGTGAAAGTAAACGTTTACAATAACGGCGTTTTGTGTTGCTTTTTGAATAAATCAGTTAGTACCTAACTGTACAAATGAAACTGTACAACTGTAGTGTGACCATATTTTATTATTATTAGATGTTATTTGATACCCCTTACACCCCTGAATTATAATTATTGTTGTTGAATTATTGATTATGTTATTGTTGAGGTGATTATTAGGTTACGCTATCATTTTCGTACACTTTATAATATCTTCTATACATATAACAAGAGTGTGAATCTAACGTGTTTGTACTTTTTAGACTTTCGTGAAAAAAGTTGTTGCAGTTGTCTCGGTATATTAGTGATAAATACAGTTCAATCATTTTTAATGAAATCCGTCTTGTCTATCTGTTACACATATCGCGGCTAAAGTACTAGGTTCAAAATAAAACCATAAAGCATATCCTCGAGAATAACTTAATCTTTGTTTCATTAAAATCGGTCCACTCTAATAAATAAAATAAAACCATCTTAGTCGTCGTTTAACATGAGTTTCTGTTAATATTGGGTTAAGGACTAAGAATTCTAATAAAAGAATGTTTTCTTGTAATAAAATAATTATATTAATTACTTGTTTAACATGAGTTTCTGTTAATATTGGGTTAAGGACTAAGAATTCTAATAAAAGAATGTTTTCTTGTAATAAAATAATTATATTAATTACTTGCACAAACTTTTACAGGTAAGAACACAAAACAGACAGACCATAGATACAGTGTGGCGCCACCTAGCAGAATTACGTAGAACTTAACTAAAATGTTGCCAGTGTTAAATTTTCTTACTAATTCAATACTCCCACGAAAATATAACACTCTTTAAACAATAAATAAAAATAAAACTATTTAATACCAAACAAAATATTATCTCTTAAACTAGTAAAAACCTGAGTTGGTAAAGCTTTAGTGAAAATATCTGCTAGCTGACTCTTACTAGGAACATAATTAATTTTAATCAAGCCCAACTCAGCCTTCTCTCTTATAAAATTGTACTTAACATCAATATGTTTGGTTCTTTTATGATAGACCGGGTTATTTATTAGTTTGATTGCACTTTGATTATCAACCAGTAAAGTTACACTTTTATAATCCTCGCCTAAATCTATCATAAGTTGTTGCAACCACAATATCTCCTTTGCAGCTTCACAGGCAGCCACAAACTCTGCTTCTGTAGTAGAGAGAGCAACGGTCTTTTGTTTTTGACTGGACCAAGTAATTGGACCACCATTCATTATGAACATATAACCCGTTGTAGACTTACGAGTATCAACATCACTAGCAAAATCAGAATCTGAATAACCAATTAAATCATCACTCTCTCCATACTTTATACATAAATCTTTAGTATTAATTAGGTATCTTATAATACGCTTCACAGCATTTACATGTAATTGACCAGGGTTGTTCACATATCTGCTTAATACATTCACAGCATAAGAAATATCAGGTCTTGAAACAGAACACAAAAATAATAAGGATCCTATAGCTTCTCTATAAGGAAAATGTATAGTGCTTTCATCAACATTTTTAGTTATAATTACATTTGCATCTGCTGGAGTACTTACTGGATTAGCATTTGACATACAAAATTTTTCAATAATTTGTTCTATGTAATCCCTCTGGTGAATATAAATATAATCATTTATTCTTTGAATTTCCATGCCCACAAAATATTTTAAATTTAATATTTTTATTTTAAAAACCTGCGTTAAATATTCTATAATCTCTTGAATAAGCAATTTACTAGCAGATATTACAAGGGCATCATCAACATATAATATTAAAAATATCTTAATCTTATTGAAAATCCCTATAAAAATACAGTTATCTGCTTGGGATTGTACAAAACCATATTTTATCAGAAAATTACTAAATCGTTTGTTCCAACAACGAGAGGCCTGCTTTAAACCATGCAGAGATTTATTTAGCTTTAATATACAATTTTTATTTAAATTAACTCCCTCAGGTACTTCTATAAAAATATCTTCTTCTAGATAACCATTAAGAAAAGCTGTTTTTACATCAAATTGTTGAATTTCTAACTTATACTTAGCTACAATAGAGAGAATAATTCTAATAGAATCATACCTAGTTGTAGGAGAAAATATTTCCTGATAGTCAATATCTTTGATCTGTTTGAACCCACGTGCGCATAAGCGAGCTTTATAACATGTTTCATTATTGTCATTTTTCTTAATTGTAAACACCCACTTTGTAGTAAGCGTTCTTTCATCAGATCTTTCTATCACATTCCAGTTAGAGGCAATGACAATTCAACCACATTCGCTTCAAGACGTCTATTACCTCTCGGTCTCAATGTTATGTTCGAGTGTGGTATATTTTCTATTTCTTGAGATGGCTCATATGCTGGGTCATCACTGTTACAGCTCATCAAGCTGTCATCAGATTCCATTGTTTGGTTTGTTTCATCTAATACATTAACTGCATTTACTGTTTCTGTTTCATTATTTTGCATAGCATTATCCTCATCATCCATAATGCTAATTTGTGCAATATTCTTCCTTATTTCTGGAAACAAATGCTCATCAAATATTACATTCCTTGATATTTTTATGGTTTTTCTATTTGGGTCATACATTCTGTAATTGTTATTGTCATAACCGATTAATATCATTTTTTTACTCTTCTTCTCAAGCTTTGTCCTCATCTGATCTGGTACATGAACATATCCAACACTACCAAATACCTTCAAATGACCTATCTGTGGTTTAGTACCATACCATAATTCATATGGTGTTTTCTCTGGAGTCTGACTGGAAGATGTTCTGTTTAATATGTAAACAGCACATTTCACTGCTTCGGCCCACAGATATAGTGGAACGTCTCTCGCATACAACATGGAACGAGCACTCTCCACTATTGTTCTATTCTCTCTTTCTACACGTCCATTTTGCTCAGGTGTGTACGGAGCAGTAAGCTCGTGAACTATTCCTTCCTTCTCCAGATACTCTTTAAAAGCTTTGTTGACATATTCTCTTCCATTATCGGTATGCAATGTTCTAACACCATGCATATATTTATTCTTAACAATATTGTTATATTTCTTGAATACTTCCATAACATCACTCTTATTTTGAATAAAAAATACATGTCTGAAACTTGTAGCTGCATCCTTGAATAACAAGAAATATCTCATTCCTTGAACCGAAGCTTGACTCATCGGTCCACAGACATCACTGTACACTAAGTCTCCAGGCTGTAGTTCACCTCGCGTAGATTTTTGAAATGGAAACCTACACTGCTTTCCATATGCACATGCCTCGCAACCGAAATTTAGTTCATCATTTTCACTAATTTTCAAACCTTCGACTGCACTATTAACACACATATTTTTAATCTGTTTTGTATTAATATGTCCTAAGCGTTCATGCCATATTTTAATATCACTTTTATTGTTTTGAACTAAGTTACAAGTATTTGAAACTATTGTTTTTATGTTTAACTCATAAAGATTATTTTCCTTTATTTTTGCACTCATCACTATGTCATTTTCTTTATATATTAAAGCATTTAAGTCTTTCTTTATAATAGAGTAATTTTTTCGTATAATAACTCCTTCTGAAAATAAGTTTCTCCGCAAACTAGGAACATATAATACACCGTGTAGTTCACTATTAATCCACTGTCCATTAACATATCTCTTTATCAACACTTTACCGATGCCCGATACTTCTATAGCTTGTTGATTTCCTAAAGTTAACGATTTCTGGTCACATTCAAACAACTCCACAAAGAAGTCTTTTCGATATGTCATGTGTGCAGAGGCACCGCTATGTAATATTCACGAATTCTCTTCTGTGTTATAGCAATCGACTTCCACATTAAATGCCAACATGTTTGAAGTTTGTGTAACCTTTTTTTTATTTTTATTCGGGAGACGACATTCCTTAGCAAAATGCCCTCGCTTTCCACAATTATAACACTCAAATCTGTGCTTAGTGTTTTTGTTTTGATTCAAACCACTCCCACCTGTTCCAGACTCATTTTGCTTAGTTTGTTTCTTCCAACCTTTGTTAACAACAAGGAGAGCTGTCTCTTGCTCTTCCACTGACGCTAAACTTGCTTCTTCATCTAATAAACGAGCCGTCAAATTGTTGAGAGTTTGCTGTGTGGGATCCAATGACATCCATGCCTGGCGCAGATATCTATACTTCAGGGGCAATGTTCCAAGTATTTTTGTAATGATTGCCATCTCACTAACACTCTCACCACTTTCTTTCAGCTGTTTTGCTAAGGTTTCAACTTTTGAAATATGTTGAGCCACACTGTCACTTTCCGACATTTTATATTGATAAAACTTCTCATGAATTAGCATTTTACATAATTCACTCTTTTGCTCGTATATAGACTCAAGTTTTGTCATTATTTCTTTGGCAGTTTCACAGTTTTCTACTAATGTGATTTGTTTGAAATCCATAGAAGATGTTAATATAAACATCGCCATGCCATCACTTTTCAACCACTCAACACTGTCTGTCGCTGGTTTTGGCATATAAATATCTATTCCTTTTGCCTTCAGAGCACATTTAATTTGAAATTTCCACTGTCTAAAATTATTTCCGTCAAATTTTTCTAAATTCATTCGTGACGGATCCATTTTGTTTGAGGTTATAAATTCGACAATGCATTTTTTTACTTTTCGTCACTTTTTCTTTACCTTGTCTTTACTTGCAGAGTATCCTGGGCCCATAACCTATTGGGTTAAGGACTAAGAATTCTAATAAAAGAATGTTTTCTTGTAATAAAATAATTATATTAATTACTTGCACAGACTTTTACAGGTAAGAACACAAAACATACAGACCATAGATACAGTGTGGCGCCACCTAGCAGAATTACGTAGAACTTGCCAGTGTTAAATTTTCTTACTAATTCAATAGACCTATAAAATATTTTTTAAAAAAATAGCAATGAAACGAAATATATGAATGGGTGCATTTGCCACATCTATTAACTCCACTAAACAAATTACACTGAATTTTAATGTCTGGACACGTACTAACAATACTAAGTAATGTTATTTTAATTACCTATCTAATAATTAACAATATATATTTCAAAAGAATATACATGACTATTGATGTGGCACGTCGGGTGTAAGAGTGAGACGTCGGACTTGCTTCGGTTTTGTAAAGCGATCTATCATACAGCCTAACAAATGCTATAGACAAGGATAACGCTATACAGAACTGAACTAGTTGACTATCTCAGTCTTCTCCCCAACGTACCAGATCAAAAGTCAGGTACTCGTAAATAGTTTAATCATGTAAAATTATAGTGATCATAACCATAAATTTTATTTCATATTTTTATTATATCGTTAGATAAACTATACACTTGGAATAATATGGTTTACATCGTTTCTTTGAACTTATAATTTCTAAAAAAAAACTGTATACGATTTTGTCGCTTTTTGTTAACTTTTAATTTTAGTTCAGTTAATCTAAGCATACAATATCGTATTTTGATATTATATTAACCCGTAATTATTAATATCAGCATTTGACTAAAATGCAATTACTAGATACTATATTCATTCATAAACTGTAGTACCTACAAAAGACCTAAGTCACTTCCTACCTTTTGCCTTTACAGTGAAGGTAATCAATAATCTTTTAAGGGTATAGGAAGTACATCGAGTAAATATCATTAATGCTTAACCTGGTTTGTCACTTGAACATATGTAACGAATAATAAAAACTTAGGTGTTTTAAAACTACGCAATAGACTCTTCTGGAAGGTTTATGTGTATAACACATGTGTATTTTGTTATACTAGCCATCCGCCCCAGCTTCGCACGGGTGTAATGTAGATACTAATATGGGGCAATTTGGAGTGATTAATAATCACCACACACGTGCACGCACACATGCTTACACATGAAAGTGGAAGGGTTTTTATTTTTGTTTTTCCCTTATTGAACTGAAACAGTTTAGAAAAATGATCCAACACAAAATACATATAAAAGTTGTTGAGGTATGTATGCTTGGTACACATATATGTTTCAATAACTCATATAAGTATGAATATGTAGGTTAGCTCAGATACGTCGCGAATTGCTTGAATCAGGCAACAGCCCAAGCCGAGGTGCGCCGCGCACCCTTGAGCTAGTTGTCAAAATAAAATCGGCTGAATGCCTTAAGCGCTCGCCTTAGTAGTCCGGTGAAGCTGTTAAGACCTTGCTAGGTCAAAAGCGTAGTCAGTTCGATAAAAAAGTGATTAATAATATTATAACTAGTCTATATACTACAGGATGTCTTTGAGAATAATGTATAAAATATCTTGGTAAATAACTCATTTTTTTTGTAAAAAGATAATAATGGTTACTGTGTTATCCTTTAGAGATAAATATATACTTTTTTTATCGATCTTTTTAAGATATACAATTCCGTAGTACATTGATTTGATCTATCTCGTAAAGTTTAGCCAGCGTCTGCAATTTAAGCGCACAAATATATGTTCGTTACGACATCACATTACAAGTCTTTGAATGTTTCGGCTTTTCTGTTCTATAATACGTATAAACCTTCCTCTTGAATTACTCTATCTATTGCTGATAACTGTATTAAAATCCGTTGAATAGCTTAAAAGATCTAAGGGAACAGACAGCGGAAGCGACTTCATTTTATACTACGTAAAGATTAGTTTAAAAGTCGGTAAAGAGTTTGTTTACATTGGTAACGAGGGCTAAACATACGTAATAAATAATTGTTCATTACCTACGGAAAAGTCCACGTTACATGTACTATATATGTCTATATTCTAAAGGTAACCCAGCTATTTTTATCTTTTACATTTAAAAAAATAATCTGTTATTTGCGATGCTATTTTAATGAATGTAGTATTTATTAATCCTTATCCAATTAAATACTTTAGTTACGTTCAATATTTATTGTAAATCAAAATTACCCTTTAGTTTTTATAGAGGAATTCATTTTCCCTTTGTCATTTATCATCATCTTAGCCTATAGTCGTCCATTGCTGGACAAAGGCATCACCACACATTCTCCACAGCGTACGTATCTGTGCCGCCTGTAACCAACGGCCCTCGCAACCTTTATAATGTCATCGGTCCATCTGGTAGGGGGGCAGTCCCACGCTGCGCTTTCCGGTACGTGGTCGCCACTCTAGGACTTTTTTGTCCCATCGCTCATCAGTCCTTCGAGCTATGTGCCCTGCCCAATTTCACTTCAACGGCGATATTCGGTGAGCCACAGAAACGATGTCAAATCAGAGTCGATGTCAAAGTAATTGTCATTTATACTTGTACTATTTTTGTTCATTTTCGAATCGTTATTAATTCATTTACATTCATTTAGTTACATTTCAAAATAAGCTAATTCCAATAAAAGCTGTTCCTAATATTTTACGTTATTTATCAAGATATTCAAACTTTGTCCATGTAAAGAATAAAGATAAAAAAAAAGCAGCTAAAAACCTTATAAACGGCAAAATTTGAATTTCGTTCTTGGTGTATAGAAACTGGAAATTTAAAAAAAATAAACATGCTATATGAACGATTAAAATTGTATTTAGCTCATTTTGAAATGTAAATGTTTGATGTTATATAATTTATTTTTTCAATATTATTAATAAATGTAAGCTGTATCAATGTGATGAAGCGTTTTAGGTTTCCAGTCTAATATGCACCTTATTTTTTTAATTATATTATTCATCGGACTGGTAACTGTTGCTTTATCCACATTGTAAATAAATAAATATCATTTCTATGCATATCTTATAATAAAAAAAGTTGTCGTTGAGCACGTATCACGTGATATTACTACATTGCACCTATGCGAAGCTGGCGCGATTCACTAGTATGTATATACGTTACTAGCGGGCCCGGAGGACGTTATCCAGCCCTGATAATAAAAAAAAACCCTTTACAAATTATAACCGTATGAAAATCCGTTCAATAGTTTTGAAGTTTATCGCGAATAAACAGACCAGCTTTGCCAGACCTCCCGATTTTTAATTCAAATTTAAATGCCCCGCGCGGGACAGGCTCAGTCCCGCTTTCGGAGATAACTCCATCGTGTGTGCGTTTAGAATTCTGATTTTTTTTTAAAATTCAGAATACGAATAAGACTCAAATATTTAACGATAGGGTAAATCTGATTTACAATTGATATTTATTTTTAATAAAATAATTTTTTTATGTCTAATTTTGCTATCTATTGCCACGTAAACGTAATTTGAACTCTAAAAATTTAAATATACAAAAACTTTTGATAATGTACGTTTTTTTTTCACTATGTCCCGCTTTCGAGGAAAGAATCCCACCTTTGTCACTCAAAAAGTTCATAAACCCCACCATGGCAAAAAAAAAAAATTTACAACGCTGAGACGGATTAGACGCGGCAGAGGACTTTGTTTTATTATATGTAGCGATTAAAGTGTATAAAAGGAAGTAGTTCGACAGTCCTTGTTGATTGCATTATTAACGCGAGGCACAGACTACCGAGGTCACCTTTATATCTTGTACGGTTAATTGTAGTAAAAAGTGTAATGGAAATTAAATCCACAACGGGATGATAAAAAGTTGGACGTTTATGTAATGATAATAAAGTCCTTCAAGTGAGATTATTAAGTTATTAGTGTGAGGCATTACACCCTTTATAATAGTCATATTGCTTTTTATATATGAGAATAATGTCAATGTTCCTTAAGTTTAGTTTCAACAAGTTGGTTATTCTTAGCCGCTTACTCGCTGAAATTTTTCGTCTTCCATAATTTTTCGGTAGTTTTTTTTTGTCAGGTAGCAAACGAACAGGTGGGTCACCTGATGTTAAGTGATCACCACCGTCCATGGACACTAACAACACCAGAGGAGTCGCAAGTGCGTTGCCACCCTTTAGGGGGAAGGGTTAGGGGAGGGAGTGGGATAGGAGAGAGGAGGGGAGGTGACCGAACGAAGCGCAACAATGCAAGCACTGTTACTTCACGTCGGTTTTCTATGAGAGGGTGGTACTACCCCGGGCGAACCGACCCATTCATGCTAAAACCAGTAATAGTTTCAGCGTGGCTCTACCACCATGTAAAAGTAGTCTTGTTTTATTAAAGACTAGCCGACCCGTGCCCACTTCGTTGCGCGGTAATAGGCATTATCAAGCTACAACTTTTCTCTAGCAACTCAATCATATATCTCATAATTAAGGCAGCGTTCGTAAGAAACGTTTTCATTCGACCATTTTAATATAATTAGTTAATAGCTTCTGCACGCGGGGAATAGTTATTTTGGGCTAAGACGCAGCGGAAGCTCTCAAAAGGAGAAAAGCCCCGATTTTAAAACATTTATCATTGTTGCTCCGCTCCCATTGGCCTTAGCGTGATGATATATTACCATTCTCGATGAATGAGCTATATAACACTGAAAGAATTATTCAAATCGGACCAGTAGTTCCTGAGATTACCCCTTACAACGTCACAAACTCACAACGTCACAAACTTTACCTCTTTATAATATTAGTATACTATAAAAGACTACTATATTATAAAAGATCGAATTCCTATATTAATAAGATAAATATTAATTTTCCATTAAATTTTCAGTTTTAAGATTAATAATGGTAACAGCTGGTATCCAATTTGAAGAAATTTGTATACAACAGTATGTTTGTTTCGTGTATTTTCACTTCATTGAGTCTACGTATTTATCTATTGTTATCTTAAAATAGCTTTCATTGAAACGTATAGATATAATATTACTTTTTATTAAATAAAGATACGGGACGTACTACTTATCATACAATGGAAACAGTGTGGGTGCCGCCGGGTACATCGCGTGGCAGCGAGAGAAACTCCGAGTAGTTCCCGAGACTTGTGACACGGGTGTAGGTTAAGGGGGTATTCTGGTCTAGAGCTCTACTTTTTGGGTATTTTTCAAACTAGGATAAAAAGAAAATAAAAAAAAAAATTACTACCCATTTTTTAATAAAATATTTATTGATTTTTAAAGTTTATAAAATAAAAAATCAAAAACTTATCCAGGGACAGGCCGGTGAAGTGTGGGTTGCCAGTCAAACGGTGCTCCCTGGTTGACATGATTCCAACCCTTGTAGAGATCTATATCGAACAAACAAAAAAAATTCATAATTAGTAAAGATGTCGCTATATCTTGGACCTCGGCCGAAAAAAAAAATCACAAAAATGCGTCCAATTGAAAATAAAAAAAAATTTTACCCCTGTTTTTCGGCCTTTACGAATTTTTGAAAAATACTTCAAATTTAAATTTTGCAAAATCCACGGTCGAAGTGATAAAGAGATGAATAAAGAAGATTCTCACAAAATTTCAAAGGAATCGGTCAGATAGAACTTGAGATATCGTGTCAACCACCTCAACAAAAGGAGTTTTGAGAAAAACGCGTTTGAAGTTTGAGAAAGATTTTCAGTAGAATAACTCAGATAATAATATTTAATACTCACTTTGGATTAATCGGCGATCCCATATCCATAGATTGGACCTTCTTCTTTCTCAAAATCGAGATTTTGGGAAGTTCTTTTCAGTTACATCCAATACTTTAACATCCAGAGGAGGGTGCTCGTGGACAAAGCCTTCAAGGGTATTGTTGTCAACGGCTTGTTGCCATTTACACCAGCTTGATGAACCAGTCGGTTATGTCCCAAAATAATTCGAATTTTGAAAAATCCTTCTAAGAGCATATTTTTGAAAGTCTAAGCTTTGAAAATATGCAAAAAAAAATTGATTTTTTCAATTTTCTAGACCAGAATACCCCCTTTCCAATTTACATTAACACATCTTAACTACGCGTGTTTTTCTCCCTACGCGTCCAAATCTGGTATGAACCTGCTGATGCGGCTTTAGAGGCTCGTTCTAGTATAAAACTCGCTGCAATTCTGGAAAGACGAGGTCTTTCAGCAGGCTATAGAGAGATTTTGCTGGTATACCTGTCACTTCCACTTCTACGGTATATAAATTGACTATATAACCGTTTGTAGTCAACTTGTTTATAAAGTCGTAATACCTGTCCGGCTTCATGTCGTTTAAGAATATTAGTTTCCCACGGAATTACCGCTCGACAAGTACGATATTTTATTATCCAATATGTAAAAAATGATTAAAATATATCCAGTAGTTTTTGAGTAATGCGCGCACAACGGAAGACTTCTATCATTTTATTTACATAAGATTGGTAACTTTAAAAGAAAATAACAACAAAACATAATTAATTTTCTCAAATAGCAATGATGGCCTATTATAATACAAGGCAACGCACCAAAAAAGGCGTGGACCACAACGAATCTGCAGTGTGTCAAAAAATATATTACAAAATTATAACTTATAAAACAAAGTCGCTTTCTATGTCCCTATATCCCTATGTATGCTGAAATCTTTAAAACTACGCAACGGATTTTGATGCGGTTTTTTTAAATAGATAGAGTGATTGAAGAGGAATGTTTATATGTATAATGACATCCATTAAATAGTGGAGAAGTACTGTTATTTTTTAGGTTTCTAATGTGATGTCGTAAATAATTACATAACCGATTCGATGCAGACGAAGTTGCACGGGTCAGCTAGTCTGCTATAAAACGCTCGTTAATACTCAGAGTTAGTAACCATTTTAATACACATCAAATCACCTACATCGATAATATACATTCAGATATAAATCTAGCTCACTATAGAAACAATGTGCATTGTGAACATGCAACCATTTGGAGTTTTATATAAGTCTAGTTTCATGATTGTCAACTAACTAAAAAGAACTCTATCGTCAAAGTATAAAGTATTAATTTGTATAAATAGATATCAGCCTCGGTTTTTCTTTATTGATTACGCAAGCATCAATTGGTGTTATATGTGTATTAAACTTCCTGTGCCGACAATGATCGCTATAGTATAATATAATATATAGGAAATTGTAGATGTAAATCTACGTGGATTCTAGGTCACGTCTATTACTCCCTTCTGTTCATAGGGTTTTTCGCTTACAAACTGAGATCGATTACTTGCTGAACGATAGGACGGGACAATTTTGTAAGACTTGATCGAGTTCTCCATACATCAAGTTTAACCAAGTTTACAACAAGTTTTGTAAAGCGGACAATAAATAAATAATAGTTTAAAAAAACACGCTTTCATAAAAAATCCAACTAAAAAACAGAAAATTAAATTTCATAAATTTGGATTAAGAATAGTGTAAATTAAAAATAAATGTATATTTTTGTAAAAAGTGACAAAAAATGATAAAAATACTGATATCTGGAGGTGCTGATATTAACAGTGACGCATCGCATGTTGTGTTTTTTTAGTTTTTTTTAAACTATTATTTATTTTTCATTTTTTAGTAAAAAAAATTTTTTTCGATTATTGCATTGTCATCGACCTTTGACAGGTGTGCAAAGTTTGAATTAAATGTGATCGTTCAAAGTAGGACAAAATCAAAGGGGTCGGTTACATACATACATACAGGTGAAGCTAATAAAAGCGTGATAAAAATAAGTTAGGTTCTGGAATTCAGTCATATTCAGCCTAATCGGAGTTCTAGTGGGTATGGGCATGTGAATAAACATTATTTTTTCTGTGATATTTATTTGTCCAGTGTGTGGCCTTTTAAAAAACTCTCATAGTTGAAATTCACTATTTCGTATGTAGATTTTCAAATTAACAAATTTACAATAAAACATTAAACGTGGCTATTTATATTACCTATTATTTTCAAAAATAGATTTAAGCTTGAAAAATAAAAAAATTTAATGTCCAAAATCGGAAGTTAACATTTCAGAATGAAATTTGAGTAAATTGGACGATCGTTTTTAATTCTCTTTTGTATCCAAATACATATATAATACACTAGAACTGTTATAAGAGTGTCTTCATTAAATGACGAAATAGGCTGACTAATGTATGTACATACATGTCACACTGCCTAGGTCGGTCATGTTGCCAGACATTGTATTAAAATACAATATTATGACATATATTATAACAGTATATTGACATACTCTCTGTCTGATCTGTTTTAGCGTATGTAAGTTGTAAAAATGATTTAAGATAGGTATTATTAAAATAAATAAATAGGTTTTTTTTTATAGCATAAGAAGCAAACGAACAGGTGTGACACCTCATGTAAGTGATCACCTCCGTCCATAGACACTTGCAACACAGGGGAGTCGTAAGTGCGTTGCCAGTCTGTGTTGGAGGGGGGAGTAAGGGAAGGGGGAGGGGAAAGTGGAAGGGGAGGTGGGGTGGGTCTGCGGTGCTCTCACTGACCGAACGAAACGCAACAATGCAAGCACTGTTACTTAACGTCGGTTCTCTGTGAGAGGGTGGTACTACCCCGGCCGAGCCGACCCATTCATGCTGAAACCCAGTAATAGCTTCAGCGTGGCTCTACCACTACTCGTCTCGTTTTGTCTAAGTAAGTAATATCGAATTAAAAAAAAGTTCTATCTGTATTTTCTGTCCTACAAAAAGCATTTTAAAATGATTATTCAGTTGTAAGGAACTATTAAAGACCAAAAGAAACGAACTTTAGGAATAAAGAACATTGGTTCAGTCCATTCTGCCTTCCCAACATGATATTACTTAGCATTGCGTTATGCAAAAAAATTAAAAAGCTTGTCGAACCCAAAAGCAATTAAATATAAAATCATTATTATATGGAAATAATGTATCTGGTATAAATCTTTACCTTTCCAAAACCCACTTTCAACTCCGCAACTGTGACGATACCACGTCCTTATTTAAATGCAAATTGTTAAGTTAAATTTAAAACAAAAGATTTCACAAACAGCTTCGGTATTATAATTAATTGAAATTTGCCTATTTGCTCAGTTCACAATTATAATATTTTTGTTGCAGAACAGGTTTTATATTATCAAGTAATAAAGAAAGACTCCATTATTAAATTAATGCTAATTTTCAATGTTAGTTCCACACGTATTCTTTAGAACAAAACGCCTTATTCAGTATACTAGTGGGCGCCAAGCGGTCGACATTCGGCCATAGTTCATTGAATTTTTAAAGTTTGAACTTTATTGGGGTTCTTTTATCAATGGCGACTTCAAATATATAATTAGGTAGTTCAAATATCAATATTTTTTATTTAATTCGGTAAATTTAATAATTAAGTTATTTTTCGCTTTTTAGTGCCTTATTCGTTTTTCACATCGAAGGCGGTTTATTTTTTTGTGTAAAAAAAATATTTCCCCATTTTTAGTGTTCATAAATATATCTGATTTGTAATGGGTATAATAAATCGGTTCCAATTTCAAGTAAATACGTAGAGACGAAGTGGGTGAAAATCAAATAAACGATATTTCACCCCCTATGAATATTTTCCTCAAATTTATATAGGATCACTGCTGAATATAACTAATTCAAATAAAAAAGAAAGAATCATTAAAACCTGTTCACAATTTGCGAAGATATCGATTAACATACATAAAAAAAAATACATACAACCGAATGTAGTAACCTCCTCCTTTTTCGAAGTCTGTTAAAAAATACATACAGTCGAGCATAGCAACCTCCTTCACAACCTTTTTTGAAGTGCGTTATTGACAGATGTCAAAATGTCTTTTTATTTACATGTGTGTATATGTTGTGTAAAATTGAAGCATTAGTGTGAGTAATGCATATTTTAATTAATTTAATGTACTTCTAATGTATTTTATATAAAATAAATTTTCTGCACTTTCTGCACTTCTCCTCCATATAAACTTTAACTATGCCAAATTTCACGTTCATCCGTTCGCCCAATTCCGTTAAAAAGGGATACAAACTTTAGGCTTCACGTATTAATATATAGATATTGAAGTTTGTCATAATTTTTTTTTATGTTTCAGAATGGTGATCTTTGCATATCAATTTTGCACCCTCCAGTCGACGATCCCCAATCCGGGGAGCTGCCTTGTGAACGCTGGAATCCCACGCAATCAGTCCGCACGGTTCTACTCTCTGTGATCTCTTTGCTCAACGAGCCTAACACATTCAGTCCAGCGAATGTGGACGCGAGTGTCATGTACCGACGTTGGCGCGACTCCAAAGGCAAAGATAAAGAGTACGAGAACATTATTAGGTAAGTGACCACAGTTATTATATTAGTTACGTAGGTGGTAGAGCCACGCTGAAGATATTACTGGAGTCAGCATGAATGGGTCGGCTCGCCCGGTGTACTACCACCCGACCCACATAAAATCGACGAGAAGTAATAGTGACCACAGTTATTATATTAGTTTGGTGGTAGATTAGGTGGTAGAGCCACGCTGAAGCTATTACTGGAGTCAGCATGAATGGGTCGGCTCGCCCGGTGTACAACCATCCGACCCACATAAAACCGACGAGAAGTAATAGTGCTTGCATTGACGTGTTTCGTTCGGTTAGTAGCAGCGCAGGAGGACTACCTCCTTTAAAAGGCCGTCAACGCACATGCGATTTCCCTGGTGTTGCTAAAGTCTATGGACGGTGGTGATCACTTACTATCAAGTGACTCGCCTGTTCGTTACCCCTAATAATATATGTTTTTAAGTTATTATCATACTGGCCTCAATAATATTGTTTTTTAATAATATAAACGGAATAGGCTGATGATTTTTTAATTTATCATAAGTTAGTCGTCGCTGTCTTTCCTGCTTCCACGTCTCTCGCCTATATTATACGCAGAATGGTGCCAAGAGTAATATTGGTTCACTGTACTGAATTTATCACCATATATGTGGTGCTTATAACTATCGCAAAGGTAGATTGTATTATATTATAACGAAACGATTTCTGATGTGAAACATTTATTGCGGCGGACAAGACCGAGTGTTGGCGTGGCGACGCTTCGCCACGGCATGCGTTGCCTCACTGTATGATTTTGTTTTTTTTTTTTTATTTAATGGAATAAATGTTTATTGAATAGACAGTAATATTTTTTTTCAAGAACTTGATATTTTATTTTTGATTATGCCATATCTATTTACCTGTCGTAAACTGTCCTTTTATGCGTATAATACCTGTACAAAATAATATCGATGTTTCACATCCGCCAGGCTAGGTGTCCCGCGAAGGCTCAAAGTTTAAAAAACTATAGGCGTTTTACCATAATCTCAGCTGGTGTTAAATGATATTATGATAGTAAACACATTAATGCTAGAGTGACTGGCTCTCAAATGCAGCTGCCGCAACATTCCCATAGATGCTTGCCGACAAATTTTATCTATTTATAATCTTTATTTATAATTGGGGTTTGGTCACAAATTGACCATGTCACCCCAGTGATTAACAACAAAATAAAACAGAAAGAAAACATAATGTACACAAACAATCAATAATTTATCGGTTCTTCATTCCAACCATAACCAGCCTGTAAAGCATTCTTGCTTCCTCGGATGTCGGGAAAGCAAGGATGGCATTACATACCCCCACAGATCATAATGAGTCCTTTATTTTATTCTCCAGTGCTAGTCTTTGGGCTCGGTTACTTGTGCATTAAGACATTATATGGTATACATCTTCTACAATGTTACATATATCACAATTTGGTAACGGGCAAATTTTCCAATTGAGGGTGGTGGCTGGTCATTCGTGCTTAGAAAACGCTTTACCGCCGAGCAACGATTCCATCACGATAATGATGTACAATGAAAAGATAAACCAGATCGAGTTTCTTGCAGCTTCTTCTCGATGACTGGGTTGTTATCCGAACCGGTGGTAGTTTTGACGTTGATAAGTGACTTCACAGGGCCTGAATTGAAGAAAAAATAATTATTTTGATTTTATGTTTTCCTTCGTCGAAAACTTTGGTCCATTCGCAAGGATTCGAACCGATGTGGTGTCCGAACACGCTAACCATTGAACCAGTATTGCTTATTTTGGTCTTGTTAGATGATTTATGTAGGTAATTAATTTTCAGTACTAAACTTTCGCACTATGATGGATCATCTTGTTTGTTAGTATTCGATTCGATATTCAAGGTGAAATTCCGATTGGAGACATTCGACAGTCGCAATTTGAATGGTCAAGTGGATTAATTTCTCAATTTTAAATATAATTACATAGTATAAAACAAAGTCCCCTACCGCGTCTGTCTGTTCGCGATAATCTCAAAAACTACCGAACGGATTTTAATGCGGTTTTCACCGGGGGATAGAGTGATTGATGAGGAACGTTTTAGTCATATAATTTGTCAAGGATTTTTTCATAATCAGGGCGGGACAACGTCTGCCGGGCCCGCTAGTTGAGGATAAAAATTAACTTTTACCTTTTTTTTTCTAGATAACATTAAGGCTTGTTAATAACTACGAAACAAAAAAAAAAAACAAAATTCTTGAATGTTCTTGCTGCATATTTATACCTAAATAGATAATACCAAAAAAAAACGCAACTGGTTACTTAAAAGTAAATTATTCACGCATTATAGTCGTTTCAATGTTGTCGAGGGAACAATATATTGCGACAGACTCGGCTTACTAGCTAGTTTTTATCACTCATACAATTTCTGTGAACAAGTTTCAATTGAGTGCATATATACACTGTAAGTTTTTTGTACTTACATAAACGGACTGAGAAACAAATATTGTAATTTAAAATCTTTCCCTCCCTACGTAAAGGCTATGATCAAAATAAAATGATTTAAGGACTGAACTATGAAACTATATTTGGAGTTTTTGGCGGGATTTTAGAGTCTTTCATGTAGTGGATTTTATATTTTATTTATAATCTTGTGTTACTTGACTCTATATTGTGTAAAATTGGTGGTGTTTTATGTAATACTAGCGGACTCGGCAGACGTTGTCCCGTCCTGATTATTAAAAAACCCTTGACAAATTATATACTAAAACGTTCCGCATGAATCACCCTTTTTTTTTTTATTTACGTGGGGAAATCCTTTATGGATACGCCACCCTCTCGGGGGAGAGAGTGGGTTATGTCCGACTCGCACGGACTAAAACCCCACGGTGTACCGTCCGCCGCATGGTAGGGGCGGCCAGGGATCGAACCTGCTGTCTACCTGAGAAACCGCCCCTGCGGCAGCCTGGCGAATGAACGCCAGGCTTCGTCCTACTATAGAGAGACTACTGGGTACACAACCAGTCGTCTCCCCTCGTCGGCCTCACCTGTGCAATGAGGAGATGGGTCCCCCGACCCATCTCCTCAGGTTCGGCTCGGTTATGGGAGGAGGCGAGCGTTCCTCCTCCCCCTCTTTCCTGTTCTCCTTTGGCGGAGAGGGCCACTTTGCGGATCTTCCTCGCGGGCCCTCTCCGCCGCCTCCTTCTGCGAGATGACTTCCTCGCAGAAGGAGGCCACAGCAGTCCATCCCTCCTCGCTGCCGAGCATGGCCGAAACCACGCCCGGCAGCGAGAAATCGTTCCCTACCGCCGCAGCCAGGGTGCGACGCTGATCGTCCCACGCCGCACACTCAGAGAGAGTGTGCTGCGCGGTGTCTGTCTCAGCGCCGCACTCGTGACATGCGGCGGTGGGCTCCCTGCGCGCTATCCGGTGCAGGTACCAGCCGAAGCATCCGTGCCCGGTCAGCACCTGCACCAGACGATACGTCAGGGAGCCCCAGTCCCTATTCACCCACCCGGACAGGACCGGACGGACGGCGTCGATGGTATATCTTCCGTAACGCTCGTCCGCCAGGTCCCGCCCCCACCTCTCTAATTGCTCGCTGCGGGCTCTCGCCCGCAACGCAGCAATCTCCCTGGGAGCCGGAGGTTGCCCTCGGGATTTCCCTGCCGCCGCATAGTTGTATACGGCGGCAAGAACTTCCGCCTCCAGCTCCCAAGGAAGAGAGCCCGCGAGCACCATGGCCGCCGCCGAGGACACCGTTCGGTACCCGCGGATTTCCCTCAACGCCACTGTGCGCTGTGCTTTGCGCAGCACTCGAACGTTCGTGGCGCTGAGGGAGTCCACCCACAACGGTGCCCCGTAGGCGGCCATGGCCCTCACCACCCCTGCATACAGACGGCGGCAGGCAGCGCCCGGCCCTCCCGTGTTCGGGAGAAGGCGGCCGAGCGCCGCCGCCGCCCCTACTATACGCGGTCCGAGCCCCTTGAAGTGGGGCTCGAACCGCCAGCGCCCGTCCAGGGTGAGGCCCAGATATTTCATCCGGGACCCCACCCGGATACGTACGCCGCCCACCGTCAGGTGGGCCCCAGGAGGTGGCCCCTGCCGAGGCCCGTGGAACAGCAGGGCCTCGGTTTTTTCAAGGGCCACCTTGAGGCCCAGTCGACGGATGCGCCCGACCACGAAGGTCGTAGCCAACGTGGTCAGGCGCACCAGCTCTGGCCATTCTCTCCCCTGGGCTACGACTAGGGTGTCGTCCGCATAACATATGAGGCGCGCTCCTGATGGGAGCGCGCCGCGGAGCACCCAGTCGTAGCCCAGGTTCCACAATAGTGGCCCCAGCACGGAGCCTTGTGGGACTCCACAAGGAGTCCCACGTCGGACCATTCGCCCTCTGCCATCTGTGTAGACGACCTCCCTACCCTCGAGGTACGCCTTCAACAGCCGCCGCAGGTACGGGGGCACTCCGAAAAAGCGGAGCGCCTCCCGTATTACTCCATGCGGCAGGCTGTTGAAGGCGTTGGCGATGTCCAGTGACACCGCCAACAGTCTTTGACCCCGGGAGGTCGCCTGCGCAGAGAGCACCTTCAGGAGGCTCAGGGCGTCCAGGGTTGAACGCCCCGACCGGAAGCCGAACTGCGCGTCCGACAAGTTCGGTCCCACGTCTTCCAGGTGCCGGACGACCCGGGAGGCGATCACTCTCTCGAGCGCCTTCCCGGTGTCGTCCAGCAAGACGATGGGCCGGTATGCCGACGCGCAGTCCGGAGAACGGCCCGCCTTAGGGATAAGGCAGAGCCGCCCCGTCTTCCACGGCTTCGGGAACTGTCCTTCCGCCAGGCAGCGGTCGAACAGCTCCCGAAGCCACCCCCCGAAGTGCTCCAAGCAGAGGGCCAACACCCGACCCGGGACCCCGTCCGGCCCAGGCGCCGTCCGTTTGCCGCGGAGGCACTCGACCGCCCTACCCATTTCCTCCTCCGTCACCGGGGGAGGGCGGTCGAACACCTCCGCGACAGACGCGAAGCGCGGCGGCATGGGAGGAGGAGGCCGCTCCGGAGGGTCGGGGAACAGCTCCGCCACGACCCTCTCGGCCACCTCTGGCTGGAGAGTCTCCGTCGTCGGGGGCGCTCGGCCCCGGAGTTGCTTCCGGACTATCCGGTATGGGCGCCCCCACGGATCACTGTCCAGCGTCTGAAGGAGCTCCTCCCATGCCGCCTCCTTGGCCCGGCTGATGGCGATCTGCAGAGTCTTCTTCTTCTGCCTGTATTCGCCATGCAGCCGGGCTTCTTCCTCGGGGGCCCTGACCCTCCTGCGACGGCTGCGCCCGAACAGCCGCCGAGCCGCAGAGCAGGCCGCCCGAAGCTCCGCGAGCTCGGGCGACCACCAGTACACCGCCCTTTTGTCAGGGCGGTGTACACTCCGCGGCATCGACGCGTCGCATACCTCCGTGAGAGCATCACGGAGGCGGGCAGCGGACGCGTCGATATCCTCGCTGTCCAGAGGGGGCGACGACGCCCAGGCCTGGACGATGGCCGCCTCCTCCGCCTTCTCCCTGTCGAGGCGGCTCATCACCCAGCGGGGGAACGTCGCGCCCCTCCGGGGGCGGGTGACCGGTTCGTGATAGGAGGTGGAGACCTCGAACCTAATATACCGGTGGTCCGATAGAGTCTCCACCTCCTCTTCGACCCTCCATCCCCGGATACGGCGCGCGACCGACGGGGAGGCGAATGTGACGTCCACAATCGACCCCCCGTTATGCCGCACGCACGTATGAGCGTTCCCCCGGTTGAGGAGGGACAGCTCGTGTTCGGCTGCCCACTCCTCAAGCGCCTGGCCTCTGGGGTCAGTAGTCGCCCCTCCCCACGCCCTAGACTTGGCGTTAAGATCGCCAAGCAGGACGACGGGGAGCGGCGCCAGCCGCCTCACGACCGGCCCCAGGGAGTCCATGAAAGACTCGAACTCCACCAGGGGCCGGTTCGGGGAAAAGTAAACCCCGAGGATTCCGAATCCTCGTGAGGCGACCGCCACGAACCCAGCGCCCCTCTCCTTAACGGAAAGGGGCAAGCCCCCCCCGGACAAGACCGCCACGGAGCCATTCGCGTCTCCAGCCCAGTGAGGCTGGTCCGGGACGCGGTATGGCTCCGCAACGACGGCCAGGTCGATTTTCCACTCCGCCACCGCCTGTAGGAGAAGATCCTGGGCGGCGGCGCAGTGGTTTAGGTTACCCTGGAGGTAGCTACTATGGATGCAGTCCATTACTGATCCATAGCAGTTACCTCCGAATGCACATCCCTAAGGAGGCGTGCTTTCCCCTTTACAGGGGGGGGCTTACATTCGCGCCCCCCCATAACATGTTCTGCCGGAATTCCGGCATCCGCGCAAACGCTGCATTTCGGCTTCGCTGCTGTGCAGGTGTTTGCGCGGTGTCCTTCTTCCCCGCAACGGTAGCAGGCCTCTCCTCTCGTCACCTCCGACGGGCACATCGGCCGGGTGTGACCCAAGCCCATGCAACGGTAACACCTTAAAGGTCTACTATCGAGCAGATGGACTCGGGCCGCACTCCAGCCGATTAGAAGGCGGCCTGCCCCGACCAGCTTTCGGGCCGCTTCGAGGGGGAGGCTCACGAACAAGGAGCTGAGCCCCCCCGGTAGTGTGCGAAGCGGACCCGCTTTCATGTCGGTGGGCTTGCACCCACCCGCCTTGACCACGGCCTCTACAGCCTCTTGCTGAGATACCGTGTCGTCAATTCCGACGACTCGGATATCCGCCCTCTTTGTGGGCCGCACGACCGTGGCCATGCCTTCCAACGCTGCGCGCACCCCTGTCGCGAGCTTGTCCGCCTGCTCTGGGGCCAAAGCACCTGGGACCTGGAGGATTTTGGCCCCCGTGGCGCTCGTTCGCACCCGGAGGCCGGAGATGCCGCACTCACTGAGCGACACCTCCATCCTCGCCTTAAGGAGGGCATCTTTATAAGTCACGCCCCTCTCTTCTGCCTCCGGCCGTAACGTCACCAGCACTGCGGCCGTGCGGGGAGGGGCGAGCTTCTTCTTCGCCCTCCTTTTCTTCTTCGGTTTGGCCCCGGGTGGTTTGGGACCCACTGCCGGCGTCAGGGCTGTAGCGGTCGTCGTTGATGCCGCCTTTTTCGCCTTCTTCTTCTTCCCCCGTCGCACCACTGTCGTCCACCCTTCCTCCTCCGGCTCCACCGGAGCCGGAAGGGAGGATGGACAGGGAGCGGGGCAGGGGATGTGCACCGGCGTATCGCTCGGGGGCGTCCTTGTTTTTGCCGCAGCTATGTTTTTAGCTGCGGGCCCAGGAGCCGCCCGTCGTCTGTCCGCCTCAAGCTGCGGTCTCACCACCTTTGCTGGGAGGAGTCGGTCCTCGAGACCCGCCAACCTGGCGTTGAGCATCCCTCCAAACGATGTCTGTAGGGAATGCCCAAGCCTTTCAACGGCCGCCGCGAGGACCTCCTCCCATCCCTTAGGCTGCTGCCCTGGAGTGAGCGGAAGCGGAGGTGGAGGCGGCGGTGTAGGAGGAAGAGATGGCATGGCCTTCTTCTCGTTGACACTTCGCCGCCATGAGAAGACCTCCGCCTTCAGGCTCTCTACTTGGCGGCGAAGGCCACGAGTCTCGAGCCTCAGTTTCGTCACCTCCTCTGACTCCTTCCTCGTCGTCAGCGTCTCCACTACGTCCTGGAGGGTCTGTGCCGCTCTCTTCAGCCGCCCCTTGAGGTGTCCGGATTTCTCCGCAACCTCCCAGATCTCGTTGACCTTCTCCTTCGTCAGCTCCCTGATCCGGTCACGGTCCATCTCCTCGGGATCGCGGGGCTCGCATGGCTCCACCTCCTGAGCGCTCTCCTCTGCCTCTGAGGGACAGACGCGATCGGAAAGGGCACGATCATACGACCCGTCTGCCTTTCCCGTAGTGGAGCGCCCGGGGTTGGCCGAATGAGTTCTTTCCCGCTGTGTACCTCGCATGGACGAGCTCACTTTCTTTCTTGTTTTTCTGGTCGCGTCCAGGCCTGTGAGTGCGTCCTCGAGTGGACGCTTACTGCTCGCTGTGAAGCGGAAAAACTTTGAGCGCACATCCGGTACATTCGCCGTGTCCATAGTACTTGCAATATCTAAGTCCGTTGTTCTCGCCTTGGTCGTCGTTGATTCGTCGCGCAAAATTGTGCCCCCCCCGGAAGACGTGGGGCAGCCCGAGTCCAAAGACTCGAGGAGGGATTCTCCACTCGCGAAGCGGGTGGTACCCTCCCGGGGTAGTATTTTTCCAGATTTTGCACTTTCCATTGTTGTAGAAGAAGAGTCCATTATGAAAGCCGTGTCCGTCGTTTCTAGGTCACCGTCCAAGTCGTCAGTCAAATCGTAAACCATTGTGTCTGCCGTAGTCGTCGTTGAAGGGTCTCTACACAAAATTGTGCCCACCTCAGAAAACGAAGGGCTGCCCGAGTCCGGAGACTCGGGGAGGGATTCTCTGCTCGCCGAGCGAGCAGTACCCTCCTGAGGTATTTCTATTTCCAGTTTTGTGCTATCCATCGTTGGTAAGTATCGATGTCCAGAAGCAAGCGTGTGTCAGCATTAGGGGAAGGTATCAAAGTCCAAAACAAAGCGATCTTCATCAGGAGAGGAGTGGTTCGGAATCCAGGAACAAGAGCAAAGGTCAGTGAGTGAGGAGGAGAACAAGGATCCAGGGACTAGCAAGGGGTCGTCACTTGAGGCGGGAGCAGAATCCAATGATCAAGCCTAGGTCGTCGCGTCAGGTATCAGCCGCCGGTCAGAGGGACCGACGTTGCCCGGGGTGCACCACGTGGAGGTTCCTGACATCGTACCCCCGCATGAATCACCCTACCCACTAGTGACAACCGCATGAAAATCCGTTCAGTAGTTTTTGTGTTTATCGTGAACAGACAGACACTTGTTTATTGTGCATAAGTGAAGTCAATGGAAAATTAAATACCACGGAGCATGAATTCTGAGAAGGCACAAAAAATACCCTGGAAAGTTGTAACAAGGGAGCCACCATCTTGTTGGAACGTTAACATTGAAATGATCGCACGACACTAACTTGTAATAATATTAACTACTCGACAATGGCAGTAATAATAGTTTTCGCAGAGAGTTCCGATCGAACCGTCGAGTCGAGCGGTTGTCCGTTTTGCTGCGCGCGCTAAGTTCGATTTTAATACTCGTGATTTAGTGACGTCAGTTATTGTTTGTTTCGATCCGGCACACCTGCGCTTCACAGGTGCGCTGCACCTGCGTTCTTTTTCTTGGAACTGAGTGAGACCTTTCCTTGTATTTATTTATTGCTTTATCTATTTCTTGGTATATTTATTTATTTACTCTTTTGTTTATCTATTTATTTACGTATTTCTTTAATTCTTCAGTGATTTATTTTTAAATTTATTTTCTTTTTATTGTTTGTTTATTTAAGTAGTCTTATGTTATTTTTCCCCTGTCTCGCTCAGGTACTTATTTGCGTTGTTTTCCTATTTTGTTTAGTTTTAAACAGCTCCCTTTGATCCGGACTCGGGATAGTCCGTTAAATTCATTAAGGCGCGCCCCCCTGCCCCTCTGGCAGGGAGGTTTCACATGTCTTCCCCCGCCCCACTCCCCTCCTCAGGCCCCGGTATGGCCGCTGAACAAGAGATCAGTCTCTTAGAGACTGAGCTCATTAGCCTCCGCGGCTTCATAGCCGCTATCTGTCCTCGTCTCGTAGACGATTACGATGCGTACGCTGCAAAGCGTCGCACCGAGCTCCCTCATTCCTCGAAGCCCGCTCCCTCGATCTATGCCAAGATCGAGGCTTCCAACAACTTCCCAATCCCAGCCGATCGCGATAGCGATGACTCCGACTCCGACTCCGGCTCCGACATGGAGCAAGACCCTCCTGCTCAGCAGGATCCCCCTGCCGAGCAAGCCCCTCAGGCTGAGCAAGCCCCTGCTGCGGACGATGGCTTCACCACCGTCACGCACCGCAAACCGCGCAAGAAGCGCTCGAACTCCTCTTCCGATCCGGAGGACAAATTGCCCTCTAAAAAGATCGCAAACGTCGATGGCGCGAAAGTGCCAAAGGCGACACCAGCGCCCTCTAGACCCGACTCGCCCGTGGCTGCGGGTTCCGCAGTTTCGGGCAAGAAGCCCCGCCCACCGCCCCCCGTTACGATCCAAGACAAAGCGTCTTGGGTTGAGATTTCTAGCCTGCTGGAAACGGCAGGTATCCCTTACACCTCCGCCGTGAATACCGCTGTAGGTATTCAGGTGAAGGTAGCCACGTCCACCGCCCATCGCAACCTCACTCGTTTCCTTCGGGACAACCAGTGGGGCTATTTCACGCACTCTCTCGAAGAGGAGCGTAAACTACGGGTTGTGATCCGTAGAGTCCCCTCAGAACTCCCGACTGACGACATTTCAGACGACCTCAAGGAACAGAAGATTCCTGTTCGCGAGGTTCATCGTATGCGCTCTCCGCGCACCAGGGCTCCATATGATATGGTTCTCGTTGTCCTCGATCGCACCCCTCAGGGGAAAGCGATTTTTAATCTTACATCCCTTTGCGGCCTCTCCGGCGTCATAGTCGAGCCGCCGCGCAAAACGTCTGTGCCCTCGCAGTGTCACAACTGCCAGGTGTACGGACACTCCGCACGAAACTGTCGCCTGAAACCCAGGTGCGTTAAGTGCCTCGGCGACCACTCCACTAGGGAGTGTTCTCGCACGAAAGACGCCTCCGACCCTCCGAGCTGTGTTCTGTGCCGCGGCGTGGGCCATACCGCGAATTATCGCGGATGTCCCCGCGCCCCGCGCACAAAGCGCCCTCGATACCCCAGGCAGGCGTCGCCGTCTAAGACGGCCGCTGCCCCCGCCCGTCCTCGACCTCCGCCTCTCATGTCTCGAGAGGCCTTCCCGAACCTGCCGGGCACGTCTCGTGCACCGGCAGCGTCCGTACCCGCGACTAGTGCGCCCCCCCGCCCCTACCGGGCCCCTCAGGCCCCGTGGGCTCCTAAACCCGCGTCCCAGCACACTCCCAAACCTCCGGCGGCTAATCCTTCACAGGATGACCCCGCATACTCCTTTTCCCTATCGAGTATTGACTACGCAGGTCAACTACTCATTTTCCACGAGATCTCGGAGATCTCGGCGTACGAAGAGTGCTCTCGTAATCCGCTACTAGGTGCCGTCACGGCAATCCATAGATTTCCAGCCATCGCGGCTACACTACAACGGCTCGCGCGCGCAGCTGTTAAAAAATAAATAACTCAAATAAGATAGAGTAAATCGCGTATTTACGTCTATCTTCCCCTAAAAATAACCGTCAAACAATAATAATAATTTTTGTTATGTCTATTTTTAGACTTCGGTGCCGTCACCGTTAGTAAATTTAAATTCAATCTTATAAAATGCGTGTTGCGCCCACGCTTTTGTAATCGATCCCTATTAGCTCCCGCACACTTCGCGGTTCTCAATAATATCTCGAGCCTAGGTCGTCCCCGCGCGGAGCCCTCTTGATATTATTTTCGCGATACAGTGACTCACCTACATCACTTGAACACACATATGAGATTATCTCTCTCACACACGTGCACATATATACACATTGTGGGAGGGTTTACTTTTTTTCCCTCAATCGAACTGAATCGAATAGTTTAGTTCGTTTCATTTCCGATATACACGTATTCATTGGTGAATCATGCAATTTTCATTGCATAATTCACAAATGCATATATGTATGAATAGCTTAGTATAGTTTAGCTAGGACAGACGCGTCTTTTTCGGTAACAGCCCAAGCCGAGGTGTGCATGCACCCTTGTGTATGTTACCCAAAACCAAAATCGGCTGAGTGCCCTAAACGCTCAGCCTTAGTAGTCCGGTGAAGCTGTAAAGACCTTGTCACTCGGTGGTCGCCGTTGTTTTTGGATTGTACTGTGCTTACTTACCATCGGGCACAGTGCAGTCATTTTGCCGTGCTACAAAAAAATTGGTTGCCAAAAGAAACTATATTTTTTTATATTTTGTATGTTTTCGCGTTGGACCGTAATCTCATCTGATGTAATATGACGACGTGTTCTAAGATGGTAAGCACGCTAAATCTAAAGGGGACTGGCTCTCAAGTGCACCTGTTAGATCACACCAACATGTGCTTGGCGAAAGATTTACAATTTTGAGGGTGGTAGCTAGACAAACGGGTTTAGAAAAAGCCCCACCACCATGATATGGTTTCACCACGATGAGTTCCTTCACCGGAGGCTCCGATTCAGTTACTAGGCTTCGAACTATCATTCACTATTAAGTAATCTATACTTCTATAATAATATTATAAAGATGGAGGTGTTGTTTGTTTGAAAGAAAATATGTTTATTGCAGCAATTACACGGACAATATGATATTAGAAAAATAGATTAACAAAGATGTAAACATAGAAAAAAATAAAGGAATTGAACGTTAAAAATTATTACAATTATGCCACGGTTTTACTGCAAAGGCGCACAATTCAACATATGCTGGCTGCCGCCTTTACAACCTTTTACCTTTGCTCGGTTGAACGCTCTAGTCAGAGGAATAACTGGTCCGATTTTAAAAATTCTTCCAGTGTTAAACGCTTCACTTATCGAGGAAGACTATATATATATTTTTTTTTATATCATAGGAGGCAAACGACAACGTGGGTCACCTGATGTTAAGTGATCACTACCGTCCATAGACACTTGCAACACCAGGGGAGTCGAAAATGCGTTGCCAGCCTGTATTGGGTGGGGAGAAAGGGAAGGGAGGTGGGCCTCCGGCCCTCTCACTGACCGAACGAAACGCAACAATGCTCTGTTACTTCACGTCGGTTTTCTGTGAGAGGGTGATACTACCCCGGACGAGCCGCCGACCCATTCATGGTGAAACCAATAATAGCTTCAGCGTGGCTCTACCACCTACGAAAAGCTATATCATCAAGCTAAGATCAATAGGAGAGGAGCACCAATGAAGAATGTTTCAAAATTGTTTTTTTTTTAGAGCTTTCGCTGCGAACAAGCCGCGGGAACAGCTAGTAATTAATATTTCGTTCATATTAATTTCAGGAAACAAGCACAGGTCGCGCGCATCGATGCGGAAAAAGAAGGAATAGTTGTGCCTCTCACGTTAGAAGATTACTGCATTAAAACACAGGTCAAGGCGACGACACACGAGCCTCAGGTCAGTTGTTTTTATCAAGCATTACAAAGCGGCGGCGATATTTTTTGCGACATACATTCAAATTCAATTCAATAAATAATTACAATATTTTATGTTGAATCGATTGTGGAAACATTTTATTCCATATTTTCTGTATTCATCTGTTGAGAGCGCGATATATTTTTGTATATGATGTTATATAATATAATAGTAATGTTTAATAATTTCAAATGAATTAATTTTAGCTAATATTTTTATTAAAAACGATAATTCTATTTAAGCAATATGAGGTTTGATACTAAAAAATAATATAATATTTGAAGTATTAACATCAGTGTATAACCTCTAAGTTTAAGTTATTTGAATAGAAATATAATTAGAACGATCTTAAGATACTCCCAGCATCTAAGAATGGTATTTAAATAGATTGTTAAGAGCAAAATTTTGCAATAAGTCTGTAAATACGTCAAAATTAATAAAAAAATATAAATATTTCTAGTAATTTCAACTTGAACCTTGAATGATTTCTGAAGTAAATATATTAAAATGTTACAATAGACTATTTTTATAGAGCGTTTTATTTTGCCACCTCCAATAACTGTATCGTTTAATTGCAATACATAATATATTATTTTATTACGTACATTAAACTAAGCACTATTAATTCCTTTTGACCTTATAAATTATAACTATTTGTGTAACATAAATAGGCTGAGATAAATCAGTTCAGTACTCTTTTTCCTTTGCTTGATAACCGATTTTTTTTTCTTCATTTAATAGGTATTGAGGAACTTTAGCGTTATAATAAAAAAAAAACGGAAGTAGTATGTTTCTTTTCATATTAATGTCGAAGCCTTAGTTTTACATCACCGCTGCTTACGTCTACAATTACGCCCGAACTAGAATCTTCTACATTCGTTTGTATTGTCATCTGATACTGAAATATGTTCAAAATATCTCTAATTCATCAGGACGTCAAGTTAAAATCAATGACAAAATTGTACCTGAACAAATGTAGAAGAAAGCGAGTTAATAAAGAAATAAGATTGATATTGAGTTTTTAGCGAGAACTTGGAATGTCATGTAGTGGTTTTTAAATTTTATTCATAATCTTATGTTATTTGTCTCTATATTTGGTAATATTGGTGGTGTTTTATGTAATATAGTTTGGATACTGTGCACACGTGAAGTGAATGGAAAATAATACCACGGACCACAGATTCTAACTTACCACAAAAACTCCCTGGAAAGTTCTAACAAAACAGCCACCATTTTGTTAGTTTAAAGTAAAGTTTCAAGAAACTTGAAATATCATTATCTACTGGACAATGACAGTAATAATAAAAGAATGGTTGCCAAAAAAAAATGGGATTTTTTTTTTATATTATTAATTGATTGGTTTGTTTTTTTAGTTGGATATGACAGATTTCTATGACGACGATTACGACGACCTCGATTCGGACTCGGACGAGGAGCTCGAAGGTGGCGCAGGAGACGGGGACGATAGCGGTAACGGGGAGTCGTGAGGCCGCGCCCCTCGGCCTTCCACGCACTCAGCGTCGATAACGCAAACGGTCGCACGCTACTGCGTACGGACCGTCAGCGAACTCTAGACCCCACATACCCCACACTCCCCCTACAAGAACAGAGCCAGCGAACTTTAAACCCCCACTTACCCCACACTCCCCCTACCAGAAAAGGGCCTGTGAACTCTAAACCCCCTTATCCCACACTTTCCTTACAAGAAAAGACGCCCATATACATAGGGTATGAGTTTGTATAGGGATATAATACTTTCATTTAGGTCATAAAAAGAAAAGTTATAAAATGTTGCATATCACCTTCATCCACTCCCGTCTTCGATTCTTTTCTCATTAAAAGAACACAAAATCAAAAGCGAGTTTGATTATGTACATATAATTAAAATTTGTCAAAACGTGCTTTTATACGCATTTAAAAGTGTAAACGCCTTTGTCTATACCAGTATTTCAGCTCGATTTACCGGTGGGACAGTGCCTGTCTGACGAAATATTTAATTATTTTGTTTAGACACAGTGACTTAGATTTCACTACTTGCTTCGAATATCATTCATACTCCTGATATACGAAATATTTACGATATGAGGTCCGAATATACAAAATATACGTTGTGAAGATTTTTTTTGTTCCATTTTTATTTGACAATATGCATTATACCCTTGGCAGTACTTCTAAAGTATCAAAAGTAAGACGCCACGAATAATGATATTATAAATTACAAGGTTACGGATGGGATTAATAATCATCAAAATTACTATGAACTTACATGAAGGCTGTAAAAAATGTTACAATTATATGCACTAAATTAATACGTACATTGTAAAACGAGACTGTGTCGTATTTATTATATTTAATTCTGCATTACTGAGTATGACTTACTATTAAAAAACAGATTTGTCCTCAGCGTTTGCCCTGCATAGTGCGTATAGATTCTTTCCTATGTCAACTCGCCTCTAAAGGTCCCATTATGCGTACCAACGCAATCTTTGTATTAGATGGTCGTATAATATGATATATATAAATGGAAACAGCGGTATATGTAGTAAAGATTGGCTCGCATTGTGTGTATAATATATAGGTGTTTCTTTATTTGTCATAAAATTTTATATGAAAAAAAATACAAGTAATTTTATTAGATTCTTAGCTCATTCACATTTTGAGGAAAGGCTTAATGAAATCTCACACCTTAGCCTTTTAGTTTTATGGCACGTTAGCAGAGATTGAATAAGATAAATAAACATTTGACAGAAATTCAATAAAAAAAGAACTAATCCCTCATCCAAAGACTCGTACCATAGAGTATAATATTAAAGAAGACTCTATTTCTTTTCCGATTATGGTTAAAGGTATAAATTTATTTAAAAACAAACAATAACGAGATAACCTAAAGAGCATTTCAGAATACACATGTTTTTAATTCCACGTTAACGATTTTCCCATAACCTCAAAAAGTACGTTCTTGGGTGATGCTTACTTTCTCTGTAAAGCATTTAGATTTATTCAGTGAAATTCATAAATTTATAGATGCATTAAAAAAATTTGCATTAATTCGATATTCCTGTGAAGAAACCAAATAAACTCATTAAGATAAATAGTATCTCCCTACTTTGTAACATTTTATTGTACATCTTGTCCGTGTCGCTTGCCTGAACAATAGATAATGATAGTTAAGTTAAATTTATGGTCTTTATTAATCGTATATTCAATTTTTTTATATTTATAATGTGAGGTTGAACATATTCATGACAACGTATATCGAACATCAATTTCTATATATAGGAAAAAGTTTTAAACGAATGTTTTACATACGGGTCTCTGCGTATCGACCTCCAATATCTTTTATAACATTTGCAATCGTATATACATTAAGGTTTGTTTTATAAAATGACTCTAAATAAATAAAACTTCTGTGATTAACAGCCAGTCGGTGACGAAATTTGAAAGTGCCCGTAAATTAATTGAAGAGGTTTTGGAAAATCTGGATATTTAATATATTTTCTGGCTACATTAGTTGATCTACTTGATATAGATTCTGAATATTTCTTTTTTTTAATAGTAAATTTTGCTATACCTTAGTTACTTTGTCTAATGGAAATACGTTAGTGATTTATTAATGCAAATTTTGGGTAGTCTGGTAATGTTTTAAAATTGGTATAACAATTGGTGCCAGACTTGTGAGTTCAATATTAAAACTTTAAAATGTTGAGACAAATTTTTGGGAGCATATTCCCAGTTTACATTACCACCAAAGGAGCTCTTACATTCTATTACCTATTCAATTAGTTTATAGGCTAGGTAATATTTGACCACATCTGTCGCTATTTGTCGATGTGCCCTAAAATATAGTCGTAGGAACGCATTGCTAGACACATAATTAGCTTAAGGCTGGTAGCTAACCAGACGAAAACCAGAGAAAGTCTTTAAGTGTATTATATAGCACAAAAATATATACACCCAAAGACGTTTTCCAAATACGTTACCAGCTTGTAGACTATAATAGACAATTAATTATTTTTAGTTTTTGATTTTATTAATACTTGTAATCCTTGTCTTTTATATATTTATCAATTCATTATTAAATTTCAGCATTATCTATTATAAAACGTAAAATGTTTGATGTAAAATCATTTTGAATGTAGATTTGGAATAATCATTATACAATATTTAAAATATAGTAAGATACAAAATTAATACTAGGTTGTGTATAATATTGTATTGTAGACCTTATCTAATAATACTTATTTTGCATGCATCGATATCTAATTTAAAAGTCGATGAGTTAAAAAAAACATTGTGAATGCTCAAATCATATTACATTTAGACGGATATAAAATATACATACATCAAAAAAAAAATTACTTCATATGTAACTGTAGATCCATATATTATTTTAATGTTTGTTACTTATATGAAAATAAATTGTAGTGTACATTTCTTAAGCTAAACTGGACATTAATTATATTACTTCATTCGAGTGAATTCTGTATAATTCTATTTGTAATATTTAGGATGTAATCAAAAGTTTTGGCTTCTAAATTTCTATGCTATGTAAGTTATCATTGACCACAAAAGCTATACGAGTATATGCACAGTGATAGATAATGAAAGATGGTCTTTGGTCAGATTAATTCATGGAAATTATGCTGAAATCGTCCAAAACTTATTTATTAGGATGTACCTAGTTAGATTTAAGCTATATTCTTAAGCGGTTTGGAAAATCATTGTAGGAAATTCACAATGAAAATGTTGATTATTAGCTACATAATGATATTGAGTAATAAACGGAATATGTTTTGATGCGAATTGGTTTTTTTATTTATGAATTTTATACCTACATATTATAACCATGCAATAATCATTGAGTTAATTCTATACATTTACTTCACGCATATTTGTTTGCAATATTCGATATGATCCATGTAATAAAATCTGATCACTAAAGCATATAAAAACCTTATGTATAGTCGGCGTCATAACTTTTGGCCTGTCTGAATATAGCTTTAAGTTCGGTCTTGCGCATAGTACAATCAAGAGGTTAATACAAAACAAATTCAAAATATTATTATAGGAATTTAACATTTACATTTATTAATATTTCAGTTGTCGCGATATTATACGTACAATATATTACTAATTTTATAATGAATTTTGATTCAAGTAGATATTGGCCTATTACATGAAGTATCTAATAATAATGTAGCAGTATAACGACCACGTAGCTACTTTCAGAAGATTTTGTATTGAAATGGAAGTTTGATTCTGATTGTGTCGTCTTGTAAACGATTTGACAGCTAGTTTACGATACCTGTTTATATGAATTGATCAGACATATATATATATACATACATATACAATATTTGCAAAGAATTATAGATAAAAACGTTAGTGTAAATAAAATATATTCAAAAAAAATAAATAATTTGCAATAAACAACGCCTTCCATAGAAACATCATTTTTTTAAGTGAATGGGTCTTCTAATAATAACAAATATAAACAAGAAAAAGAAAACAAGGAAAATAGCAATAACATGTAATTAACAACAATAAAACTATTCTGAATGCGACTGTACTGGAACTAGTGATGACATTTGTCAACTTGTGTGCAATAGGGGGCGAGGTATCTGCGGAGGCGAACCTCCTCCCATTTTTCCTCATCTGCGTCCCATCGGTACCTAAATTTGTGTTCTGCGCATCTACTTCAGAGCGGTTACAAAGTTTGACGCGGATTATAGGTCTGTCCAGCAGAAGAAAATTTCGCATTACTATTACAAATTTCACCATCTGTACCTACGATACGATTTTTATTGTAAAACACTTGACTCCTGCGACTTCGTTTGCGTTGTTTATTAACTTAAATGATATGTTTTGTGTGAACAAGAAAACGCAAACAAAAGAGTCTTCCTTCTACCTTGACAACCCATTCTATATATTAAATATTATTACTACTATTATTATCAGTTGGGTAATCAACACAAAGCATCAAATATAACGATTTTGGTATAGTTCAGTGAAGCTTGATAGGCCAATAGCGTAGTCAGTTCGAAAAAAAAACTATTTTAGTGTTCCAACAAGTGATATCATAACTAAAACACCCTTTTACTTACAAAATCATTGGTTTCAACAATATAGTATATAATAGTCCTTTTTAAACTTAAGGAGTTTTTGTGGCATTAAATTTCTTATTCCCTGCTATTTAAAAATTATGAATAGAAACCAGTCAGTGAATTTTCCTCTAAAACTGATTCTAACGGATGATCGGGTTTTCACATCAACAATATTGCTTTATTGATTAAAATAACGATATGCAATGAACAACCCTATTCACACCTCTGGTTTACTTCTTATGAGAGCGCGTTAAATTTTTGATTGACACTGATCTATTTTTTTAATTAAAATGTTTCTCTGTAACATAAAATTGTCACTATTTGTGTCTTTACTTTACTTTTTTGTCGTTTCTATTTTATTATACCTACCGTGTATACTTTCATATCAGTTTAGTAAAAATATTATTATTTTGTCATTACAAACAAACACTTCGATTTTAATACCCGTATATAACTGAATTTAACTATTAGGTAAAGGTCCACTTCAATCAAAGTTTTTAGATAATAGTTAAGCTAAATCAATTTTCACATATCACAGTTAACATAGATAGAAAAAGGTTTAAACATGATTTTATACTTTATTTAAATATCGTAAATTAAAATGTTGGTGCAAGTCTTAGTCAATCTTATCAGCAATAGTTTATAAAAATTATTAATTATAAAAATACTCGTTTTATATGTCCAGTTAGCAGAATACTACAAATAAAGTCTGTATTATAATAGGTATCAAAGATTGAAACAATTTTTACACCACAGCGGTATATCTACACTAAATTACATTTCATTTTAAAAGAATAAGCAAATACATAAACTAGGGAAAAAAGAAAACACAATACAATAAATGAAATAGGGTAAATACAACTTACAATGATTTTGTGGTTTAATTAATTTATGAGATAAAATGAAATATAATATATCAACCGTTTATATCTATTATTGAAAATCGATATTATCATTAATCAAGCAGAGTATTATATATTGATATTTTATCAACAGTCCTAATGGAGAGGCACAGGCGAAGCTAATCTCAGATGGCGCTAACATAATTGGTTCTTGTCAACGTCAAGCGTTTTTATCGTACTTATTCGCGCTAAAACGCAGCGGAAGCTCTGAAAAGGAAAAATATACCCCGATTTTGCAACTTTTGCTGATTTTGCTGCTCCGCTCCTATGGGTCTTAGCGTGATCATATATACCTTCCCTGATAAATGAGCTATATAACACTGAAAGAATTTTCCAAATCGGACCAGTAGTTCCTGAGATTACCCCTTACAACGTCACAAACTCTACCTCTTTATAATAATAATACTTAATTATAGTTAATTTATAAATTGTATCATTTTTATTTTATAATCGATTAGTACACCTATTATATACATATGACAAATGTAACTTCAACTTATTATATTCTTTTTAGTCCAATTATACGTTATATAGTATAAGTTTGTTTTTAAAAATTACTTTTTATTTTTAATTTATTTTACTCTTATTTTAGTGGTACATAATTGCGGTCTAGGTCATATTTTAGTATTTTATAGGACTTTGTTAGACATATAGGACGTTTAGCTTGCACGCTTTTACGTCATTATTTGACACGAGCTTGACAATACACCAGAACCAACGACTATGCGCCACCTAGCGGGATAAATAAGCAGTGTACCTCCTCATTAGGAACGCAACGTCGTTCATAAAAAACATTTTCTTGATATCGATGTTTCTTTCTTGGATAATCGTAGCCCGTTTATAAAACCACCCACAAATAATACAATATATGGCGCTACGTATACAAAACATTGTTTATAAAGCGATGTATCATCCATGTCAGGGACTCCATCACCTGTATTTAAAACATCGATATTTATGAACGATGGATCGGTGTTTTAAAACATTGAAGTATCATTTGTATCCTTATGTGAGACTGAGAAAGCGAGTGGGTATACAATAGATGACGCTACAGATCACGAAACTATAGAGCGATAAAAACCGCTAAAAATATAGAGCGATGTGATGTTAGGAGTATCAATATCGATGTTTATGACCAATACGTCTATGTTTTAAAACATCGATGTATCGTTTGCATCCCTAGTTCTATTCTCTGTTTACATTATGAAGTGTTACATATACGTCATAAATCGTATGTTTTGTAATGTATACTGATATCATATATCGTATAAGTGAATTGTAGACAGAGAAACAAAGTTACTCTCTCTACGAAGTGAATGTTATACTTTCCTTGTCATACTTATAATACTCTTTGGTTATGCTCATTGTATTACAAGTATAATACTAGTATGTATCGAGTATAATATATGTCAGATAAATACACTGGTATTGTCCGTAACTCCATAAAAAACTAATACAGTTTCATTTTACGTTGTGTGTATTTCATTACGATGAGTTTGAGTGAATTGTCACAGTCTAATGAATATTTGAGCTTTCGAAGTAGTATACCCCTACGAAATGTCATCGTCGATTCGGATGGTGCGAAGGTAAATATTCTTATTTATTACTATGAAGTCTCTTTTCCGACTTATTATATTGTACATAGTCAGCCATAACATCGACGTTTTTTTCAAAATAAAGCCAAGATTATTTATGGAGTTTTAAACATTGTAGGCTTGGAAAATATTCGATAGTGGTCCTAAATCTGTGACTTGTCCCCTTGTTTGCTTGCCACCAGTTTCTGGCACAGCAGATGTTTTTTTTAAACAAGTTTTGGGACTGGCATCCAGAGGAGTACGAGTAATCGCCGCGGAGGCACCACCATATTGGAATATGAAAGAATGGTGTGATGGGTTTAAAAAACTTATTGACTATCTTGAGCTTGATAAAGTTCATATCTTTGGTGCTTCTTTAGGTAAGTTTTGTGAAATTTACAATATACAAAGACATATTATATACATTTTAACAATTTGACACTATCCCTGCTCACAATAATAATATATATTTGAACATACTAAAGTAATAAATCATATGTGCTATAAATTAATTTGGTTCTTTGGAGAACTAATATAGTTTATTAGGATTTCTCTATTCATCTACAGTTATTGTGTGAATATTTTTACTAATACAGATTTATTAAGCCTTGTTAATTTAGTTCTATTTTTGTTTCAAAACTCAGAGAAATCCGGGTCTATTGTTTGCCTATACAGATTTAGTATAAGAATTTTTCACTACAATATATCTTTCATCATCAACCAATAGATTACATATTTCTATGTGATTATTACAAAAATTTCAAATCCATATTTGACCTATGTTTTTTTTATGTTTAGGTGGTTTTATAGGGCAAAAGTTTGCGGAAACTACTAGAAACTGTTCTAGAGTTGCATCACTAGTACTATGTAATACATTCACCGATACATCAGTTTTTGAATACAATGATTCAGCAGCCTTGTTTTGGCTTCTCCCTTCTTTGGTACTCAAAAGAATGCTAATGGGCAACTTCACAATGGATAAAGTTGATAGAAGAATGGCCCAATCAATTGATTTTATGGTTGAAAGGGTAAGATTTAGCATTTTTAAATCTTCTTTAAGAAAATTACTTATATAATTTGATGATATAGGTGCTTTCACTTTTGTTAATTAATTTTAATATATTAGGACAATAACATGTAATTAGAGAAAAAATGAGAGATAACATGATTTAGATTTAATCAATCTGCAATGTCATAATCAATTATATTATAACTATATAGATACATCATAAGCTCCTTGTTAAAACTTGGCTACTTAGCTTATTTTTGATGACTGCCCCGTCAATCCATCTGTATGTAAGCAACATTTTATGTATGCATTATCATGCTATTTGTTTTGTCACAATATAATGTAGGTAACTTATCTTTAGTTATAATATCATTGGTCATAATATAAATTAAATATTACTTGTCAAAGATAATATTTATTAATTAAAAAAAAAAAATTTGATGACTTAAGTAATAGACTGCTAAATTAATTCAGTGGTGGCCTGGAATAACCAAAGTACATTTTGTGGAAATAAAGTGAATATTGGTGTTTGCTAAAAGAGTGCACATCCTTCAAAAGATATGCAAAAAAGCCAGTTCATGTGTGCTTTTACATCTTAATGAACTAACTTTCGTATTTATTAAATTATATGAGTTTTGGTAAAAATCTTTGATATAATGATTATCATAGATCTATTAATAATAGCCCAGTAAAAAAATAATATTCCTTAGGGACTCAAGAAAAAACCCTTTTAATATATCCCCAACATTTTAGTTAGCAATAAAACAAATATAATTTAATACATGTGACTGTTAGTTCATTGTTTTAATGAATAGAAGAGTTTGAATGGGGTAAAATGGGGTGAGTAGAAATCATGTGGTAAACAGGAAAAAAATCAAAAAATTGAAACATATTTCTTTTAATGTGGCATTATATCAGTCGATTGAAAGTTCTACAGACATAACAAAATAACAGTTAAAGTACCCCTCAAAATATTTTTAACATTAAGTTCTATGTAGTTTTCCTGTTATTTTGCCAATTCAGTTCTTTTACACCTTAGTAATAAACAGTGGAGTACTAATATCCAATGACTTTGATTCTTTTTTATTAAAATACAGGTACATATGTTCGAGATTATATATGTTATAGGGGTGAAAACAAACACATTAAGGGTAAATGTAAACAAAAAAGGGGTAAATAAATAGAATTCAAGTGATAATAGAAATAAGAGAGGGAGGGGCTTTAGACCCCCCTTTAAGGTTATGGAAAAAAGGTTACATTGTTCATTAATCTGTCTTAAAGGAAAAGGCACAGGAAGCCGCTTATAAGCCTACAGACCACACCACAACATAAAAATTATTAAGCAAAAGTTTAGAAATCTTTGAAGACAGAAGATAGCCCTAACATTTTTTCTCTACTAAATCTTCGGATTGTATTTTTCCATTTTGAGATGTATTGGAAACATGCTCTTCTCTGGAATTTACAAAGATTTTGTTTTTTTTTTCCTTTTTACATATTCTAAGCAATGTTTTTTGATAAATTACGACAACACTTACGAATATCAAAATGGGTTTATAATAAATTAAAAATATATATATTAAAAAAAAAATGTAGCAGTTATAACATGTGCCCATTCACCCAATTTTACGGTATAGGAATTTTTGAAATTTGGGAATTAGAAAAAAGGTTAAATGTTTGAATAATAATTTCATTAAAATAACAGACTGATAAAGATAAACAAACAAATAGAGATGTATAATTTAATTGCAGTTGGAATCCCTCAATCAATCTGAACTGGCTTCAAGGTTAACATTGAATTGTAGCCCATGTTTTGTGCAACCACACTTCCTAAGCAATTTACCAATTACAATCATGGATGTCTGGGATGAGAGCGCCTTGAGTTCTCGGGTTCGGGAAGATTTATATAAATCATACCCACAAGCAAAACTGGCTCACCTGAAGAGTGGCGGTAACTTTCCTTATTTGTGTCGAAGTGATGAAGTCAATTTGCATTTATTAGTGAGTATAATATTAATGTATATTACATTAATGCAAATTATTAAAGGTACTTTAAGTAGAAAATATAAAAAAGTTTGATGAGAAATTTAAATAATGGCATTGTATTTTTGCTTATGTAGAGATGTGTATAAATTGACAGTTCTATAAGTGTATGATTTTAAAGTATGATGCTGTTATATAAGACACAATCTGGAGTTTATTTTTGTAGGTGGTAGAGCCACGCTGAAGCTATTACTGGCTTCAGCATGATTGGGTCGGATCGACCGGGGTAGTTCCACCCTCTCAAAGAAAACCGACTTGAAGTAACAGTGCTTGCATTTTTGCGTTTCGTTCGGTCTGTGAGAGCGCCGGAGATCCACCTACTCTACGTGAAGTAACAGTGCTTGCATGGTTGCGTTTCGTTCGGTCAGTGAGAGCGCCGGAGACCCACCTACCCTCCCCTGCCCCTGCCTTCTCCACCCCCACCCCCCCCAAACACAGGCTGGTAACGCAATTGCGACTCTCCTCATGTTGCAAGTGTCTATGGACGGCGGTGATCACTTAACATCAGGTGCCCCATCTGTTCGTTTGCCTCCTATATTATAACAAAAAAAAAGTTTATTGCATTTATTCGAGCTTTGCAAAAAGTAATAGCAGGTTAAATGATATAGAAATAGTATCAATAAATATGGTATGCTCAAAATAAATTATTATGTAGTGTATATTCAATTATTCAGTAATCAGAATTCAGTATAAAATATTTAAAGACGTTACTACAGCTACTGTCACAGATTCTCATCTCAGCAAGTATAGATTTAAGAACAAATGTTTAAGTAGAGCTCTTTAATATAATTGTTAATGCTACAGGATTATTTTTCGCCTCCATTATTACTTATAATGTAAATCTTTAAATGGAATGATTACTGTATCAGTTAAAAGTATGGGAACGATACTTTTAAACGTAAAAAATCACACCTAGCTTCAATGAACAAAATTCAAGGAGCACTTTTCAGTGTTAATCACTACGTAACTGCTTATAGTGGGAACGCCGCACAGTCGAACAAAGGGAAGCGGGCACGGGTCGAGGTGCGGGACGCGGCCCGGAATACACGATAGGGTGTGATTGATTTATTGCACCAGTTCGTTTTTGAGTAAATCAGTTGCTGTTTAGTGTATATCAGTTTTGTGTTTCTCGAGATAATTAGGTCAAATATTTAAGTACTTATTTTTTTAAAGTGATTTAGAATGAGTAGCAAGTAGTGAGTAATCTGTGAGAGTATTGCAACTGTTTAACCAGTCATGCTGTATGATTCGTTTGTCTGTATGTATGTGACTGAACGGTTGTAGAGATTATGATGATTTTATTGTGTGTTCAGTAGGATTAGAGATGGTTTACATTCACATTTGGACTCGGTACGAGGCGCTGCAGTTGACTTTTAGGATTATTTTATTATCAAGGCCTAGTCCTTTATATAATTTTAATACATCTTAATAATGTACTTCAACCAGTTGTTATTGATAAGTTTACTTAATTCTTTAATAATATTTATATTGCAGATTCATTTACGTCAATTTAATGATACCGAACTTACTGCTTCTCATTTAAATTTACATAAATTACCAGGAATGTCAAATGAGCAACCCGAAGAGGGAACTGTTAGTTATTTCAACCAGAGAGAGAAGTTTGTCAAAATTACATAAGATTTTAATAAGTATTTGTTTTGAAAGCATTTATATGAGAAAAAATATTATCATTGTTCTGTTTGACCTTTGTTCTTTGTTTAAGATATGCAGGGAGAATATTGTGTAATGGGTAATAAAATCGATATATTTAGGTAATTTAATGGTATAATTATCTAAAAAAATTAATGATCAATTTAAAGTTATATCAGTGATTATATATAAGTAAAAGTTTTGTTTGTTATATGTGTCGGTTACATTCCTAAATAAATTAAAAATATATGTTTAATTTACATTTTTCTAAATAATTATAGCGGTGTTTTTTATTAAAATTATGGCGTGTTATTACAAAAAAGTTAAATACATGTTAAATACTTGCTTTAAAAAAGTTTGGGTATTTTCGTATTAAATGCATGGCGCTCGCCGACCGCTGCTGTGGTAAGCTCGCGTTATCCTTTTTCGCAAGTCTTACCTAACTGGGATAAAAGAGCAAGATGTCGAACGCTCGGCGAGCGCGGTGCATTTAATACGAAAGTACCCAAACTGTTTAAAGCAAGTATTCAATACGTATTTAACTTTTTTGTAATAAATAACACGGCATATGTTTAAATTTAGAAGCATAGTGTTTTGGGAATAACAAAAATACAATAATGTATTGTAATGTGAAGGTAGATAATTTGAATCAGCCTAATTATTTAGTATGTAAGGTATCTTATGTATTATGCTAGTCTGAAAATTTCAACAATTAAATATATTTTTTACATTTGTATAGAAATGTTTATTATTTCTTATCGATATTCTAACATGATGTACCTATTTCCATTCTGTTAAATATAGGATGTGTAGTAACGTCACAAGAAAAAATAGGTATATTAAATGATAGTGATGCTAAATTTTCATTAGGTATAACAAATAATGTATTATTAATTTAAAGGTTGCCTTTATTAAAAACTAGTTTTTGTTAGCAGCTTCGCTTGAGATAGTTAGATTTGATCTCTCGGGGACAGGACTCTTTTTCTGGGTTAAAAGTACCCCATGTCTTTTTCTGTACCCCTGACTATCTGTACGTAAAATTTAATGATAAACGAATGAGTGATTAGCGTAACTAACTCACATTCGTATTTATAACATTAGTAAGGTTTTTTTTTCGAACTGACTACGCTATTGACCCAGCAAGGTCTTAACAGCTTCACCGGACTACTAAGGCGAGCGCTTAAGGCACTCAACTCACTTTCCATCTCGAACATTAGTAAGGATTTTATGCTATCTATACTAATATAAAGCCGAAGAGTTTGTTTACTTGAACGCGGTGATCTCAAGAACTACTGGTCCGATTTGAAAAATTATTTCAGTGTTAGATAGCTAATTTATCTAGGAATACTCCGCTCATATTGATCTAAGTGTGATGATATATATAGCCTTTCTCGATAAATGATCTAATCTATCTGTCGAAATTTTGAAATCAGATCAAGAGTTCCCGAAATTAGCGTGTTCAACCAAACAAACCCTCCCTCCAGCTTTATAATAATGGTATAGATATATGTGAGGACACTATTTCATCATACATAAGTGATGATGGCTTAGTTGATAGTTCGGACACCGGATCGATGGACGTAAGTGTAAGGGGTGTCAAATAACATCGAAGACTTGAGTGGTGCACCCTGCTGAATAACGAACGAGGCAATGGCGAAAGCGGGATGGTAGGGTTTTACAGCCTGACTGGGTCGCAAGCACCATGTATATGGCGAAAAAGCCCGTCATAGCCTGTGCATAGAGGTTTTCGCTGGCCGGCATGACAGCGGCGACCGGCGATGGATAGTGTGTCACTCGGTGGTCGCCATTGTTTTTGGATTGTACTGTGCTTACCATCAGGCACAATGCAGTCATTTTGCCGTTCTACTATTTAAAAAAAAAGTGCAAATCCCAGCAACTGAGTCGGAGCTTCAGGTTTGAAGGAAAATATTGCTATCAAATCATAGAACGGCTTATAATACACCATACCAAAAACCATAATACAGCTTTTTCTAAGTCTGGCTAGCTACCACCCTCCAGTTGAATATTTCTCGACAAGCATCTGTTGGGTTAGTTAGTCTCTTTAAATTTCGCGTATTTGCCAACTTAGACCACATCGTCAATTAAAACCAGATGAGATAGTGGTCAAGGGTTGAAATCTATAAGGTATATAAAAAACAGGTTCTGCCGTAAAACACGACAGAAGTGAAAGTCTGTAATGGAAAACATTTTTAACCGACTTCAAAAAAAGGAGGAGGTTATCAATTCGACTGTATTTTTTTTTTTATGTTTGTTACCTCATAACTTTGGACTGTGTGAACCGATTTTGATTATTCTTTTTTTATTTGAAAGCTGGTGCTTCCCATGTGGTCCCATTTCAATTTGGTCCAGTTCCGACAACGGCATCCAGTGCAAAACCGTATAAGTTTTAAATTTGCATTAAGTATGTACACGACAAATAGACGAATAACTCGAGGAGTTCCGATCGGACCGTTGACGTGAGCGGTCGTCCCTTCTGCTGCACGCTCTACGCTCGATCTCGATACTCGCGAGTTGGTGACGTTCGTTACTACTTCGGGCGTGTTCGGTTTTCGTCATTTGCACACCTGCACTTCGCACCTGTGCTTCACAGCTGCGCACCACACCTGCGTTCTTTTTACTGAAATTGAGTGAGACCGTTCCTTTGTATTTATTTATTGCTCTATTTATTTCTTGGTATACTTAATTGTTTACTTAGTTATTTATCTATTTATTTACGTATTTCTTTAATCCTTCAGTCATTTCTTTATATATTTATTTACTTTTCAATTATTTATTTAATTAATTATTTGTTGTCTTTATTATTGTATTATTTTCGTCTTTTGTTTCAATTTAAACAACTTTCTTAATCCGGACTCGATATAGTCCCATAACTTACGTCTGGCGTGCCCCCCTGCCCCTCAGGCAGGGAGGTTGTTTCGCGGCCCCCCCTCCCCCCTCAGGCCACCGGGATGGCCGATTTAGAACATGCTGCCAGGTTCCGCGATTACCTGCTTCAGCAGGGTCCGAACGTGGACGTCGCGACCGCGTACGCTAACTTTGCTGCGTTGTTCTCCGAGAACACGCATTACGTCTCTCGCGTCGCGACCGCTAACTCTTTCGCGGCCCTCTCGCCGCAATCCCGTTTGAACGACGTAGATAGGGGGATTTCACAAATCCCCATACCGAGCTCCAGCTCGGAGGCCGGCTCCGATATGGAGCTCGACGTGGCGGCGTCCGACGAGCTGCCCGCGACCGCGACCTCCGAAATAATCGCGACCCCCACGCCCTCAGCGCACTCCGCGCCTTCTGCGCACGTAGACGACGGTTTTAAAACCGTCACCTATCAAAAACGCCGCGGATCGCGTTCTTCAGACTCCGACCAGGGCTCCGCACGCCCGGTCGAGAAATGCGCCAATATAGATGGCGTTCGGGTGCCGGCTATACCGGCAAACGTAAGACCGCGGGCGAGCAAGCCCAATTCTTCCTCTGTCTCGCTCTCTCAGACAGACGCATCGGGTTCCGTAGCGGCTAAGAAGCCCCGCCCACCTCCCCCTGTAACGATTCAAGATAAGTCCCAGTGGACCTCTATCTCTAACAAACTCAAGTTTTTGAAAATCAATTATACGCCC
>MU159171.1:57117-110072 GCA_015888305.1 Antheraea pernyi | reverse complement strand
CTTTCTTAAGGGTCGGCAACGCATCTGTGTTTCCTCTCGTGTCATAATTGTCCATGGGCGGCCGTGATCACTTACCATCAGGTGACCCGTATGTTCGTTTGCCACCAATATTATAAAAAAAAGTCTTCAATTCTTAGGAGCCTATTGTGCTTATGTTCGTTGCTGTGTTGCAACATGACGCAAGCATTGTAATTACATTACTTAAGGTGTATAATGTGTGAAGCGATGGTAGCCGAGTTGGTGGTAGAAACTATCGCGGATTACTGAAAAGGTTGCGTTCGTACCAAACGTTACTTATTGTACAACCAATTGAAACCATATCGCATACCATACCGATAGATACCATACCGCAAAAATGCGCATATTTTAATATACTTAAGGCGGAACGGAGTTCGCGGGCACTGCTAGTAAAATATATTTATGTACACTAAAAATGGAAAAATAAAGTAAATTTTCAAAAACTATTTATTTCCGCTTTTTAGTGCCTTATGGGATTTTGATTGATATTGAAGTCGGTTAATACTTTTTTTTGAAAATTTACTTTATAATTGACAAATACAACAAAGTGGTAAGACCGCCTAACTGTATACATTTATTGTAAACTATAGCTGTACCCGCGACTTCGTCTGCGTGGAAGCTTATGTTAAAACAGTGATTAATATAAAATCTGAATGTATTAAGTCCATTTTCTTGTCTACTTTTCTCTCGTGCTTACTCCGCGTCGTCATTAAAATTACAATAACTTTTGATAGAGTGGACCGATTTTAATGAAACAAACACTAAGTTACTACCGAGATTATGCTTTTTGCTTGCTGAGGTATTATTGTGAACCTAGTACTTTAGCAGTGCTGCCTGTTCATACAAACAGACATTTGTAGAAATGATTGAAATTATTAGTTATTCCTAGACACCGCCAACAATTTTTTTTCTCGTAAATCGAAAAAGTACATGACGTTGGATTTACATTCTTATTATATGTATAGAAGATTGTTCATTTTTTATATTTATAATAATTATTATAACACAAATTCAACGTCACGTGGTGTTCCCAGGCGGTCACCCATCCAAGTACTGACCGTGCCCCGACGTTGCTCAACTTCGGTGACCGGACGAGAATTGGTATTTTCAACACTAACCGACACAGTGTTTACCTCCACCATTTTACGACACACAGAAAGGTGGCGGTCAGAATTTTAAAGTCCCCTATAAAACGTTTCATATAAAAAAAAAAACTGCAATTCATTAATTATCAACTTCTTTATTTTTCTCTTTATTCAATATTATCACTCTCATTATTGAGTGAATAATTGTATTACATTAACCCTTTTGATGACTTATGCCCGGTTTCAGAGATACTCGGTTAAACTACCAATAGTTATTGACTCAAAGTTATCCATAAGATAAACTGTCAAATGGCCCATTGAGTTTTACTGACATTTTATATTATTGTGTGTTTAGATATCCAATTTGACAAGTTATCGAACCGATAACGCTATTGAACAGATAAACTACAGTTAAAGTACCTCAGAAACCGGACATTCATGTTCTAGCAATAAAAATATAACTCCCTTGTTAAGGCTTTCCATTGAGTTTTTGTGACAATATGAAGTAATAATTGTAATCCATTACAATGACGTACAGTAACAAAACGCCACGAATGTCATATTAATGTGAAACAATGCAAGTTTTATGAATAAAAAAAACTACTAAATGATACTAAAATCTGGCAAAAAGATAGTGAAAATGTTGAGAAACTAATTAATTATTCGTCTCCAATACTGTCCTATTTACATGCGAAGAGTTAACACTTAATTAAAATTCTCTTTTATTTATTCAACAACAGGCTTTTTAATAAATCTAAGTATCCCTTTCGAACTTATTTAAATGCTGATCTCTTTTCTCTTTCTGCGCTTGCAATGCCTTTTCTCTTTCTTCGTCATCGGAGAAGTATTCTGCTAAACTATCATTCTCTACGGGGACAGCTTCACCGGCCATAGTTGATCCCTTTTCTGTTAACGCGTTCAGTTTGACTAGAGGATCCTCATATACTATATCGGGCATTTCTGGTTGGTTTTGTGTTGATTTAACATTGTGAGCAGAAACCGTGGAATAAATGGACATTGCCTGCAGATAAATATTCATAATTTAAAAAATCCTGTGCATATTATTGTTTAGTCTACATAGAGTTCTATGTGTTCAATAAAAAGATGGTTTTTCTTTAATTGTACCTGAATTTTATAGAACCACTAAAAAACCATATTTTTTTCATGTCATAGCCGGTGGGCCACCTGATGTTAAGTGATCACCACCGTCCATAGACACTAACAAAACCAGGGGAGTTGAAAGTGCGTTGCCAGCCTGTGTTTGGGAGGAAGGGAGGGAAGGGGGAGAGGAGAAGGGAGGTGGGCCTCCGGCGCTCTCACTGACCTAACGAAACACAACAATGCAAGCACGTTACTTCACGTCGGTTTTCTATGAGAGGGTGGTACTACCCCGGGCGAGCCGACCCATTCGTGCTGAAACCAATAATAGCTTCAGCGTGGCTCTACCACCTACAAACCTACCACATTATTCAAAATACCAAAAGTAGAATCCGTTGTAGTAGTAGAAAATACCAAGAAACTCGATTGGGTTTATTTTTCTAACATATATATATTCAAAATATAATACACGTTATAATAGATGCACAGTGAGAGAAGTCAATGTTATACATCACCATCGTTCACATATTGATCCAATCTATTATAACATTTTGACATCAAAACCCGCTTGACATAGCGTTTAAACTTACAGTCCAACAAATCAGTAATATACTTGGGACTTTGTTGTAAAACCTAACACCTAAAAACTGTTATTGGTCTAACTGAGTTTGAAACATGGGACAAACAGTTTATCACAGTTTCTATTATTTAGATCATGCCAGTCTTTTCAAAGTTTTTAAGGCCATATATTAAATTACCAAGAATGTACCGGGAGGGTAGAGCTAAGATACCGAATTCCTGAAACTTGGTTTTTAATAATACAATATGGGAATATTGCATATTGCTTGAACTAACCATTTTTGTAATAAAAATATGATGTCTAACTCCGTTACTCCCCCCACAGCCAAAGTGATATTACTCCACTTAGCCATTACGTTTAGTGGAAACCCATTAAGGCTGGCAACACTGGCCTTTTACTCTATTCTTAATCATCATTAACATGAAACAAGAAATCTGATATGCACACAAAAAGCCCCCGCATAGTGCTGACAAACTGGCTATATCGGCTATATTTGGAATAATATTCCTCATAAAGCACTTAGCAACGATAATCCACCTGACAATGGCAGTAATAACCTATAATAAAGAGGATTATTGCCAAAGATAAGGGTAATAACCCAATATACGCAAAAACTATCACACACACTAATGTTCGAAATATAATTGTCAATGTGTTAACCATCCATTAACGTTATTATCAGGATTCTATCGGAGCCACTTTTTATTTATTCAGGATATTTTTTTATACACTAGTATAAAAGGTTCTTGCAGACAAACAGAATAATTTGCTAATCTTTATACATATATAACTAGCGAGCCCGGGGGACGTTGTCCCGCTGTAATAATAAATAAAAATTGACAAGTTATATACCAAAACGTTTCTCATGAATCACTCTATCTACTGGTGAAAGTGCATGAAAATCCGTACAGTAGTTTTTGAATTTATCGCAAACAGAAAGACGTGACAGGGGACTTTGTTTTATACTATGTAATGATTCTTCTGTCCGTGTGTATGTGACTGAACTCCTCCTAAACAGCTGTATAGAATTAGATGAAATGAAATGGATTTAAGGACAGTGTAGATTCACAAATAGACCCGGTAGGCGGCGCTGCGGTTGACTTTTAGGATATTTTTAGGGCTCGCTAATCTAACCACAGAATTAAATAGTAAGACATAAATCCATTACATATTATATGACTACAACATTATTAGACTAGTTATTTTTAGTAGATTTGAAGCTAATACTAGTTTCAGCATGAATGCTCGCCCGGGGTACTACCACCCGACCCACAGAAAACCGACGTGAAGTAACAGTGCTTGCATTGTTACATTTCGTTCGGTCAGTGAGAGCGCCAGAGGCCCACCTCCCCTCTCCCCCCCCCCACTTGCACTTGCGACTCTCTTGATTTGCTGGTGTCTATGGACGGCGGTGATCACATAACATCAGGTGACCCGTGTAGTCGTTTGCCTCCTATGATATATATTTAAAAAAAGACTAGTTTATACTCGCGGTTTGGGCCGCGTTAATATAGATTAGAACTCTCTCTCAATAGTACATTTTTTCTAGATTCAAGTGACCTTATGTCCTAGCCTGTACTCATAAGAACGTGCATGCAAAATTTCAACACTATCAGTTAAGTAGTTAAGACACGAAAGCGTAACAAACTGACAGGTTTATAAATATAATTAATTAGTATTACCTGAGCTACCAAATTCGATACGTCTCCTGCATTTGCTGGTAATATTAAAGTGTTATTCGTCCTTGCTAATTTATTGAATGCGGCCACATACTGTTCTGCCAACGTTAAAGATGCAGCATACTTGCTTTCCTGGTAAAAGAAAAGGAATAAGATAGAACAACACATCGTTTATCTAATCATATTTATTAATGAAGAGAACTCATAAAAATATGAAGGGCTAAAGGGAAAAAATACTGGCTAAGTCTTCGATCAACAATAACTAGATAAAGGGTCACGTACAAAATCGAAGCTAAATCCTGTCCGCGTAAATATATACTTATGTGTAGCTATTTGTTTACTAAGAAAGGGAGAAAAAAAGTTTTAAGATCAACCTAATTACAACCATGACACCTAGTAATAAAGTCACGAATGTTCAAAATATTATCTAATACTTACGATAAAACTGGCAAAGCAATAAATTACTCCCGTCACTTACAAATGAAAAGACAACATAAACAACATTTAGTGTGAATTCATCCTTAACATGCAATGAATAAAGTACTTTTTCCCGTTATTCTGCGTGTTTGTGCGTGGATGGCGAGCCTTGGCCAAACAATTGTACCACATGTATAAAATCGGTAATTTTGATCAAAATTTAATATTATTTGTTAGTTTAAAGCTTAAAATATAATTTATTCAACATGTATTTAGGGAAAGTAAGATACTCCGGCCGTAAAAATTGCTTTTTCGGGTATTGTTTTTGCATCTTTTGAATACACTGCGGCATTGTGAAACGTGCTTACATTGGCTGTGTTTCAAATTAAACAAAATAAAAGCTCACGTTTCAAGTGAGCTGTTATTCAACTAGACGTATTTTTCGCGACGACCCGATATCTAGTTATTGTTGATCGAAGGGCTAAGTACATTTTTGAAGTGAAACTTCTTTAGACGCATGAGGGTAAATTTTTTACAGATGTAACATCACGCAGATATGCAACGGAAGTGACGTCATTTGCAGTAAACGCAGCTTTTTCATCTATTTTTCAAGTTTCGGAAATCTAAAGTTTTAGAATAAAATAAAAATAATAAATTAAAGAATTAATTTATAAGTTTTCTAAATTAAATTAATTATATTATTTTAATTTTTTTTTCTTATAAATTAGTTCGCTAAAGAAGTTTCACTTCTGACATGTGTACTTTGTACGCACGCACTTTTTTTTTTCAAAATGATTTTTTGTAGTTTATGGCCTTAAAAATGGTAGTTTATGGCGTTGTGTCACTTTTTTTTTGTTGGTGTATTTCGTCTTTAATTGTGAATAACTAAGCCCATGCCTTGACCACGTCAGTTATTATTATTATTAGTCATATTTTATACAGAAAACAATTCCAAATACATATAAAATACAATATTTTGTTGTATTGTCAAAATCAAATTCAAAATTATCAAAATCATTCATTGTAGTATACTCAAGTCCACCAAAAAACGCTTTTAAAATTTAAATTGTCTCTCCTGTAAAATTTTGTATTTATGTGACTAATACTCGGTATTTGAGATACTCGGTTAAACTACTAATAGTTATTGACTCAACAAAGTTATCCATAAGATAAACTGTCAAATGGCCTGTTGAGTTTTACTGACATTTATCGTATGATTGTGTGTTCAGAAACGCAATTTGACAAGTTATCGAACCGATAACGCTATTTAACAGATAACTACAATTAAAGTGCCTCAGAAATCGAGCATTCGCCAATTTTTCCCTTTAGCCCTTCATACACTTTGCTTAAACAATGTTATCCGTTTACTTCGCATCTCCTGCGCATGCGCACCACATCGCTCGCTCCACTTCTGAATGGTAAGAAAACACGCATAGCTAAACGCGTAATGCTTATAAAAATCTTAGTTTATTAAAACTTTACATTAAATGAAGATACCGTGATATTTTTAGATAAAGGCCAAGTGTCTAAGAAGTAAAACTAAACAAAATTGTTCGAAACCTATTCAGTAGTTTTTTGTGTGATACACGCACAAGGGCAGAAGATGACAATTCTTATATGAGACTAGCGGGCCCGGCAGACGTTGCCCCACCCTGATTGCCTTGACTATAAAAAATACCTCCACAAATTATATACCAAAACGTTCCTCGTGAATCATTTTATCCACTGGTGAAAACCACATAAAATCCGTTCGGTAGTTTTTGAGTTTATCGCGAACAGACAGACAGACAGACGCGGTAGGGGACTTTGGTTTTATAGTATGTAATGATATAAGGAGATAGATTATCGGAATGATCACGAGGTGTAATTAAAAAGCAAAACAACACCATATTACGTACTTGATCAATAAGAGCATGAGCGATTAGTTTCAGTCCGCGCGCTCTTGCGTCCGCAACCGCAAGCATCGCCTGCGCTTCACCGGAGGCTTTATTGATTTGTTCCTGTTTTTCAGCCTCTGTAATAGAGTACTTAGTATTTTGCAAATCTCCATTAATACTAGCTTTTGCTCGCGGCTTTCCTCGCGGTATTTTAGACTTGACTTATAGATGACCTCGGGAACAATACTTTTTTAAGTTATACTTCTTTTGGCGCGTTACGGAAAAATGATGAGCGTAAATTTTTACGTTGCGCGCGCACACCGTCACAAAAAACCGACACCCTGAAGTTAGCTATAGTCAACGTTTTGTTTCTTTGTATTTGTTGTTTGTATTAAAACTTTCAATGTATTAAATACCTTTTTTCTATTGTTAGACTGTCGTTTTTTCTACAAACGTAGAATAAGGTGAAAGATAAAATTTTTGAAAAGATTTTTATCATTTTACGCCAAAGAAGTATAACTTTTAACGCGTGTATAAGTACACACACATTTTTTATTTACCAAAGGTAGCATAGATTTTTTTTTTGTAGTCTTGACATGTATACAAAAGGTCATGACGATCCGTTCAGTAATTAGGGTGTGAAAGCGTATGTTAATATCTACGTCCGGTACCGTGACACACCCGAGAGGCGAGACTACAACGCCACCCGGGGAACCACTATTGACCTGCGATACCGCGCTATGGACTTTATCGGGGTGTTACTGATGACCTCGAACGCTATTGGTGGAAGTTATCGGCTGTTCATTATTCATTCCGGTGTGAGACTACATTGGTGGGAGTTCGGCATATAAAGGGCAAGATGTCGCTGATCTGGACGCACTCCTATGTGGAAGTTATTGTAAGGCGAAGCTCTGGCCAAATAAATAGTGACAGTATACGAAGTATTTATTGCCATTCCTGACTGCGTCGACCCTATACGTGATTAGTGTACCACGTAACAAATAAACTCATACTCGTATTTATCATATGACCAATAATATATAGAATTATGTTATTTAATATTTTTTAAATTATTAAAGATATCTATATTAGGGTCAGTGATAACGAATGTGATGTTATCTTTTTTGTACATCAGTTTCATTGTTTGTATGTCTGGACGTTAAACTTAAAAAAGGCCAAGTCGTTTTATATAAACTTTTGTAAATGGGACACGTGTCGCTCCTCAGCTAATAGGATGCAATAATTATCAAGAACACTTCTGTAAATTGTAAAAAAATATGCAAAAAAGCCTTAATGTACCCTCAACAATTTTTGGTATGATGTGCTATTCATTCAAATATTACAACAAATGAATTAAAGAATCATTGTGAAATAAAAGTAAATGCATGTAATCGTTCTGAGAGTTACATTATCCATCGTGTTACTACAATTTACTTAAAGCATGATAGCATTTATGAGTAAAATTTCACAGGCGTTCCTTAATCAACTTTTGTAATAATTTAATATCGGTATAGGGTTTTCTTTATTTAACGCGCATTCAAAAAAGGTCCATTTTCACTGTTTTTTGGTAATAGTCTAAGATCCGGCTGCAAAATCTATACGTTCATTACGTAGATACTCAAACCCAAAGATTCATTTTTGAATAGGGCAATATATTTATAACGGGTTGCCAGTCAAAAAGTGGGCGCAAATATTTTTAATAAAAACAATGGTAATTAAATTCCCGAAAAAAGTTTCATTTGTGTTGTTGTTAATAAAATTTCGTTCCTATTACAGCAATGTATGTAGAAAATTTAAAAAGCCATGGGTGCTGTTGCCTATTCGGCCGCAGCTACTGATCGGTAAGGTGTAAGCAGGTAATACTTTGTTGTATTTAATGTTCATGATGTATATTTATGTTTTATACAACAAATTAAAGATTAATTTTTTTAAATTATGATGACATACCGCTGCCTGTGCAAAAATCACCGCAAATTAGGGTTGCTAGCCGTTAAAAATGCTATGTATTAAAGATAAAATGAGAGAGATTTATCGCGCAACGCTACTCGTTAGACGAGGATGGCAAGTGTCAGCTGTGAGAATTTTTGTAGCCATTGCGCATGCGTCGATAGATAGGGTTCTCAACACAGCAGCTGAGATATTCCGATATTCTAACCACTGTTTGGAGCTCGTTATATATAAGTTGTTGATATTATTATTTATTGACCGGAAATCAATATTTTCCAGTGATTTTTAGCTACTAATCCTGGAGACCCAACACCAATAAAAGAAAGTACATGTTAAAAACAGTGAGTGACAATTAGGAACACGAGTGTATCATACTATTATAATTTAGTATAATATTTACCTGAGGCCAATATTCTGGCTTGCCGTTTTCCTTCAGCTACATTGATATCTGCCGCACGCACACCCTCAGACTCTAATATCGCAGCACGCTTTCTTCTCTCTGCTTCAACTTGCATTTGCATCGCTTCATGCACTCGTGTTGGTAACTTGATGTCACCTGGGATTCAAAACATTAATTTTATTTATATTGGACTCTCGCTCCTTTACCACTACATACAAATCACCTTTGAACATTTTTTTTGTTACAAAGCATAATAAATATTAGAAAAATTCAAGATCTATCAGATATATTAATAATTAACCATAGAAGGACTATGATATGAAAATTGGATATAATTAACAGGAGACATTGTACTATTTACTACCTGTATTAAACAAATCTGTGTAAATCAAATGATTCTCCAGAAAACTATGGCCCATGAAAATTATGACAAAAATTATGCTCAGTAAAATGAGATAAATAGTTATCGGATTCTTACGAATTTCATATCTCAGACAGGTAATGCCCCACGCTTCACTGGCCTTGTTAATAGCATGAACAATGGATACATTTAGTGATTCCCTCTCTCTAAATACTTTGTCCAAGGATATCTGTCCAAGCTCAGACCTCATAGTGGTCTGTGCTAGCTGAGTGATTGCAAACTCTGGATCCTCAACACCATATGACGCTGAAAACAAAATCTAACAATGAAAAAATACCTATTTTATTATAATATACTATTAAGATGATTATTGATATAGAATTAAACAAAGTAAAAATTGATATAAAGTTTTTATAACTTATTAGTTCAAACCTTTTCTGTGTTTAAAAGTTGCTTGAAAATATTGATAAATAAAATATTTCCAGAATTATTAACTGATACAGAGAAATTTTATTTTTCAATGCTGTAATGTGTGGAGAATGTCATAATCAAAGGATACTTATTAAGAAGTTTCATATTTATATCTGGAATATGCATGTTTTCTGGCAGAACTGACTGCGGATTCTTCTAAAATCCTATGGAAACTACATAGTTTAAGTTCACTACCTAATTACTTTGTTGTTTAGTTTCGTTTTATTATTTTTAGTTGTAAATAGATATAAGTTATGATTGATATATCCGGTCCTAGTAATATCTTGTGTAGTTATAATTGTCTCTAAATAAATATAAAAAATGTTTTTTTATTGCTCAGCAGTGTATCCCCTGTACCTAATAAATAAGCATAGAACAATCCAAGAACAACAAAGGCCACCAATCTGGGATCAGAAATTAATCACTGTTAATCTCTGTTATGCTGGTTGATTCCAAGATGCTAGTAACTATTATGAATATTACTACACTCATCAAAAAGTCTAAGCAACATGTAATAATTTAAATTTTAGGTTGGTTCTTCACATTATAAGGTTGTATTTTATTTTTAAAATAATATCTTTAGGGTTCTATGATGTAACAATAACAGCTGTTGTCTTTATAAGTTCTTTTAATAACAGAAATTAACAATATTAGAATATACTGTAGAAACTAAGATACATAAGAAACTAAACTTTTTTCTTACAAAATGAAATTTCGAAAGAAAATGTATTTATTGTGAAAGAATAGAACAATTTAATACAAAGTATGGTCTCCTCTGCTATTCAGAACTTGTCGGCAACGATTATTCATTGAATTAACTGTTTATGTCATCTTGCGGTATTCGCTCCCAATGGAATTGTAGCAAATCCTTCAGCTGTTGGGTTGTTGTCGCTCCATCCAAGTCGTTCAAAACATGTCTCTGGAGCACGTCCCATGTGTGCTCGATGGGGTTGAGATCTGGCGATTGTGCGATTCACTGGTTCACCAAGCTGTATGTGAACGCGCATTGTCATGCATTAACCTAAAATCTGAGCCAAAGGTTTGTGCAAATGGGTAGACATAAGGTCTGAGAATATCCTCAATGTAATTTTCAGCATTCATGTTTCCATTTACAAAAACGAGCTCAGTTCGCCTGTTCTTCATAATCCCCGCCCATAACATAACTGTTGAGCCGCTGTATGGATGAACTTCCTGAACGCACCTGAGCCTTTCAGTATTTCCGGGCCGACGATACACTCGCACCCTTCTTGTATCAGGCTTAAACCCGAATCGCGACTCATCGGAAAACATAATTTTATCCCATTGTTCCTGGGTCCATGTTATGCGTTCTCTACACCATTCATATCGACGAGCGCGATTCCCGTGACGTATCGGTGGGCACCTGATTGGGCGTCGAGCTCGTAGGCCGTACTCATGCAGTCGATTTCGCACAGTTTGAGGACTTACATCAACACCACTTGAAATTTGTAGCCTCAAACTTATCTCTCGAGCGGTTAACATCGGCTGGCGTCTTGCAGTCAGTTGTATGTACCGGTCTTGCCGAGTGGTTGTACTCCTTTTACGGCCTGGATGCTGTTCAGCGGGTTCTCCTGTATTATTGTAGCGCTGCCAAAGACGACAAATAACACTACTATGAATGCCAAAATGTCGAGATACCTGAGATTGATTACTTCCCGCTTGCAAAATCCCTACAGCTCTTTGCATTTCATCTGCCATCAAATAATGTCGCTTCATGACGTAAAGAATATCTAACAATTCAATTTTGTTGCTAACTTTATTTAAATGGTTGGTAAAATTATAAAATCAAGACTAAACGTAGCAATTAAAACGCACTTAAATTCAAACAAATTCACAGTCATATGAATTTTATGAAAAAACAAAACATAATCAATTTTTTTTTTACAACCAGCCAGTATGTTATCAATAACAAAAAAGTTTACTTACCTACGCACTTTGTTTGAGTAAATACTTACAAATTAATTAATATAAATGGTAAAATTTGTAATATCACACATGTTGCTTAGACTTTTTTGATGTGTGTAGTTTAGACTGAAATTAGGATGATGCAATTTTTTACTAAAAACACTTAAACATAGTTATGATTACACTAACTTATGTAATCACTATTTTTTAGTGGAACTATCTATGACTACTCACTATGAGTGGTTTTGTTTTTACAGTGTTATTTCATTCTCCTTTTACAATTATAATTTTTTTTTCACTATACAATAAACTGTTTACTGTATTTTAGATCATTTTATATATTGAATTTTGTACTTGTAACCATGAATAAGCCTCAAACTTAGATCTCTCTTTTATACATTCAGAAGCTAATTTTTGAAATATATTGAAATTTTTATATTTGTTTCAGCAATATTTAACTCCACATTGATTATTTATGAATTAAAACATATCTTCTCTACACACTACATATTATTACATATATTTGTTTTTATGTTATGTATATTCCATGTAATATATACCTAAATAAGGGTCAATAATTCTCAAATAGAGAACTCCATCAATGCTTAGTGTCACATTGTCTGATGTAATAGCGCTCTGCTTGGGGACATCAATCGCAATTTCCTTCAGACTTTGAACATATTTGATTTTATCTACAATTGGCCACAACAAATTCAGTCCCGGTTCAAGTATTCTATGGAATTTACCCATACGTTCTACAATCCATGCCTGAAAAAAAATATATAAATCTTTAGTTTAAAAAACTAATTACAATCTTTTAAATACTGATTATATGATTTAATTTATTAAAAACTGGAGGACTAAATGTATCATAGTTGAATATAATTTATGGCAATCACCTCTTGTTGTGGAACAAACATGACAATTGTATTGATGGGTGTCGTAGAGCGACTCCTCGTCGCAGTTATACTGTACAAAACCCGTGCATTGTTTTGATATTCCAGTCTTAAAACGTTCTGCAAAAATAATATGCGCATAGTAAGGTTATATCAACAATACTAAACTCTGATCATTTATGCAAAATTAAACGAATAACGAACTCTTAGTGGAAGTACTTTTGAAAGTAATAATGCCGAACGAGTAAACATTGTAACTATTAACAATTTCTTCAATATTCCTTAGCCCATAGCACAAAATTCTGTTTCGAATTTCGTCTAACCAATACTCGTCTAATGTTGCCAGGCATTGTTTAACAATGACAGATTAAAATATATGAGAAGATCGCAGTAGCATTTGCCAACATTATTTTATTATTTATGGAACCATTAGATAGATACATAGTAGGTATTATATCTCAAATTAAATTCGTATTTTTGTCAAGCTATTTAGTCTATTATAAAATTATCTTTTATAAAATAGTTTTGATATTAGTTATATTTATAATAATAGTTTATATTTACAAAATAGTAGTATCTTACAAAGTATTATAATATAAAGAAAACCACAAAATAAACAATAGGTACTTTCTTCCGTGAATAAAACTGTATATACATAATTATGCAAACTTTTAATTAAAAAAGAAGAAAAAGTATTTAATCTTCAAAAAGAACCTTTAAGTTTTCAATTTATTATTATAATTCAATAAAAAAAATTATAAAGAGCAGAAAATTAAATAGTAATAAGACAATTGAAGTATAAAATCAATATTTAGTGAGCATCACATAATATAAACTATATATAGAGAACTCATCGACCACACAAAGAATATACCATAGTTACCAAAAATAATTTTATGGTTGCTACTGGAAACTACTGTTAGTGTATAAGTTTTGTTAAAGTAAAATTCTATCCTATTCCTTTTCGTGCTTCATTACAATTAAATATTAAAACGCAAATTTACGCCTAATTTGCTAAACGACATTATAAACTTCGGTTCCGTATAGCGATACGATTCCATACGGGTAAATAATACAAAGTCCTCGTTTCGAAGTTAGTTTTTATTATAACAAAATATAAATATTACAAGTTTTCATTATAACAATTTCTGGATATTGAACATGATAAGAAATTGTAAATCAGTTAAAACTAATAAATTATTGCAAGAAATCGATGACAGCTTCGATATAAATGACATCAGCATTGCTGCGAAAATTAAACGATTGAAAATTGAAGAATCACATCTACTAAAAACTTTGAACTCTACAATTTACACTAATGTATATGACGGTAATGTCAGAGATCATCAGATTTCTGATTATCATAAGCTTATTTCTCAGTTGAAAGAGCTTTACGAAAATATTAATATAATATTTGGAGATATTAAAGGAAGTACATCGTCTCAAGAAACGATACGATTTCTTGGTTAGTATAATCTATTTTAAATAATTACATAAAATTATTGCATAAAATAGTTCCGTATTTTCCATAAAAGAATATCGCATGTTCCCGACTCGATAGTTGACCCTAATATTCCAAATGTCGAGGTAGTCATTTACAAAGAAAAAAAACCTACTGTGTGATCTGAGTTAAATAATCATTATGGAATTTATTTTTCAGATATCGGTGAAATGGAAGGTAATATCCGTGGATTGGAGGAAAGGATAAAATATCTAAAAAAATATATAGAGTTACAAATGTCGTCTTTGAAGTTCGATGAAAAACAGTTGACCGAGGAAGTATGTATGAATAAATTTCGCATTCGTAATGACAAGTGAATGACATTTTAGATTAACTATAACTCATATTTATTGATGTGAAACATCTATAGGCGAGGGTAAATCTGATTGTTGGCGTGGCGAGTGTATGAGACGTGGCGACGCGATGCCATGGGTAAACGACTGTCCGCAATTTCTCTTGCCGCACTGAGCTTGCATACCTATAGTGTAATTTGAGATTCGTTCGATTCGAACAATTTCTATTTCAGTTATCTAAACTTTACACGAACTATGCATACCTTAACATATACATAAGCATGGGTTTTACATGAGTTTTGATGTGATAACGTCTTATAAAGCGATGAACGCTGGCTGCACCTCGAAAAAACATGACTCACCTGAGCCTGAGCTGAGCGTGCAAGCGGGAGCGCGGAATAAGCGATAGAGTGGCGCGATTGGCCTAAGCATGTGACTTGTGACGCATCTATCTCTTTTCCACTCTGTCAGCTGATGAGTCCGAGCAGAAAAGAGACAGCGGCAGCACACAACCTACACGTGAAGTGTTTTGTCAATTTTTGATCAATTTTGTGATAATAAGTCAATTTATAAATGCAGGTATGCAATTTTTCATTAAATGTTTTCTTATGACGTTGTCACGTAAAATTATCGTAACCGACTTTAAATACAACCAATTTTGTATTTGGAAATGTATTTTCCCTTTGTTATGCCAATATACCATTATTACCATCTCAAGTTCACTGTTTCTATTTTTGTACGTCTTGGTTATTATTTACAGTTGAATCAAACTCCATCCGAAGTTTGGATTAAAGCTGATTACAAATTACAAGGTGACAAGTATAAAGACGTTGTTCAAAGTCCTGTACGTGTTCTCATAACTTCTTCTTTGAAATCCCTTGTAAGTATTTTGTTTTAGTTAAATCAATGATTAAAAAAAACTATAGTTACGTCATAAGTTTGAATTTTTTCATCATTTGAATGGGTCGGCTTGTATCACCCTCTCACAGAAAACCGACGTGAAGTAACTGTGCTTGCATTGTTGCGTTTCGTTCGGTCAGTGAGAGCGCCGGAGGCCCATCTTCCACTTTCCCTTCCCCTTCCCGTTCTCCCCCCCCCCACGCACCCAGGCTGGCAACGCACTTGCGACTCCATTGGTGTGATCACTTACCATCAGTTGACCCGTCTGTTCGTTTGCCTCCTATAATATAAAAAAAAAGAAGAAATAAGTGCTTCGAGAGCGCCTTGTAAAAACTTGGCTAGCTAGCAAACGTCATCTAGCCCCGTCAAGCCGCCCGTATCTAAGCAACATATAACTATTTCTTTTTGACCCCCGATATTAAGAATATGCCATCTTACTTCCACATTTTATCCAAGACAGTGTGGCGTTACAATATAACTTTACGTATGTGTGCGTTATCGTGGCATTTGTTTTGTCAAAATATCATGTTGGTAACCTATCTACAGCGTTTTACTTATAATATCATTACTAGTTAGTAGAATTATTTATAATATTAGCCTTTATATATAATTTGCACATTTAATAATAATATCATTTTAAGGAGGTCCAAGAGTTTCAAGACTTTATTTCTAATAGTCCTAATCGTTTTGGAGGATGGAACGAATATCATCATAACATATTCGTTACTTGTTGGAGAAAGTATTTTCAAACCGACTGTAGTAGAGATTTTGAAAATGTTATTAGAAAATCTAAATCTTTTCAACACTTTTTCCAAGAAATTCACCGAAAATTGCAAGGTAAGTATTTGTTATAAAATCACTAGCGGTCCGGAAGGACGCTGTCCTGCCCTGATAATTTAAAAAAATATAGACAAATTATATAACTAAATCTCCCTCATCAATCACTCTATGTACAGTTTTTGAGTACATCGCGAACAAACAGACACGGCAGTGGACTTTGTTTTATACTATGTAATGATAATTAACTCTATCTTCTTGATGAGATAAGAGAACAGAGCTGCACATAATTAAAACTTTTTAGTCTTGGTCGGAATACAAGACAAAATAAGGATCATATAATCAATTTTCAGTTTGAGGTTGGAAAAATTAAAAAATTGTCTGTCACGGGACGCCTGGCAGATGTGAAACATCAAAATTGTTTTGTATAAATTATATGCATAAAAGAACAGATTACGACAGGAATCAGCTATGGCATAATGAAAAGATAAAGCATTACAAAGTTGTTCCATAAAATAATGACTGTTTATTTATTTTATTACATAAATATTAATTTTTAATAAATACAAAATACAAAAATTCAACTAGGTGCAGGCGCGATGTGTTTGACGGCATTATCAAAGGGCGCTAGGCAAAGACTACTATAATAAGTACAAAGAGTATAATAAGTAATATAGTAAAATAAGTATTACAGGAAGCGTCAGGTCGTCGGCGCGTGCCGCGTAACACTAGTAGAACGAGTGGCCTACAAAACAGTTTGAATCTTATGTTTATATAGATAGGGATGCAAATGTTTTTGAGTATTTCGTTAATAGTGCAAAGTCGTGTTTTGCGTCGCTACGCCAACAATCATCAAACAACGCCAAAAAACAACAAACATCAAAAAGCAGGTTAACTTAATATGATCATTTTTGGTATTATAATTAATTCCTAATGTACATGTAGAACCAGTTATCAATAAAAATTAGATATTCTTCACAAAATATGCGCTAATTATAATTGAAAAATGTCGTGTAACTCAGTTTTAGTCTCGTCTATATGGCATATAGGTATATAAATCACATTATAATAAGGTATACACAGTACAGTCTTAGCCATTCTTGAGTAGTCCGGTGAAGCTGTTAAGTCCTTGCTAGGCCGATAGCATAGTCAGTTCAAAAAAAAAACTTAGCCAATCTTTTAGACTGCTCTGAGCAAAGTTGCGCAGAACACAAATGTAGGTATAAGTACATATGAAATATATATAACATAGAGACAACTTCTGGACAAATAAATTCTTATAATAATATTTTTATATTATTACGCACAATTCCGAACTTACGGTTACATTTATAGCAGTCTAGAGATTGACGAGGACTGTAATATTATTTGAGAAAGATATGTATCTGAATTATTACAAAATACTATGATTATAAAACTCCTTATTTCATTCCTCCGCAGGTTTTAAAACTGATGAGATCATAACACATAGTGAATGGTATTCGAGATATGTGTATTTAAAAGAGCGACAACAAACAGCCATTAATAGATGGAAAACAAACAAGCGGTTAATAAAAAAATCTACTACGAAGGTATCACATACATTTTTGTTGTTATTTTGGTTAAGTTGGTAGTTATACGTGATCAGTGAACTGTTTAAAAAAATGAATTATGGGAATGTTTGGCCGGATTTCTGTCGTGTTGTTTTTATTTTTCATAGTCACCTGTATTTGATTCTATATTGTATAATTTTGGTGATATCTTGAGTAATATAATTTGGCTATTGTGTACAAGTATAGTGAATTGGAAATAATAATATAATATACTATCTGAGATGTTATAAAAACTTCTTGAAAAATTCTAACAAACCATTTTCTTTATGGAACCCCGGAGTCATCACAAAACCTTTATAATGGTAACATACCTATCTAATAAAGGCAGTAATGATTTTATATAAAGGGAACTAGTAGTATAAGTATAGGAAATACAAGAAGAATAATGACATAATATGCACAGATTACATGCTACGTATTGTCATTTTAGTACATACAGACTATAAAAGTAAGGAGCAGGAGTTTTTGGCGGGATCTTGGAATGCCATGTAGTGGTCTTTATATTTTATCTATAATCTTGTGTTATTTGGCTCTGTATTGTGTAATGTTGGTGGTGCTTTACGTAATATAGTTTGGTTATTGTGCACTAGTGAAGTGAATGGGAAATAATACCACGAATCATGGATTTTGACTTGCCACAAAAACTCCCAGGAAAGTTCTAATAAGATGGCCACCATCTTGTTAGTTCATTGAAATTATATCATGAAACATGTAATATCGATACTCACTTGACAATGGCAGTAATAGTCTACTAGAAGTCTGGTAGCGAAAAATAAAATAGAAGAACTTGTAATACTATTAACTACTCGACAATGGCAGTAATAATCTAAAAGATTGCTTACCAAAAAAAAGTAAAAAAAAAAGTAAGGAATACCAACTATACCATACTGGCACGTTCGAAAAATTTAGTATAATTAAGAGCGTGGTAGAGTCCCAGTGCGCGTGAACAAGCATTTGGTTGGACATAAGATATGTAAATAAAATACACAATACATGAAGAGTATTTTAAGACTATTGATATGTTGTGCAATATTGCCATTGTAGAATTCGAGATAGGAACGACGATTTAGAGAATATAACATAAAACAATATTATCTTTAAAAGAAAATGTTTATATAGTATATTAAAAAGACTAGGTTTTAACTAATTGCAAGCAAGTATAAAAATAATTGCACGAATAATGCCTTTTCGTTGTATTGTTTGCTCCATCCCCGTAGATGCGTACTAAAAATGTAGAAAGAAAATTAAACAACATTCATACTATATTTATATAATACATAACTAATTGAACCGCGGTAGTAGTGAAATTCTTTTTATAAAGCTTTTGTAACTGAATATTTAAGGTAGAGAATGACACTGAGATTACAAGTCCAAAATGTGCCGCGGAAACAATAACTGATCAAGATGAAAGGTCGAACAATTCTAATTCTGGTAAATCGTTTTTTTTATTATGTAATTTTGTATGTTTATTCTATTGTGAGGTGTATAATGCAATTAACAATATTAAAATGAAGAATAGGGTATGTCATGAAGACACGCGGTATTACAGGAAAACATCTTAAACGTCACGTGGTGTGCCTAGGCAGTCACGCATCCAAGTATTGACCGCGCCCGACGCTACTTAATTTCGGATATGGTCGAACTAGAACCGGTGTTTTCAACAATATACCCGACACAGGATTTACCCCCACCACATTTCGTCACACAAGAAGTTTGCCGATCGGAATTTCAAAGCCCTCCCATAAGAAGTTTCACTTTAATAATCCTGTACAGACATTTATCGGTAATTCCACAGAACCCTATAAAAATGACCAAAGTTTAGTCGGGATAATTTAATAAAATCATTGGGTCGACCGAGTACGAAATACAAAACAATTTATGAAAAAAATGCAATCTATAAATCATACAGAAGCTAAGAAACTAGACAACAACAAATTATATACAATTTTGTGACAATATCATTACATTTTATAAAACAAGTCCTCTGCCACATTTGTCTGTCTGTCTGTTCGCGATAAACTCAAAATCTACTAAACGGATCTTCTTGCGGTTTTCACCAGTAATCAAATCAAAAATACTTTATCCAGTTTAGGGCCTAATTAGGCGCTTATGTATGTCAAAACTACCACCGGTAGTAAATAAAGTGATCCATGAGAAAGATTTGGGTATATAATTTGTCAAAGGTTTTTTTTTATTATCAGGGCGGGACATCGTCCGCCGGGTCCGCTTGTTGGATATAAATTTATTTTAAAGATATGTTTTTTTTACTAATCGGAATATATGTTTTATTTAATTTAATTATCATAATATAACATCTTTAGACCAGGAGGTAATCGATGGAGAGAATAAAGATCAAATCAATAATAGCATTAACATGGATAAACGTCAAACAATTGCTCGTGGTAGTGATAACAATTTTCCTCGATTACAATACGACAGACCTACAAAACAATGGCTGAGTAGAAGTCAAACAATTGCGAGTTCTTCGCATTATTACTCGAGTAACGTTGAAAACTTAAAGAAATTGTAAGCATTTTTTCTCCTAAACTTCGAGAGTATATCTTTGAATAATTAAATAAAACATAACTTAATTTTATTTTAACTTGTACTTTCAGACGGATACCAAATTGGAGAATTGGTCTACAAAGCTATGAGGGAAAGTAGGACATCGATTACAACTAACCTTATTTCCAGTTCAGAAAAATACATGGCAGTATCAGAAATAAGGTTTCATTTTCAAAGCGGTGTTATAGAACATAACCAAAGATTGTAAACTCTAAATACTAAATCCTGAATTACGTCAAAGAATTTTGTAAAATACTAACGGGCTCTCGCGTTTTCGTTCACGTTAATTACAATATAAAACTGAATAAACACGAAATTTAACCTATAATCATAAGTCTTAAAAGTCTTTCTATCATTGAAAAAGTTTTTAAAATTGGACCATTTCTTTCACAGATTACCCATCACAAACTATTCCTTTACCTCTTTATTACGGCAGATAACAATGCGATTGTAAGTTTTTAAACGATGACTTTTTAGCATTGTGAATAAAGACCATGTAGGAGTTTTTGGCGGGATTTTGGTCTGTCATATAGTGGATTTTATATTTTATTCATAATCTGGTGTTACTTGACTCTATATTGTGTAAAATTGGCGGTGTTTTATGTAATATAGTTTGTATATTGTGCATAAGTAAAATGAGCGGAAAATAATACCACGGACCATGAATTCTGAGATGTCACAAAAACTCCATGGAAAGTTCTCAACAAGATAGACACCATCTTGTTAGTTCATTGAAATTATATCAAGAAACTTGTAATATCGATACTCTCTTGACAATGGCAGTAATAGTCTAGTAATAATACTAGATTGGTAGCCAAAAATAAAGTTTAAAAAAGACCATGTAGATGGCATATTTTTTAAATGTTTATGGAGGTTAACAGATAAGGAAAACACAAGGAATTTATTTTGTTTACTTATAAATTCCTTGGGAGGACACGATAAAGCTATGTAGTATAACAATTATATATAGTGAAAAAGATTCAATGGTAATATTCATAGTTATTCACATTCATAATTGAGATACTTAATTCGTAAACAAGACCATCTTATTTCAAACCGTCAATCGAAACCGAAATATTATGCTCTGTATATGTAGAAACTTGAATCGGCGTAGCCATAATAATTTGTGAGCTAATCAAAGTTGGAACACATTCATACCATTATAGTTGTATTAGCAGCACGTTATGATGGCCGTTTTGACGCTTGTCCGCTTACGAAGTTTCGTATAAATAAATAACTACGCTTGAAGGAGCAAATTGCTGTTCTTTGTTGTCAATAGTGACGTGCAGTTACCCCTAAAATTTAGCGAATGTATAATGTGAGGGCACAAAATAAATTTAGTAAAGAGTTGTAAATCCTATGTATGTGTCACTATGTAGTTGTACTACTAAATATATTACATATATCTAACTACTACTATATCTAATCATACAGTACGGTCCCGTGAACATATCTTTTCACGTTTTTACAATAAAAAATGGCATTGGACAGAATCCTCTGTCAATACGACCAAGGAATTTATAGTTGACCTACTTATTAATTCCTGTTTGCCACTCATAGTGTACTTATAACGTTAGTGATGTAACGAATACTCGAGTTACCGTATATTAGCGTATTTTTTAAAATTCTGATTCACTGAGTTATGTGTATGTTGTTTATAAAAGTTGTAAAATTAAACAGTGGAGAGATGTAATTGTATAAATTATAAATTGGATTAAACATAACATTTGGAATTGATTTTCTTATTGATTTTGGCCTTTAAATTTTATTGCATTGTGATTTAATTTTGAGTAAAATGTATGGAAGATAATGGACAACTGTCATCACAGAAAACTGAGAAAGAACCTGAAGAACTGAAAACCAATAAACAATGTATTAACTTATATTTATAGCGTGTAGAGGATCAGAGACATTTATGATGCGTAAAACACATTTCCTTCTTATTAATCTGTGTCTGACACGTATTGTCTATGAATAGGTTGACGTGGTTCTTTGACCACGGCCTACATAATGTTTTATTTTTTTGGCAGCCTTGAAAAAGAATATTGCCAATTTATATAATCTATAAATTTGTGTTTATTTTTTCAGAATATTATATATATTCATTGGTTGCACAAATTTTACATTATCACAATACTAAAAAGATAAACTTAATATTAAACTTATTAAGTACGTACAAATAACTTGCAAACTACTACCTGCCTTTGTACTTACACATTACAATTTAAAAAAACTAAATCAATCTGAGCTATTACTCGAAGATTTAATTTAGTGCACGTATATCAGCATCGATAAACAATATTTGATTGTAAGTTGTTACGAAGAATGAATGAATATTGCACTTTTGGTTTGTACACTGGCGAGCTTAATGCCGCTAGGCATTTTCTTCTAGCTAACCAGCGGTATTGTTCTCAATCATACAGTTTTGTAGGTAGTGCGTTTATAGAAAAAAACAGAAGAAAAATGGATAAATGAGTATATTTCTTAATATACATAGATATATATACATGTTGTTCATAATTTTTTGTCATTTACTGCTGGAAACACTTTGAGTTATCTTTGTACAATTCGTTTATCATTCAACTGTCGACTTGTCCATGCTCTTTGGTTCAAACGGGTTCATTTGCAAGTGACCAGTCAGTCGTTTGCCGGTTTTTGGTTATGTTGTAAATATTTATAAATTGTATATATCCTTTTCAAATATTATTTCTTACGTTCCAAGTATTAAAATTGTAACTATATTAAAATCGCAACAATTGTAAAGACAAAAACTAAACTTTTAGTAATCATGGGTGCCTTTTCTACGGCTCTCGGGATTCTTTTATTTATTGCAGTAGCCCGATCTGATGATAATCCTAAAGGTCCAAAAGTTACTCATAAGGTACGTGTAATATTCATGTACAGTTAAATGTCATTTCCGGGACTACACAAAACAACCGGTCGGTGACCTTCGCAAATGACGCTACAAGTTTGACCTTTTTTGACGTCTCACCTCTAACATCCTTTCTCTAATTCATCTTTTGTAATTCAGTGTATTTTTATCATTCTTTTGCACATTTTTTCTTCTTTTGTAAAGATCCTAATTTTTTTTTAAATTTAAAACAAATCTATACATATAATAAGAATGTGAAACCTAACGTGTCTGTACTTTTTAGATTTTTGTGAAAAAAATGGTTGCAGATATCTAGAAATAAGTAATAAATTATATTTCAATACTTTTTTTTAAATGTCTGTCTGTTTGTATGAACACGCATCACTGCCAAAGTACTGCCTTCATGATAAAACCTTTTATAGAAAATAATAAGGCATATCTTTGTGTAACTTTTAGTCTTTGTTTCATAAAAATCGGTTCCCTCTATCAAAAGTTATTGTAATTTTAATGAGGACACAAGTATGAGAGAAAAGTAACTTATTGTAATTTTTTTAACAGGTCACTTTTCACATGAAAGTTGGCGATGAAGAAGTTGGGAACATTGTTATTGGTCTGTTTGGCAAGACCGTCCCAAAGACTGTGGAAAACTTCTTCCAGCTGGCACAGAAACCAGAAGGAGAGGGCTACAAGGGAAGCAAATTCCACAGGGTGATTGACAACTTTATGATTCAGGGTGGAGACTTTACTAAGGGTGATGGCACTGGTGGTAAATAACAATTTCATAATTTATACTAATATAAAGAGGTAAAGTTTGTGACGTTGTAGGGGGTAATCTCAGAAACTACTGGTCCAATTTGAAATTTTTTTTCAGTGTTATATAGCTCATGTATCAGTGAAGGTTATAGGCTATATATCTATATATCATATAGGAGCGGAGCCCCAATGAAGAATGTTTCAAAATCGGGGTATTATTTCCTCTTGAAAGCTTCTGCTGCGTGTTAGTGTTAACTCAAAGTATCTATTCCACACGGGCTGAGTCTAGTAAACAATAAATATCCTGTATATATGTATAGTATAGTATTCAAGGTTTACATATGAAGGCATGTAGCTTTGTACTCTTCTCAATACATAAATTGGATAATGCAAAAAGGATATCCTAAATTGCACTCCCAGATACTGAGTTTTGAATGTTCAAATATATAATCATTCAAGGTTTATAATACTGGACTGGATGTGTAATTTCGATCTATTCAAATTGAATATATATATATATATATATATATATAAAGGAACTAAATTCTACTTTTAATTAAAAACATCTATTTAATTCCCTGCACATGCTTCCTGTGTAGTGTTAAAGAGTAATAAATTTTATGCAAATGTCCCACATAAATTGAAACTCACAGTGACAAATGGAGTAATCAATCAATTGATGACAATAAGAGATATTGTGTTTAGCCATATGAATAAATTAAAAAAATATATTAAAACATATAGACTATTTGTTGAACTATGAAGTTATTTCTGGAACAACTGTTATGATAATAAAATTCTTTCACTAATATATGTTATATATCCCCATAGCGACATTTAATATTAGTACAGTCATAACCGTTTATGGCGACATTGTTCAGAACAACATACCAGTTATATAGATCCAGTACAATAGTACCAGCTGAATGCTGTATCTCGAAAACATCACCGACTGTTACAACTATCAGTTTTTTTTTAAATTGTAGCACGGCAAAATGACTGCACTGTGCCTGATGGTAAGCACAGTACAATCCAAAAACAACGGCGACCACCGAGTGACACACTATCCATCGCCGCTGTCATGCCGGCATGCGAATAGCTGGATATGCACAGGCTGATCCTGAAACGCGACCTGCAGAAGCGAATCACTATGACGGGCTTTTTCGCCATATACATGGTGGTTGCGACCCAGTCGGGCTGTAAAACCCTACCACCGCGCTTTCGCCATTGCCTTGTTCGTTATTCAGCAGGGTGCACCATGCGCAGGTGAGGCTTGGATGTCTCAAGTCTTAGATGTTATTCGACACCCCTTACACCCCAATATAATAATATAATAACCCCATGACTAAATATAAGAAGTCCCTTCAATGTCATTATGCCATGACTGTACTATTAATTTACGTATAGTAGTTCTGACATATGTCAAAGGTGATTGCTATATGTATTACATTTTATATATCAGTAATTACGGCAACTGTTAATTATAATATTTCTTATTATAATATTACAGTTAGTTTATACAATAAATGGATATATTTCATAGAATGTGATTTGTTGCAAGATTATAGTTTTATTTCCTTCTATGTGTAAATAAGTAGTGCAGGATTAATAAGTAGACAATATAGATTATAACTAGGGAGGGTAGAGGAATAAAACATAAATGATTAGTTTATATATGTATATGTCAATGATATACTATAATTATTACTATAATCAACATCATAAATAAATGAGTAAATAAGAATAGATTTTATAATTGTTCAAAGGGCGCAGCATTTATGGAGAACGTTTCAGCGATGAAAACTTCAAGCTTCGTCATTACGGTGCTGGCTGGCTGTCAATGGCTAATGCTGGGAAGGACACAAATGGATCCCAGTTCTTTATTACCACTGTGAAAACACCTTGGTTGGATGGTAGACATGTTGTTTTTGGAAAAATAATTGAAGGAATGGTAAGTCATTTTACTTTTATTTAGTTATACAATACAAGTTACAGTTTGACAATTTAAAAAAAATAGTCATACATACATATAAAATGAAATTTATTATTGTTTATAATAGAACATTATTCTAATTGTTTAAGAAGAAAAAAAAAATGCAGTAATTAAATATGATACTGAATTAAATAATTAATGTATACATATTTTGAACAGAACAGATCTTATAATAAAATATCAATATTATCTTATAATAAAATAAGAAAAATATCAAGGACCACTTTTAAATAACAGGGAAATAAAACAATTTATAGAGTTCTTGCATATATTCCATAAAAGAATTTATTATTAGGATATTTTAAACAGCGGTCTGTTTTCCTATTTGTTTTTATTGTTGGCAAAACAGCTGGGGTTCCACAAATCTATATATTCCATTATATATCTATATTTCTCAGTAACAATGCAATTGTGTAAATAAAAATTACGTAGTACTATGTATGACATTGTTAATTTCAGTTTTATTGTATGGAAATAAATGTATTATAGGTCATTTCTGGTTTGTAAGGTTCTGAAGTTTTTGATACATGTTTATCAAAATTACTGTCTCTTATTTAATAGTAATTAGAAATAAGGTCCATAAGATGGATTCCCATAAATAATTGATGAAATTCTCATTTTGGCTTGTAGAAATTGTACATTAATCCACATATATAACTAATGCTCACTATGAATACACTTGGCCTATTTTATAACACACTTCATGAGGTAATCTAGCAAATATAATGTTAATGAAAGAAATGTTATGATTGTTTTTATTTACAGGATGTTGTGCGAAAGATTGAGAAAACTGTTACTGGTGCTAATGACCGTCCCGTCAAAGATGTTGTTATTGCAGACACAGAAACTGAAGTAGTTTCAGAACCATTCAGTGTTTCAAAAGAAAGCGCTTAGGAACTGAAATAAGAGATTTATAGATATAGAAAATTATGTATTACATTAAAAAAACTTTCAATACATTTATTTTTATTTTTATGATTTCTTTTACAGGGAAGAAACATTTCATATTCGTTTTTTTTATATATACTACCTAACCTTAACTATGTAACAAATTTGATATAAATAAAATTAATTTTGATTAAGTAGCATTGTTTATTTCCTCAATACACCTTTCTGCTTCTGTTCTAATGTCATTGTTTTTAGACACAACAGCTAGTTTCCAAGCTCTGCCACAATTTTGCCTAGCTTCAGATAACATGGTTTTTTTAATATAAGACCTTCCTAAGTTGACATAAAGTGTGCCTATATGTTCCATTTCTAATGGAGTTCCAAGTTCAATAGCCTCTTTAAAACATTGAATGCTTTCATCAGATTTTCCTAGTTGATCATACACTGTTCCAATATCATTTAATTGCAAAACTATATGTTCTTTTTCTAAATCGGATAATTCTCTCATTCTATTCAAAGCAGCAGTCATCAGTTTGATTGCTTGCTCATATTGTCTATGGTCAAGGAATAGCCGGCCATACCAATCTTCAGCCAACGCTAATAGTTTTTTCTTGTCATCAGAGGGATCTCTTTGGACAGCATCCTTAAGTTTTTGTAAACACCAATCATATCCAATCTGAGCAGTATCATATTCTTTATTTAAATGACTGATTCTAGCTAGTTTCACACTTATGTGAACGACACGGAAATCATCTTCACTAGCACCATCTTCCATAATTCTTTGGGCTACAGTGATAAACAATGTTTTTGCTTTGTGTAACTGTTCCCGTTCTAGAGCCAAGTTTGCCATGACATCATAAATGTATGTAATGCCTAATTTGTGTTGTAATTGCTGAGCTTGTCTAAGCGCTATGTGTAATAATTGTTCTGCTTTGACGTACTCAGTCCTTTGTATAAACAAAATGCAATGTTTTATTGTTTGTATAAGTTCATCTTCAGCACTCATTTTCTTTTCAAATCCAAGCCATGTAAATAGAGAAAATCCTATGAAACATGGAATAGGTGTAATATTGTTATGGCATTTTTGCACAGTTGTCATAGGAATAACCTTAAACCTTGCGGTAGTCATACGCACCAATCTGGCCAAGGCAATTCTGTACCTACTAGACATGAGAGCTATTTTCTCAAAAGAAAGCAGAATTATTATGTAACTTTTAATTCTACTGAAATTTATATTTCCTTTCACCTAGAAATATTAAACTATAAAATGTAACCGTAATTATTCTTTTTTAAACTTTTAATAATTCTTTATACTTTATCTAAACAATAATAATTTTATTACAAAAATATGCAATGTAAACAACATTGAATATATCTATATGACATATATCGGCTATCAGTGGTACTGGTAGATATAATAATTACAGAATAAAAATACTCCTAGCAGAGACAATCAAATCTACTTTTATTATTAAGGATTAGGGATGTGAAGATACTAAGGTTAAATATATTTGTTAAAATTCTTAATATCGTCTATACATCGATCAATCAATTGTGTTGTTAAACATTCCGTAAGCACCCAACTTGAACTTATATCACTTAAATCGCAATGTTTATACTATCTTTCGGAGTGGTAAAATTAATGTTGTTTAGATTTCTACTATAGAATATATCGAATTACTAAGGACAGAGTAGAAGGATTAAAACAAAAACTTTAAACTTAATATTATATTATAAAATAGATTAAAACTAAGAATATGTGAATGCTAGGCTAACGCTATCGAATGACCATCTCGTACAATAATTTACACAAGAATAATGTGTGAATGAAGGAATCGGGCTGCCGAACGTTTCCACTGAAATTGCTGGCTCGATACCTCGTGCACTTGCCATATCGTGGAATGTTCTACTGAAATTACTGACTCAATGCCTTGTGCACCTGTCACACCGTGGGACTGGGAACCTGGGCTCTATTTACTCTTGGTCAGCCGGCGTGACTATCGTTTAACGTTGATGTAATGTTAAGATGTAGCCAAGAAGTTGATGTACCATAACAATAAGTATATTGATGTTTTTTTGTATTGTCATCCCTACTACTAGGGTGATGATTTCCTGAAAAAATCGACTTTTCAATTGATCCGAATTGTAGTTTGTATACTTGATTCAGGTAAATATTATGGTCCTGTAAACGAATATTTAAAAGGCAATATCTTATTTTCTTTAGCTTTTATTTGTATGAAAAATACAACAATTTTTGATGTTTTATCACCTTTAATTTTAATAAGGTTATAAAAAGTTTATAATTTCATGTAATTAGTCATTAGTGAAGGCATATGTTAAAGTTAAAATTTGATTGACAATATAATATATATAAAGATGAACATTATATAGTTTTCAGTTCTCAGTACTTTGCTTAATCTCTATTATGTCATTATAGTTTAATTTAAAAACTGTTATTAGAAACAGATACCTTTACCTATGATTATCATCAGCAATAAATACAAATTATTCAATTTGCAAATATGTTTAACATCTTGGAATGTGCAGTTATTCTACATTGCACCGACAGATTTCACGACGACCAATTACGCAGAGGACAGGACCCCAGCTTGGCAGTGTCGTGATTCATCCACGTCAATTATAACGGTGAGATCTTTCGTTTACTGAGAGTGCAGTAGAAATAACTCACAGCCAACCGTCAACCGTCTACAATATGGACTCAACTGCTGCGCAATTAGCATCGCTAAAAGAAATGGTGCAGCAAATTCAGCATGAAGTGGCTTTACTGGAGAGCTAACAGCACCGCGTATCGATTAACCGCTCTACATCTTCGACCCACAGAAAACAAAGCATACATACGAACATACCTGCGCTCTGAAGAAAACGGTGTTGGTATTTTTGGGGCGTTTTCGATGTAATATATAAATATATGATAAATTAAATACGGACTTTTGCAATCGAGTCTTTTAATAATGGACTTGTCTGTCTAGGAAAAATATATATCCGTCTGTCATCGAATATGTCGCTCATATTCAAAAAGGCCAGAGGCAATATAAATGGCCAGCACGCTACAGAATCACAGTAAATTTGCAAGGCAAATAACTGTACTCCACCGTGTAACTGGACTGAGGAAAACTCTGAACAGCAATTAGTAACGGCGGGCACTGATTGCTGTTCATTAGAACATAATAACCGTCGATTATTTGTGACTGATAGTATTACGAAGCACCAGTTCCTTATCGATACGGGGTCTGATTTATGCTTTTTCCCTTAAAGAAGGCTTCGAGAAAAGAGATGTCCCTCTAACTGGGAACTCAGCGCAGCTAACGGCAGTTCCATCAGAATTTTTGGCACCGTCAATTTCCGGCTCGACTTGGGACATCGATTGTTACATTAAGAGGATAGAGGATGGTAAGACTGGTCTATCAGCAACCGCTTCCACAGCCATTATTGCTCACTCTAGCGTAAAAGCCATAGGTCCCTCGGATTCTGCATTTGCACAAGTGCTTGCCGAATTCGCAGACATTTTTCGACCTCCCGGTCGTCCTCGCTTTCATAAGCGCAATACGGTCCACCATCTCGTAGGGTGGTGTAGCGTGCTAGCCATTTATAATGTCTCTGGTTCTTTCAAAAAATGAACGACATATTCGATGTGAGAGGGATATATATTTTTCCTCGACAAGCAAAGTCCAATATTAAAAGTCTCGGTTGCAAAGTCAGTGTTTGATTTGTATATAAATATTATATAAACACGCCCTGAAACCTTATTTAAAAAATTGGTTGTCTGTAAAGTCGGTTTATGAACGATAATTTTACATGATAACGACTCGGACGCATCGGTTGATGGAGAAGAAGAGAGATAGATGCATCACAAGCCGAACGCTTAGGCCAGTCACGCCTCTCTATCGCTTGTTCCGCGCTCTCGCTTGCACACTCGGCTCAGGCGGAACGTGACATAGAGTCATGATTTTGCGTGCGTTTATCATGTCAAAAATGGTGGATTCGGAAGCCTAAAGCAAAAACCTAGAAGAAATTTAAGTCTAAATCTACATTTAACCTTGTATAGCATCAAATATTCTACATCATACACCTTTGTTTCTTTTATTTGTTAAGGATAGATGAAGTGAATTGTAAATCAGCCATCTATTGGTTTTATGTGTAATTCAGTAAAAAATTGTTCCATGTGTGAGTAAGTTCAATTAATTCAAAAATAGAATCATGAGTTTTATAGTGTAAGCTTCAGAGATCATTTACTTAGATCGATTAATTGTATAATATTATTGAAATAATAGTTTTTTTTATTGTTCACATATCAGTTAAACGTGTAATCGATATATTGCTATCCCTACATTTTTAAATATCACTCTTGAGTAAAGTATTGATACTTTTTAATTGGCCACACTGGTTGTATAGGCCTAAACGTCAGAATGACATACGGAAAAAACTATTTTGCAGTTTTATTGCGTCGGTTTATCGTTTGTTAGTGTCGTCACTGTAAATTGAATTAGAAAGCGTCAAATTACTAGGAAAGAAGCAAAGTTTGCATGTTTACAATGTTAGGACCGAGTTGATGTAACGTGTGTCTACACACCGATAATTCAATTATTGGAGTTATGTTCCGCTACGGGACTTGATTATTTTCGTAATAAAGAAATGGCAAACCAGTGAAAACGTAACAATGTACGGTATAAACGGGTCAGATTTACCTCCCGTTAAAGAAGATACCTTTTGTAAATACGTTCTATATTACGAGATAAACAATTCAAGGTGGGTGCCTAGGTACCTATTCACTGTCCTTGTGTGTGATGCAGCCTCGTTTGTTTTTTTGCTAACTTTCAAAATTCTTGCAGGGTTCGCATCTGGGATTTGATTATTTTGATACCGAACGCTTTGTTTGTATTGTTCCTAGTGGTAAGGTTTAATAAGGCTCAGTTAAAATTGCGTGCTACAAGTAGTCCTATATTTCTCACGTTTTACACGTTGGTGTGGGGAAATGTGATCATAAGTCTCGTGAGATGCGCTGTATCCATGACTGTGAATGCTGCTATGCCAGTTGGGGGTCTTGTAGACAAAGTCCTTTGGGTCATGGTCAGGTTTTTTTTGCTTGCAACCGAAATGAGTGTTGTAATATTTGGGCTTGCTTTTGGTAAGTTTATTTCACATCTATAATTATGTCATTATTATATATTATTTTTATAGTTTGGTATAGGAAGAGTACATGACTTATGTCAAATTTTTTTGATTAAAATTGCAAACTCTACATTTTTATGATAGTATGGCATAAAGATTGCCCTAATTTTGATAGTAATCACAATACAATCTAAGTACATAGGTAACCAATGAGAGATCTACTTCATCTTTATTAATAATGATGTTGCATTGATACAAATTCTCCCAGTATCAAGTCATTCATGGGAGTCTCTTTTTAAATACTATTAAATTTTTATTATATAATTTAGTGACACCAAATTAGTACACTCAAATACATAAAGACAAACATAACACTTACAGACATAATACCTTAAATAAATATATATTTACATAATAATAATAATTACTGTTAGTTTTTGTGATATACTAAAGTTTAATTTTGTTTATACATTTAGAATTAGCCAGAGTATTGACAAAAGGAGAAAATACATACAATAGCAAAGATTTAAAATCAGATATATGGATATATAAATATACTCCATATTGTTAGGTAAACTATCATATAAGGTATATACTAAATTAGGACAGCTAAAAAAAATGTGTTCTAGAGTCATACACTGAGTATTCTTCTTATGACACTATGTGTCACAGACACCGCACACTCTGTATGTACATGACTTTGGCGGAATTGTGTATTGCTTACATGCGGTGCCATCAATTAAAGAAGAAGAAGACATTGAGTATTTGCAAAATTTGGCAAACACTAAAGAGTGGTACAAATTTAAATCCCTGTGTGTGGATACTTATCCCCCTTAGATATATATCTCTCAATATTTAACATTATATATTTTAATTTTTCAATATTGTTAATAGTGTACGTTGTATACATATGAATTTAAGCATTTTAGGTTTTCAGTCTAGTATGCTATTATATTATTTATCTGACTGGTAACTGATGCATTATCCACAATTGTAAATAAATAAACCCTACTGAAATGTAATCAAAATTGATAAGGGATAGTAATAACAAAAAACTGTTTACAGGTCATCTTGATAGTCGCAGCAGTATTAGATATGTACTATTAGCAACGTCATTCATATCTCTGGCTTTTACTGTCACACAAGGGACACTCGAGATAGTTATGCCTGATGACATGTTTCATATTGATACTAGAGATTACGATCTATTTGGTCACGGAGGGATGCTGTTTTGGTTTACATCATCTGTTGTGTTTGCCGTGATATATTTTCTGATACTGCTGCTACCTTGGATTCCTCTCAGAGAATATCTAGCATTACCAAGTGAGTACAAATGGTTGTCTTCTGTTTTATTTTTATAAATATGTATAATAAAAGAGCATCTCTCAATATATTCCGAATGCAAAGACTGTTTGAAATGACTGCACTGATAACTGTGCATCTTGGTGTGGATTTTGTATATCAATGCGTTGCATACAAAATTTCTTTGTCAACAATGGTATTAGCTTATTGTTCCTCTGAAACTATTACTAACTAAGGGTTATTCAACAATTACGTAAGTACCAAAGAGGCCAGAGGAGGGGAGAGTATTTGATTTGCTTATTTTTGATGAGGGGATGTGTATATGTAGGTCTGTTATACAAGATGGGCGGTCTTATCGATTGGGTTACCATCGTATCTGCCTAGTAGGGAATAACTATAAGTTAAATCTACTATAGACTATAAATTCCTTATTCCTACACTCCTTAACTGCAGCTGCCTATGCGTCTATAAGGAAACTGGAATGGATTAAAATATACTTATATAAATGCTTACATAAGCATGGTAGAGGGGTTATGTCTTCGATTACTCTTGCTGAATGGGGATGAAGGGCCCTTAGAAATTACAAAAATTCTGCTTACAATACTTGTACGGCTCCCGATTGGGAGATGAACTTCTTAGCATTCCATGGATTCATCGTGCGGGTGACGGGTCCATCGTGTGGCCGAGGGAGAAACTCAGAGCAGTTCCCAGGACTTGCGACCCAGGTGTAGGTGTAAGGAGGCCCCCTTTGAGATGCGCATCAATGCTTATCTTCACTGGTCGAGTTTCCCGCCCTGCCTAGCCAAATTTCGTAGGAACCTGTTAGTGCAGCCTTTGATACTCATTCTAAAATAGAACTTACTGCAGTTCTCGACAGGCCAAGGTCCTTTAGAAAGTTATAGACAGATTTTGCTGGTATACCTCTTGCTCCTACTTCTACCTTGTATAAATTAACCACATAGCCATTTTTGTCTAGTTCATTAGTTAGATCGTAATATTTATTGAACTTGATTGTGTGGTCTTTAGGAATGTTGGTTTCCCACTGTACAGTAAGCTCTACTAGCACTACTATTCACCACAGTAACAGGCGTAATATTTTATGGTATTTGATGTGATACTGAACGACCAGCAGTATTTCTCTGCCTCTGTTATGTTTATTATCAAACTGATTCAAGTTTATGAAGCATGATCTCGTTTACATAATGTATGAAACCGGCATCATTCTCATAATTTTGATCATTAAATAATTTAATGTATAAGTCTGAAAATGTATATTAACGTTATGTTATAAAATGAATTTTGTAATCCCGAAATAAAATTCAACCTCTGACCTTGATGTGAAACAATAAGATAATGATTATGCGCTGATTCATTGAATTTAGCACAAGTTAACTTACGACCTTGCTCTAAAAATCTGTAAGTGTTTGTTGAACAGTTGTATGTGACACATTTTTCTTATTTTAGTTGCTTATAAACAATCAAGCAAGAACGTTAATTTGTTGTGTTTTGAAAGTTTGGAAACTGAATTCTCTGAATTGTTAGTTATGATAAAATTATAGTAATAATTAAAGAGTGAGTTTTATTACATACACATATATACATATTACAATAGTTTACAATTATCTCTGTAACTATTAAACCCTCTAAAAATATTATAATAAATCAGTCGCGAAATAGAAAAATATGCATCAATCAATCAATTTCTCGGAAATTATATAACTAAAAAAAAATTATATCGAAAACACGAAATGTATGTAACTACTATACCATCGTATCATCTACATTTCTACAATGTCGAGATTCACGTAGACCGATGCACGTCGTTCGATATATAATTTCACAAAATACAGCTTTCAAAAACCATTATCAGATATCAGAATATTGATTCAATTAGATCAATGGCCCTCAAACTTTTTTATCTCATAGACCCCTTACCAATTTACAATGCATTGGGTATATCTTTTCTATATCTTTGAATACAACTACAAAGCGAATTGTTTCCTTAATGAAATATAATATATAATTAGGATTATAAACTAATTAATTTTTTACTTTGGAATTCATAAACATAATTCATAAAACGAACGTTGACGTTCGCCTTCAAAACATCTAAATTAATTTATAATTTTGGAAAAAATTGTTTTTGGCAATAAATAGCGAAAATATTGGAATATTTCATAATAAATTCCCTTATATACCGACATAGTGTGGATTGATATAATAAGGAATAGTACGGAGTGCATAAATTATCATATTGAGCAAGGACCGCTACTGCCATAAGCTTTGTGCTGCTAAGAAGCAATAGTGGAAAGGAAGTTGCATTTTATTTTATTTTAGTTCTTAAATTTTATTCCGTATATAGTAAATAAATATATATTTATTTCAATATTTATCCTACTAGTATTATGATTTATTGTATTTAGGGCGTTACGTCTTAATCCCAAGGAGGGTTGATGTCAGGCAGGCGGCCGATCGTAAAAATTAAGTCAAATCGTACTTCACAACATGTTAAGTATGAAAACTAGATTAGGGTTTACTCAGGGTAGGACTCAAAGTAAGAAAGGAATTCGGGATGTACGGTTGAGATTTGCGAGTTGGAATGTGGGAACAATGACTGGAAGAGGAAGAGAATTAGCTGATGTCTTGCAAAGAAGACGCATAAATGTGGCTTGTTTGCAAGAGACGAAATGGAAAGGGACGAAAGCGAGAGAGATTGGTATAGGATATAAATTCTACTACTGTGGGAGTAACGGTAAGAGAAATGGTGTAGGAATTGTATTAGACAATGAGCTTAAGAAATGTGTGACGGATGTAAAAAGAGTAAATGATAGATTAATATTGGTGAAATTATTGATAGAACAGATGACGGTCAATATAATAAGTGTGTATGCGCCGCAAGCTGGGTGTAATGAGGCTGTAAAAGAAAAGTTTTGGGAAGATTTTGATGGGGTGATGATTGATATTCCACAGAATGAGGATATCTACATCGGAGGTGATTTTAATGGGCATGTGGGAAGAGAGAGTGGAGGTTATGAGAGAGTGCATGGAGGCTGGGGTTTTGGGAATAAAAACAAAGAAGGTGAAAATCTCATTCAAGCTGCAGTTGCTTTTGACCTTGCCATAGCTAACACTTTTTTCCAAAAAAGAGACCAGCACTTAATCTCATACAATAGTGGTAATCACACTACCCAAATTGATTATTTTCTCTTACGAAGAAATAATATTAAAATAGTGCAAGATTGCAAGGTTCTGCCTGGAGAGATATTAGCTACTCAACATCGTCTATTAGTGTTAGATTTAAAAATAAAATTAAAACTTGCTGGAAATCAGGCGAATGCTCCACCCAAAATTAAATGGTATCTAATAGAGAAAGATGAGTATGTGAAAGAATTTAGAACAAAAGTTGTTAATAAAATGATAGAAATGGAAAATATGGAAGCGAAAACTGTTAATGAATGTTGGAATGAAATGGCAACATGTGTAAGGAACGTAGCAAAGGATGTTTTTGGTGTAACGAAAGGAAGAGGAAAGATAGATAAGGATACTTGGTGGTGGAACGAAGACGTACAAAAGGCTTTGAAAGAAAAAAAAACTGCTTTCAATGAATGGAAATGTATTGAAGACCAAGATAGTACGATTAAAGAAAATAAGAGAATAATGTATGTAGAATGTAGAAGAAATGCAAAAAGGGCAGTTGCTATTGCTAGAGCTAAAGTACAAGATGATTTGTACCAATCACTAGAGAGCTCACAAACACAAAAATATTTGTATCGATTAGCAAAAGTAAGAGAAAATAATACAAGAGATATTACACACGTTAAATGTATAAAAGACGATGGAGGAAAAGTTTTGATGAATGATGAGGACATAAAGAGTCGTTGGAAGAAATATTTTGAAAGACTGATGAATGAAGAAAATGACAGGACCGGAGAGTTAGAGACCGTACCGTCAAATTTAGGCGTTGTACAAGAAATAAGTGAGGATGAAGTAAGAAAAGCTGTGAATGGTATGAAAAACGGAAAAGCCGTTGGGCCAGATGGCATACCGGTTGAAGTATGGAAGTTTTTAAAAGTAGATGGGTGGATGTGGCTGACTTTATTTTTTAATAAGATATTGCTAGAGGAAGCGATCCCAAATGAATGGCGCGATAGCGTAATAGTGCCTATCTTTAAGAATAAGGGTGATGTGCAGGACTGTAACAATTATCGAGGAATAAAGCTGATGTCACACAGTATGAAGATTTGGGAAAGAGTGATAGCGAGACGAATAAGAGATGAGACTGAAGTGACTCCGAATCAATTTGGGTTTATGCCTGGACGTGCGACATCTGATGCCATTTTCGCACTTAGGCAACTGTGTGAAAAATACAGACGTGTACATAAGAATTTGCATATGGTGTTTGTTGATTTGGAGAAGGCATATGATCGAGTACCCCGAGATGTTCTGTGGTGGGCACTGAAAAAAAAAAGAGTGCCTGAGAAGTACCTACAACTTATTCGTTGTATGTACAGTCAAGCCAAAACACACGTTAGGTCCGAAGCTGGAGTTACCGATAATTTCAATGTGGCTGTAGGTTTGCACCAGGGTTCAGCTTTAAGCCCTTATTTATTCCTTCTTGTTATGGATGCGTTAACATCAGACATACAGGAGGAGACACCCTGGTGTATGCTGTTTGCTGATGATATTGTTCTTGTCGGCGAAGATGCTACCGAGGTCCAGAGTAGGCTGGTAAAATGGCGAGAAAAACTGGAGAATGTTGGTTTGAAAATCAGTAGACTAAAAACTGAACATTTGTTTTGCGACTTCGGTGGTCCATCCAGCTTTTCTCCTATAGCTTTAAATGGTATAGCCTTACCAACCTGCTCTGATTTCCGGTATCTCGGTTCTCTGATCCAAAACGATGGTTGCATAGACAAGGACGTGAGGAATAGGATAAATGCAGGGTGGATGAAATGGCGAAAGGTGTCTGGTGTCGCTTGTGACCCACGAATGCCCTTGAAACTCAAAGGGAAGGTGTATAAAACTATTATAAGACCAGTAATGTTGTACGCATCTGAGTGCTGGGCGACTAGAGAGACGGATGAGAGAAAACTACATGTGGCAGAGATGCGAATGTTAAGGTGGATGTGTGGTGTAACTAGAATGGATAAGATTAGGAATGAATATATCAGAGGAAGTTTGAAAATAGCACCAGTAACAGACAAGTTAAGGAGTAATAGGTTAGCATGGTATGGGCATGTTATGAGGAGAGATGAAGACCATGTAACTAGAAAAGCTTTGAGTATGACGGTCGATGGATATAAGAGTAGAGGAAGACCGAAAAAAGGATGGATGGATTGTGTGAAAAATGATATGTGTGTAAAAGGTGTGTTGACTGAGATGACATCTGATAGGCGAGCGTGGAAAAGGAAAACATGTTGTGCCGACCCTACTTAGGTGGGATAAGGGTAAGAAGATGATGACTTTGGAATTCATAGTTATTCAATGCTTTTAGTCAAATTAAATTTCAATAATAGTGCTTATAAAATTGTTATAATTTCAACCCATCATCGATTAAGAATTTTCTTCTGATTGACGGATGTATGTAATTGTCTGAATCTAGCTTCATATGTTCATCAGATTCCATAAACATTTATCTTTTAGAAGTACTAACTAATATGTCAATTGTAAAGGAATATTATTTAAGTACAAACATACTGTCATATTTGATTAGACTACTTTTTTTATTCGTATTAACGAATTATAAAATTGTGAGACTATGTACAATTATAGAAATGCTCTTTAAAGATAATTGTATGTACGACACGCACGCCACTTACAGTAACATGTAACGTGTACATTAGATATATAAATACTAACAGCCTGCCAAAAGAGGTTTGTCATCAGCAACATATTTGGAATAAGGTTCCAAAAATCCACAATATAACTACCTCAGTGCTCACTTACACTGTATGAGGAACTAATGATACAATAACTTAAAATATTATTATAAAGATTTACATTACGTTTAATATACATTGCCATTATAATTAAGATTTTGTGCCTAAACAAAATATAAACGCTTCTCTGTTCCTCAAGAAATTGTATTATGGAACTCTTTAGATCTCTATATCATTAAAGTTATTAATAATTATAATGTCGAATTATAAACAATAAGCTGATGATTATTTCTCTTATTAAATATAAAGAATGAGTTGAAATCTTGCTATATTTTATGCAGACAAAGTTGCGGGTAACAGCTAGTTTAAAATAGAATAACCTCAATTACTTTTTATAAGGTTCGCTATTAACCAGTGAAAGTCATGTGAAAATCGGTCTAACCGATTTGGAGATAGTACTGCGGGCGAAGCCACGGTTAACAGCTAGTATAAACTAAAATTACTTGAATTACTTTTTATAAAGTCAGCTATCTGCCAGTGAAAGTCTCGTGAAGATCGGTCTAACGGGTTTGGAGATAGTACTGCAGGCGATGCCACGGTTCACAGCTAGTATAAACTAAAATTACTTGAATTAATTTTTATAAGGTCAGCTATCTGTCAATGAAAATTTCGTAACAATTGGTCCACCCGTTTCGGAGATTACCCCCGAACAAACAGATAGAGGAACAAAAATTTTAAAAATTACATTTTTGTTATCAGTGGCTCCTATACTTTCGTACCCAATCAGTAAACATAATTTATTTTGATATTACATACAGACACTTATTTTTATTATAGGTATAGAAGATTTATAGAAAGTTAAAATTTTCGTCACGACTTGCTTAGTTGGAATTCATTATTGTCGACCCTCAGATTCTGATTTCGCTGGTATGAACCGTTTGAAGTTCGAAATCGACCCCCAGAGGTTCATATAGACCACTTTGGGAACCTATGGATTAGATTACACCGCAAAAGCTGTATTACCAACTCATACTAGCTGTTATTACTATAAGAAAATGTGTATTTTACAGTTCGTAAACAAACCAATAAATTTGTGATAACAGTGCCAAGACAATTTCCTTTGTTTGTTCAAAACAATAAATTGTGAACCAAGATATTACCTATTAAACGTATTCTATAATTATATGTAGGACGCTATATGATAAATTTAAACTAATAACAGAATATGATCATAGTTCCCGTTTATGGGTTGAAGGTCAACCTCAAGGAGTATTAATCCTAATCCATTTAAAAGAGAAATACAGACATTTGTAAGCACGGATATCAGAGATGGCAGAAGAGACGCGATATTGTTGTGCGGGGATTTACAAGGGATATATCTCTTAATTGTTCCCGTGACTGTTCGCGTGGAATAGTTACTTTGGAGTAACGCTAAGGCGCAGCGAAATCTATGTAGGCGTAGCTTAGTTGTAACGTACAGGACTTTATATGTTTCGACGGAGCCGACGGTTCGAAACACGGTGGTCACTTTTACCAGACTAGCCCCCCCTCGGCAGCAGCTCAAGCCTAGGTCCGTTCCCTCGGCGTGGAGCCCTTGAGTACACTGCTCGCGCGATACAGTGACACAAAAATCTTACATCACTGCGACAACATTACACATATCACCTCCACACACGTGCACGCATACACGCGTTACACATGCAAGTGGAAGGGTTTTATTTTTTCCCCTTATCAAACTGAAATAGTTTAGAATATTATCCGATACGAAATATTTATAAGGGTTGTTGAGGTATGTATGCTTGGTACACATATGGTTGGTTTCAACAACTCATATATGTATGAATAGTTAGTTTAGCTTAGATTAGCTCAGATAGGTCGCGAATTGCATGTATCAGTCAACAGTCAAAGCCGAGGTGTGCCGCGCACCCTTGAGCTAGTTGTCAAAGTAAAATCGGCTGAGTGCCTTAAGCGCTCGCCTTAGTAGTCCGGTGAAACTGTTAAGACCTTTGCTTGGTCAATAGCGTAGTCAGTTCGAAAAAAATATTGGTCTTAACGTGATGCTATATAGCCTATAGCCTTCCTCGACAAATGAGTTATCTAACACTGAATTTTTCAAATAGGACCAGTAGTTCCTGAGATTAGCACGTTCAACCAAACAAACAATCCCTCCGGCTTTATAATATTACTACTTTTTTTTTTCGAACTGACTACGCTATTGACCAAGCAAGGTCTTAACAGCTTCAGCGGACTACCTAATATTAGTACAGACATCAACCAAATCCACGTTTTGAAATGTTTGCGATTATAGTTATTCTTAAAAGCCGTTGAAATGAGGACCTATTCTGTAAGATCTGCTCTTGGCAGTAAGCCAATAAATCGGACGCAAATTTGTATTAAAATATTCGTTTCATTTCAACTCTTGCCGTTTCCGTCAATTTCCGCCAACATTTAAATCGACCAATCACAAAATAACCTGTTCCCAATGGAGTTTTGGGCGGGATCTCCGAATGTCATTTAGTGAACTTTATATTTTATAATCTTGTGTTATGTTTGGCTCTATATTTGTTTGTATATTCGTGGTATTTTATGTAAAATAGTTTGGTTATTGTACACCGGTGAAGTGGATCAGAAACGCCACAAAAACTCCCTGGAAAGTTCTAACAAGACGGCCACAATATTATTAGTTCATTGAAACGATTACAAGAAACATAATATCATTACTTACTTGACAATGGAATAATAATTTACTACAAGGTTTATTGCCAAATTAAAAAAGCACCTGTTCCCAAAATATACTTTACTTATCCAAGCGATATATCAAATCTAGAGTAACGCGGCCGAAGTCGGTTGCAAAAACTAGTTCCTCATACTAATTATCTGATATGAATTGATACAATTTCAGCAAAGATCTCGTTTTATCTATACGTGTTACTCCTGGCGCTACTCGACGCTACGCAGGCGGTAGGCGCGGGGCTACTCGCGTGGGGAGACGTGCAATCAGGACTGTGTGTTGTCGACGTCACGACATGGCTCTATTTCTCACTTTACACTCCGCTTGTTTATCACACATTCCTCAGTGAGTTTTTCAGGTGAGTACACAAAATATGTTGCAATATTTTTAATTTACCATTTTTATCACCATGTTTACCGGTACATATATACACAATAATTTATGTATCAACGGAAGAAAGCGGAATTGTCGTATTACTTGAAAAACCCAACTTTACAACAGAGTCAAAAAACTATTTTAAAAAAATTAACTCATTAATTTATAGAGATAGGAAGGTGAAAATCGGTATGTACTTATATAGCAAGCAATTCCAAGTCCATGTGACACACAAACAAGGTAGTATTTATTTTATTTATGAAAAATGCATATTTTACCCTAGTTACGATTTTTTTTAATGTATAATGCTAAAACTAGGCACATAACTGAGACCATTCGAAGCGGTATTCTTTTTAATATAAAAATATGGTAATAAGTGATTTAGCCCAAAATTCAAATTCCGCTTTCTCACGTCGTCGATATAAATACGCAAAGATAAATGAGTTCAGCACCTTTTCCTTTTTTCTTTGTCCACCTTCTTCTTCTTTTTCTGTGTAGTGGTTTTTTGGAGAGGTTTATTATCATTAAAAACAATTTTGGAACTACTCTTTTTTTCCATAGTATTAACGATTCCAAATATTTTATTTATAAGTCCCTATTATATTTCACGATCCTTACGTCTACAAAGGGGTGTACATACAAAAAAAAGAAATTATCTCGTTACACTAAGCATTACATTGCGATAAAATGGTTACTGAACAGCTGAATGTCAATTCTGTCAATATTTCTGATAAAGATCTTAAATCTGTCTAATGGTCTCAAATGCTAACTCACTTTTTTATATACGGATTTTTTTACCAAATCTTTTCACTTTTACACATGATTTATCGAACTTTTTTTTTAATACAAACTTCGCCCAACAATGCATCAACGAATATAATTAAAAAAAATAGGTACCGCTGTTCTAAAGCGATGGGCTTATATATGCTTATACATCTGGAAATTGATTTTTATTTATTGTATAGATACAAAAAACGAAATTGACCTTTGTATTTATGTTATACAGTGTATCACAACCAAGCATCATGTTCTCGTACAAGGCTCAGATGGATGAGCCCATGGACGATGATCAAGTGTCATTACCGCATCAGCAGAGTTTCAGTTCACTTAAAACTGACTCCGACTATATTTATCAGGTAAAAACACCTTTAATACTAGTTGGTATTCATTGAACACTAGAAATAAGCATAAATTAACAATTCTATGTTTTAGGTTTAGTAAGATTGGTTACAGTTTTTTAAGTAATAGTGTTAGGTTATAGGGTCCTAAAGCACATTAACGATTTGCTGAATAGAAAGTTCAAGCACCACATCAAACAGGTGATGCCAAGAAGCTGGACATTTATGAGCGTAGTCCGGTGGAGCTGTTAAGACCATGTTAGGTCAATAGCATAGAGTATATATAGTATATATAGCATATATAGTATATATAGCATAGAGTAGTAATAGCATAGTTCGAAAAAAAACATTTATAAGCTCCTTACTATATCATAAATATAAAAATGAATATTGGCATCTTTGAGATCGAATCAATAACCTAGAATTTGATGGATCACCATAAAACTTGACACATCCTAAGTGTTTATTCGTAACTAGTTTCTGCCCGTGACTTCATCTAACTTTGGACTGACGCTAAGAAAATCCCCGATTTGGAATCAGTCTTCATTGGTGCTCCGCTTCTATTGAACTTAGCGTGATGATATTGTCTATAGCCTTCCTCGATAAATGAGTTATTTAACACTGAAAGAATTTTTCTAATCAGACCTGTGGTTCCTGAGATTAACGCATTCAAGTAGGGATGTGACATTAAGGAAAAATAATCGATTAAATAAAAATCGATTTTTCTTATTTCAATCTTAATCGATTTGTTAAAAATCCATGTTAATAAATATAAATAATTGTTTTTTTTCTATTATATAAATTTCTACATGCTTTTCATATTTCTATGATAAAAGTAAGGGATTCATATTAACAACTTATCAGATTAACAATCAAATAAAATTATATGAATAAAAAATAATCAATTTTAAACTAAAAATCAACAACATGACAACCTTATTGTTTACAAAAATAACATATAAATCAAATTAAAGAAATGACAGAACTGTCCAGTATTATTTTACATTTAGGCCTACGTTCAGTAGTGGATGGCGATAGGCTGATGTGATGATGATTTAACATTTGACTAGTTTTAAAATAAAATACTTAAATATTTTTTTACAATCAAATTAACTATAGCACGAATTTTTAAAAACTATTTTCTACTTTTTAGTTTGGTTTTTATTTTTTTATTTACTATTATTTTTATTACGAGTAAATAATGTTATTTTCAGCAGAGTAACAGTGTTTACGACAGTACTCTGTTCGAAGCTGGTGGTACGACTCCCATGAATCCTTTATACAGTGCGTCCCTACAGAGCCCAGACTCTATAGCTTCCGGTCAGTCCATAGAAACCGGTCCGCATATTTCCGGCTTCCCAAGCCACAATTTACCATCAACATAACATAACAATAACGATATAATATGCCTCAACGCATTATTTCGCTCGACACATCCAAAGAAAACTATTCTGTTAGTTATAGTAATTATTAAGAAAGTGTAATGATTAACGGCCTTACTTATAAACATGTGTCAAAATTTAAACACCAGTAACGTAGTCCGGTGAAACTGTAAAGACCTTGCCAGGTCAATAGTTAAAAAAATAAAAATAAACACCATTAACAATATTCCCTTCTCTATTCAATCTATATTGTTAGTAGAGAATGGAGCTAAAACATGTAATGAGTGTTTATAAGTGAGGTCGTATATGTTTTAAAATGGGTAATAATGATTTAACGAATCTCAGTATGTTTTTAGGTGGTTTTTTTTTGTGATAATTTAAACCAGTGATCAAATCTAATTATTCGAGACTGTTATATCCCATTTCCTCTAACGAAATCCCCGTGTAATGGATCCATCCAGAAATATTTGACATTAGATTAGTAATATTATTATAGCTACAATTATATTGAATTTAAAAAAAATTGTAGATAGTATTGAGGTTACTATAATGTAGTGACTTGTCTTGTGATTTTTAGTTTTTAAAATCTATATGTATAGTTACTGGATTGATAAGTTTCAAACACAAGTACATAATCGTATAAGTATGATATTCATATTATTAAAAAAAATATAAAAAAAATAACCACTCATTATTAATAGCGACTGTAACTGACGTCATAAAATTTCAAATTATTTAGAATCTATTAGACATGATGTCGACAATATTTGTTTTATATTTTAATGTGTATAGATGCCAAATTTTTAGGGTTCTGCTAATTCCACTCAATGCAACCTTAAATAGTAAATTGTACTAAAGCCATTGATATACAAAAACCCAAGATGCAAACTTAACTTCTCACAGCCGGCACACAAAAACGAGTGCATTATGCAGTCATTTCAAATAGTTTCGCGTCGCTTGCGTCCTTGTACAAACAACTTTAAATTATTCAAGTAAGGTTGAATTTGCAAAATTATAAGTTTATCGTATAACTATAACTACATATGTATATTGGGGAGCCACTGTTGTTTTGAGCGCTACTTTTATTCGAGACTGTGTGTCTTGGGTTTTTATATGTCAAAAAATAAAGCAAATATAATTTTCGATGATCGAGTGTTAATTTTTATGAATTTGTGTGGTTAATGAAACTTGGCTATTAGGAAATTAAGAATATTATTTGTACCTTTAGTATCACAAATTTACGTTGAAATGTATCCAATGTAAGTATGCGTGCTATGAAATATCTTTTGGGGTCATGTTGAACCTAGCGTTCAAAGTATAAAGTGTCTATAAAAATATTGAAGTCCAGTGCTTTTTTTAAATATTGATGTAGTCAAGAATGATAACATGTTGTTTCTAAAAAAAAGGAAAGTAGGTCTCATATACATCTATTGTAGTAGACTAGTAGGTGCTATTTCTGAAATGTACAGTAAATTGTAAGGTACTTTCGTATTAAATGCATTGCGCTTGCCAACTGCTGCCACGGTTGTCTCGCGTTATCTTTTATTCGTAAGCTTAACCTAACCTAACTAAACCGTGACGAAACTATTTTGTTTTAACTTAAAAATCATTAAGTTGCAAATATACAAAACGCTGTGTTTGTTTCGCAAGTCTAACCTAACCGATATAGTTTTCCCAACCTGGTTCGGTTGCGGGGTGGTAGGGTTTCTCAGCCTGACTGGGTCGCAACCACTATGTATATGGCGAAAAAGCCCGTCATAGTGATTCGCTTCTGCGGGTCGCGTTTCGAGATCAGCCTGTGCATATCCAACTTTTCGCAGGCCGGCATGACAGCGGCGACCGGCGATGGATACTGTGTCACTCGGTGGTCGCCATTGTTTTTGAATTGTACTGTGCTTACCAACAGGCACAGTGCAGTCATTTTGCCGTACTACTATAATAAAAAAAGGTTAGGTTAGTTGCCGTTTTTAGGTTATGTCACCTCCGAACAAATCATTGGTAATTTTTGTATATTAACAATTTGATGATTTTTAAGTTAAAACAAGATAGTTTCGTCTCGGTCTGGTTAGGTTAGAATTGCGAAAAACGATAACGCGAGCCAGCCGTGGCAGCAGTCGGCGAGCGTGGTGCATTTAGTACAAAAGTACCAATTATAATTAGTACTTTCTCTCATATGTAGATGACATCATACTTAGATCAAGTGTCATATTTATGTAAACTTGACACGCATCTGATGGCAAATAAAGGTCGTTAATTTACATAGATAATAAATTAATTAATTATAAATCATGTTATGATTCAAATTCATCGAACATGTTAATATGTGTGAAAACTTACCCTTAAAAATGATTTCTGGAGATATGTTCTATTTATTCCTATAGAACATTTCAAGAACTACATGAAGGATTATTGTCGTGTGTAGGAGTTAGTCGCGAGTTTGTGAAAATGCTTTTTAAGAAGAAATCAATGGTTTGTTATCGAATATACTTTATTATGTACGAAGACATTTTATAATTGAATTATTTTATGTTAATTTACGAGTGGGACTTTAAATGATTTTGTATAATATCAAAGAGTTTTAATATATGTACTGTGATTATAAATCTACTTAATTTTCTTGTTACGTTTTGTGCATAAGTGATTACTATCGATTGAATTTAAATTCTGTGACCGTCTGTGATTTCTTTTTGTTCCTTTTTTCATGTAACTTTCATTTTTATTCGTTGTATTGATAATTTAATTGACAAGTCGAGATAGCATAGGTATAATATTACAATATATATCTTCATAATACAGTATTTAGATATTGAGTTTAGTGTATTAGCTTTCAAACGAGACTCTGCGTTTTACTATGAAATCGAATGCGGTGAATATAACTTCGTTATAAGGCAATCATGTCAATTCTACGATCATTTATTTTACCACAGATTTATGTACATACTGATCGTGTCGCATATGTCTATTTTCCTTTGAATTGTGATAGTCTATAGAAAGTAAGTGATATTTTGGTTGATGCATCTACTTTTGTTGTTTTTTTTTCAGATAAATAATAAAATAATTTAATTTTAAATATTGATTTTATTTCATTCTCCTGTTATCTTACAATAAAGGGTAGATAATTTAAGAATTTATTATTTAAAAAGACACCCAAATGTTCATGTTTTCGCCCCATAACACGGCAAAGCGAATCTTCGCCTAACGGTGATGTAGCCGTACGTAATGAAATAAAAAAAGTGCGTGCGTACAAAGTACACATGTCAGAAGTAAAACTTCTTTGGCGAACTAATTTATAAGTCTTGTTTATATTTATACAAACAAGAAAAAAGAATAAAACGATTTTTTATTTATTTAATCTGCGTTTACTGCAAATGACGTCACTTCCGTTGCATACATGCGTGACGTTACATCTGTAAAAAAATTACCCTCATGCGCCTAAAGAAGTTTCACTTCAAAAAACATGGATATTTTTAAATAGGTTGTAGGACTACATCACAGGTGTTCACATTTATCAGTCATTGTGGTGCCTCTATCACCCCCGAAAGACGCGGTCTATTCTAAGTGACCGCTCTTGTGATTGGATCGCTTTGAAATCGGATAACGGAAATTTTAAAAATTGTAATTCCTGGTGGTTTTCTGATATCCTGACCTTGTCCTCATTGAAACTTGTGCTTGTATTCATTTCTTTATACTATACTAACCTATGCCCGCGACTTCGGTCGCATAGAATAGTTACTTTGGGTTAACGCTAACACGCAGCGGAAGCTCTCAAGAGGAAAATATACCCCAATTTTGAAACATTCTTCATTGGTGCTCCGCTCCTATTTGTCTTAGCGTGATGATATATATAAATGAGCTATATAACACTGAAAGAGTTTTTCAAATCGGACCAGTAGTTCCTGAGATTACCCCCTACAACGTCACAAACTTTACCTCTTTATAATATCAGTATAGGTTCCAGCGTCTGAGCACAATCTCATTTTGTCGTCATATAAGATCGTCTAAGATGGTATAAACACGCTAAACATTATCGAAAATACACCAATAGATGTTTGGCGACCAAGTTTGAAGTTGAGTGTGGTACCCAGTTGGACAATACGAAAAGTCATATCACTACTATGGTTTGATCATGATATTTTGCCTTTCAAAGGCATTCGCATTCGAATCTAAAACGATCGACAAAGAGTCTAAAAATGCTAACCTGAGCCAACATCGCTTCGATATAATAAGATTGATACCGTGTAATTACAAAAAACGTTAAATACGTATTAAATACTTGGTTTAAAAAAGTTTCCTAATAAATGCACAAACAAAATGTTGACTATAGCTAACTTCAGGGTGTCGGTTTTTCGTGAAGAGTACGCGCGCATCGTAAAAATTTACCCATCATTTTTCCCTAACGCGCCAAAAGAAGTATAACTTCAATAATTGATCGAAATCTCTCCAGTAATTTTTGAGCGATGCGCGCACGTCAGATCTCATTTTAATTATGTAGAAGATTGTTGCATGTTGTGTATTTATCTTTCATCCGAAAAAAAAGAATCGAAATACAATCTTATTGTTTAATAATAAATAAGCCGGTTATTTTGAAAGTGGCCTAACTCCATTAATCTTCAAATCGAGATATTGAAAGTTTTGCGTTTCAATGAATTTAAAAATATACGTATAAGATGCTAATGAGTCATACTGCTTAAGCGTATCTAACGATGTCAAATTTAAAGTTCCTGTTAAAATAATGTCAATTATTAAGTAAATAACGTGCGTTTTCTTATCAAGAATGGAGTTGGGCCACTTTCAAAATCAACAGCCAGATCCATTATAAAATTTGAAGGTGTTCAAGTCCATTCAACATAGTTTAGGATGTTTCAAATTGAAAAAAATAAATAAATTAAACATTTTCCTAATAGTTAGATCTGGATGTAGATATCTTCTATTAGGATTATGAGATCTGCTCACTAGGTCCAAAGATAGTTTTTTAGGTAATAGTGTTAGGTTTTATAACAAAGTGCCAAAACATATTCCCGATACTGATTTCAAGAACCATGTCAAGCAGGTGTTACACTAATCACGTATAGGGTCGATGCAGTCAGGATTGCCAATAAACACTTCGTTGATACTGTCACTATTCATTTGGCCAGAGCTTCGCCTTACAATAACTTCCACATAGGAGTGCGTCCAGATCAGCGACATCTTGCCCTTTATATGCCACCGATGTAGTCTCACACCGGAATGAATAATGAACAGCCGATAACTTCCACCAATAGCGTTCGAGGTCAGTAGTAACACCCCGATAGAGTCAATAGCGCGGTATCGCAGGTCAATAGTGGTTCCCCGGGTGGCGTTAATGGCTTATGATAACTGAAATATGAAATATATGGTTTACATTCCACGGAATCTGATCATTGTGAGCGCACCTTTAGAATTAACATGGCGCGTAACGGAAAAATGTACAGAAATTAAGCTGGCGCGTAACCGAAAAACGTCACATACGTTTTTACATGCTCTAAAATTCCTCCCTACGTCGATAAAGAAGTTTCACTTCAAAAATAGTTAAATGTTTTATATCTATATTCTTTATTGATTAAAAAATCGTTATAGAGAGATTTTTGATAAATGTATTCGTTAATATACCTTATTTTGTATTAGCTGTTACTGGCAGTTCTAGAGTATTTCGAAGAATACGTTAAATCGAAGAATTCGTTATATTGGTTATATTGAGGTTACACTCATTGAGGTTCATTCTTATTGAACTAATATTTTAAATATGTGAGGTTTTTATTAAAACTAGTTTTTATTTTTTTAAACTAAGTTATCACAGTTTTAAAATAACGCCTAAAAAAGATTTTTTTACAGACGGGAACGTAATGTTTTTAGAACGTAACAAATATCTAAAACTAGAATTTCTTGGTGAACCGTGTGTTGGGACGTCTTCGTTCCTCAATTTTGCGCTCGACAGCTTAGTGAAGTAATACATTTTGTTTGTTCAAATCTGCCAAACAACAAAACTTCTCAAAAATATCTTGATGTACCTAACTATAAATGGAGTTGGGCCACTTTCAAACTACACGGCTCAGTTATTTAACTAATTCTGAAAACTTATGTGTAAAAAATTTATCGTACCTATTTGCTCTGAATGTAAGCAATCTGAAATGCTTCACTGATAAATAATATGAAGTTGTACATGTAACCATGGTAAGCAGCAAAAAATTGGAAAACGGAGTTAGGTCACTTTCAAAATAAACGGCTCAAATATTGAATTTCAAAGACCTGAGTATTTCCTACGGCTACTACTTTAATTTAAAAATATATCTAAAAGTTATCAATATTTGTTATCACTTCGAAGAACTATTACAGTCTTCGTCAATCTTTTTGGCCGCTCTTAATATAGCCGTAGGTTCGGAGTTGAGCATATATTTAATAACAAATATAGCTAAAATATTATTATGTAATCTAAGATTGATATTTACGTATCTTGCTTGATGTAATTATACATATAATATTTTTATACCTACATTTGTGTTCTTTTTCCGTACCTTTCCTCAATATAGTAACACAAATAAGCAAATTTTATAGCTTCGCTCATCACTCAATTGTTCCTGTATATTATTTATACCTACTGAACTTGTAGTAGTTGTATTCGTATATAACTATTTTAATAAATAGGTACATTGTATAACACTAAGTTGTTGTTCACTTATTTCCTTAGTTCATCTAAATTACGTACGTAACAGATTTTGATACGGTTTTTAGTAATATTTAGAGATGTATTTTAATGTACCCTTATATTGCTTTTCAGCAACAGCCGCTTTCTATTGCTTTTCAACAACAGCAGCTCTACATTGCATTTCAACAACAGTAGCTTTAAATTGCTTTTCAACCACAGCAACTTAACACTGTTTTTCAGCAACAGCAGCTTTAAGTACATAATTGCTTCATTGGCTAAACTTTATGAGATGCATCAAAATAATGCACTACGGAATTGCATACCTTACAATTCGTGATGGTACGCATTTTCCAAAGATAATCAACAGTAACCAATCATATCTATAACATTTCATATAAACATCCTTATCTATATCTATACTAATACATAAAGCTGAAGAGTTTGTTTGTTTGGTTGAACGCGACGATCTCAGGAACTACCAGCCCGATTTGAGAAAATCCTACGGTTTTCGATATCTCATTTATCGAGGAAGGTTTTAGGCTATATATAATCACGCTAAGACCAATAGAAGCAGAGTACCAATGAAGAATGTTTCAAAATCGAGCACTTTTTTCCTTTTCAGAGATTTCGTTTGCGCTAGTATTATATACGTTGCCATTGTAATTTTCAAAGTTTATTTTGTTTTCCTATTCAAAAAGTTTATACTACTTTTATTTCCAAACTAGCTGTTACCCGCGGCTCCGCACGCGCTTTTTCAAAATTTATTAAAGAAATGTAAAATTGTAAGTGGGTGTGTACATTACAGAAACGCTTTTTCAAAAACATTTGTAACTACGATACGAATGCCATCTACTGTAACATGTAACGTGTACATTAGATATATGAATACTAATAGTATATCGAATGGGATGGGATTTATCATCAGCAACATGCCTGGAACTTCAACCTACTATATACCAAACTCAGTGCTCACTAACACTATATAAGAAAGTAATGAAAATTATAAACTATACATTATCGAACAATATATCTTAAATCTTTTATTATATAGATATAATAAGCCCGTATTGTCGATATACTTAAGTTATTCTTATACGTTGCTATAATAAATGAGTTATGTAGAAGCAAACGTGGTAAATAAGACAATATGGCCGCCAAATTGACCAAAAAGAGAATCACTAAAATCGGTTCATAATTAACTAAAATATCGATTAACATGCATGAAAAAAATACATACAACCGAACATAGTAACCGCCTCCTTTTTCGAAGTCGGTTAAAAAAAAAGTCCTCTGTCAGCTTATCTGTTCGCGATAAAGTCAAAAACTACCATTTACATGCTGTTTTCAACAGTAGAAATAATGATAATTCATGGGGAAGGTTTAGGTATAATTTGTCAAAGTTTTCATTTTATTATCCGGGCGCGACAACGTCTTCCGAGCCCGCTAGTTATCTGCCCGTAAAAGCCCCGTAAAAGTCGGTCCAATCAATTA